>JARFXV010001808.1:0-592009 GCA_031761425.1 Cosmopolites sordidus | reverse complement strand
TAATCTTTAATAATACCTCTTTGATTATTATCTATATTTTCGTTCATAAAACCTTTTTTTTACTTACCGTACACTTCTTTATTGAGTCTACATCTATAACGATATTTCCCTGTAACTTTTAAGTATCGTTTCACGGCTCTGATAGATTTGATATACAACGATTGTTCATTTGCTTAGCACTATAAAATATATTTGAAAGGAATGAATAAAAAAATATAGAACCTGACTTTCACTCAAATCAAAAATATATTCTCAAGTTATCGATCATGTTCAAAACGTATATAAATTAAATTTTTTTTATCTAACTCAGTGAACATTTAGTAGAGGCTTCAAACTGTTTTGCTGAGTTACGATATTAGATCGAACAAGAGCAATTAAACGCCGTATACTATAAAATCCGATACACATTCTTTTCGCTAATATCAAGGGGAAGCTGTATTACAAGTTTCACGGCAATCCATAAACATTCTTTTGGAAATACCTTTGATCTAAAACTCCTACTCAGCAAATAACGCGTTAATACGTCGGTTAAACTTTTCTTATATAAAAATCATTTAACAAAAATGTTTGATATTTGAATTTATAAGTAAGGGTAAAGTTGTCGCACTGGATCGTACACCACAACTGTATGCTAAAAATTTAATGTTTTAAAATACAGCACGTGAGAGATGGCAAAATATTTACTAGATAAGTTTTTTCTATAATAAAATAGGTGGCATAACTTCTGTCATGTCATATGTGTATGTAATATAAAATATTTAAATAGTATATGAAAAGTTATCTAAATAGAAATCGAACTTTTACGTCAGGAAGAAAAAAATTACCCTAAATATATGTTAGAGAATAAAAAATATATTTTAGGGTAATAATAAAATATATGATCATTTGATATGATTTTTTATTTTTGATTAGAGGCACATCTGCAACTGGGGGTATTAGCTACTGTATCTCTAGCATTGCGAAATGCAGTCGTCAGCTACCGATTAACCCCGAGCGGTACCTCCTTCGGTTTCATACTTAGGCTTAAGTCTCTCGAAAAGCCTACCGACTGACGAGTTACCAATGTAGAATACTTCACAGAATGAATTTGGTATAAGCCAGCCTGACACTCGAGTGATTGAGAAGCATAAGACTTTCTAATTGTCTTACAGGAACAAACCTCTGTTGTGTATTCATCATCGAAGAACAAAACTGAAAAACTGAAAAAAGATAACAAACATTATAAAATAAGCTCAACAAGTCACGAATCTCCCACAAATGTATATTAAATCAGAAAGAACAAAGGGATAATATAGTTTTACTATAAGGCAGCTTTTAACCACAAAGAAATTTTTCAGAAAAACGCTTCGGCTAGTTAAAACAAAAACCGGTAGCAGCGTTTATCATTAAAGTCAAAAGTATGTGATAAGAAAGTACGTTATTTAAAAAATAATAAACACTATTGAAAGTTCTACAAGAATAAGCATGATATAGAAAGATTAATTCTGAATGGCACACAATAATTTGTTCGCCAGAAGCCTTTGAAGAAATAAAAAAATATAACCAGCAACGCAAGATCATTCTTCACCACGACAATTCGAGCTCTCGCACATCTTACTGAACAACTTACTATTTAACTGGTCAAAGCATCGAATTGAAAGATCATCCGCCGTGCTATATTTTATTTAGTACCAAAAAATTTCTTTTTGTTCCCGTTTGTGACAAATAAACCACTTTATCAACAATGAACCATGTGTTCAAAATGCATGTTTTGGAGATATTTCAATCAGAATGGAAAAACTGCTACAAAAATTGGTTCAAACATATGCAAAAGTGTAACAACAATCGCGGAAGATATTTTGAAAAACAATAAAACCATTTTCAATGATAAATATTTATTTTATTTATTATTCCGGATACATAAATAGTAAATCTTTTCGGAAGAGGAAGGTAATCAAAATACGCCTCGCTCCATCCTACGGCGGATGTTCGCAGATATAGAGCGCGCGAACCGACGTGTCCAGTAGCCACGGATAGGGAATCAGTATGCTCAAAAATTGTAAGTAGGGATGTAGAAATAATTATTTATAAGCAAAGACTTTCCACCTACCCTCAATCTCAGTGCTCTGCCAGTTCGTTCAGCCGCCATCATAACCTCAGCAAGTATCTCCCGAGACCAGTTTTTGACTTTATAGCCACCATCAGTCGGGCTCGATTGAGCGCAAGTGAACGACTGAAGGAATCGTCAAACCGCGAAAATCACATATCCGATACCTTATCCGAAGTTAGGTATTGGATTAACTTTAAAATTTATCTTAGGATTATTAGTGACATTTTTAAGTAATCAATTAATTCCAATATAATTGGACTGGAAACATTATGTTTATTATGTTTTGCTTGTATGATTTTTTAATTTTTCATGGGTGTTGTTTGTCGAAGATGCGATATTAGGTAATATAAATATTACAATTGAATACATTTTTCAAAAAGCCAACTGATTTGCGAGTGACCAACGCTGTACACCTCTCAGAAAGCGTAAGTATAACCCAACTAGTGGCGTGACTGGAACCAATGCTCTGTGAGATTTATTTTTTTGACTGATGAATTTCTACGGCTTATTCGAACTTACTCTCAGTACTAATAACCTCCTGTTAAACAAACAACAACTAAATTAACAGAAACACCCACGCCACGGGCGAGCATTGAACTTTCGGCCTCTTCAGAGTATGGCAACTCTCTTATCTTCGCAGTTGCTGCGGATGTTTTCATTGATATGGATGTGAATGATGCGGATGTTGATGATTGATCACTATTTTACCTCGCCTTTTATGATAAACCTATACACAATCTCTCTGAAAATATCGGGCACGAATGACATTTTGACGTATTGAAATATATTACGATATGGGTAAATGAAGTAATGATGCTAGTAGCATAGTGTTCTATCTGGGCACACTGTTAGCTTCTACATTGCCGGGGATGTAGATAAACATCTGATGCATCTCCAGTGGAAGTTTGAATTCTCTAGAGCCACTTGGTTGTTTGTTCTGAAAATTAGTGATAACAATTTCGAGGAATGGTGCGGTATTAACTCGTCACCAGTAATGACGCGTTCCAGAAAATGTGGGTCATTTTCAATCCGCCCCATGTTTCCCTCCTGCTGATCTTTTTAACATGAGAAAAGTATTTCGAAACTGTTTGAATTTTTTTTTATACCGAATGCAATGTTCTTAATCTGATGAACGGTTGTGTCAGTCAAACTCAACTCTTCCCTGATCACTCTAACCGTTAACCGATGATCAGAATATATAAGATCTCGGATTCTGTGAACATTTTGATCATTTTTGCAGTTGATGACCTTCCGCTGCGAGGTTCATTTTCAATTAAGTCTTGACCTTCCGAGGATGCGTCAACCAACATGAAAACTTAAGAGCCATTAACAAAACACTGTTTCATAGCTATGTTGAAGTTTCGCGAAAGTTTCCGTCGCACTGTTGCCAAGTCTGAAACAAAATTTGACACTAGAAAAATCCACTTCAGGAAAAGAATTACTTGAACCACCAAGGGACTCTAGGGAGTTCAAACTCGAACAAAAGAGTCACCAGATGTTGATCTGCCATCCCTCCTAAAGAAAAACTAACAGTGTTGCTAGATCAAAGGCCACGCAAACAGTATGATTTCTTTAATTACACATCTCTTATATCGATTTAAATAAACTCAAGTAAATGGTAAGTACTCTAGTCGAATTATCTGAATAATAGCATTTTTTATATTAAAATATTTTTTTGATTTTTGTAAAACTCCATATGTGTAAAATACTTTCACAAATAAATTTGCGTGAGAGTATTTTTCAGTGAGATTTCCATTTAAACTGTGTTTATCTTGCCTTTGCCATTTTCTATACGTGTTCTAAGTGGCAATTTTATCGGGGGCGTTTAAAGGTGGCATGATCTAAGTGAGTTTAATATACAGAATGTAAGGGAAAGTGCTTTCGTAAATTTAACCAACGATTCTTCACATCATTTTAAAGAAGAAAATGTTGTTACAACAAGGGCACAAAACCTAAGAATACTCGAGAAAAAACATTCCAAAGGTAACAAATCACCAATCGAAAAGCTATGATAACAATAAACATATTGAAGAAATATAAAAAAAATTTAATTTGGTGAATATTAATTGGTTACTATTGAACGAATAAACTAATGAACATTGGTAAAAGTGTATTTTTTTGATAAGAATCAGTCCTCAAGGATGTGGCAGCGTCGCAGTATCACCACGACAAGGACTTTTATTTCAAAATTGCGACAAATTTTATTCCAGTTTTCAGTATTTCAGTGCGTACATTTAAGTTCGATTTATAATCAAAAATATATTCTGTATACGAATATCAGGAGATGTTTTTGATTTACGTGCAGCGATATCTGGAAAGGTCGCTTCCAGCTCGGACAACATTTGTCCAAGTTTCTCAAAGATTTTTGGATACGAGTAATGTGGTTCCAAAGTCAAAACCACCGACCGTTGGGTTCCACAATCTCATGTGGAACGCACAACCAGCAACAACCTGTCTCCAAAAAAAAAACTCAATTTATAAGCCATCCGACGAGAAGTCGGCGAAAATATGGGTTGTTTGATTGTGGAGAGGGACTCCGCATTCTTGGCGAGAGAACATATTTCGGTACCCTGATGAATCTAACCACCAACAGACGAAACATGTGCCCTCCAATGTAAGGGATGGGTGGGGCTTCCTTCCGATCAAGCAACTAACCATTGCTCATTATGGCGGAGACGCAGGTTGTTGTGCGTTCCACATGTGATTGTGGAACCCAAGGGTCGAGGGTGTATAACTCCTGATTACTGTTGTCTCGTTGGACGCAGTCTAAAGAAGTCATAAACCATATAAAATTGAGAATTATTGCTAAAACGTGTAAAATTCCATTCCATTCTAGTTCTAAATTATTTTCAGCGACATGTTGTATGGTGCGCTGCAACACGTAGTTTTCATTAAGGATGATAGATATAAAATCCAAAACAAGTAAATGTCGATTAACAGTCATCCTAAAATCTTCAGTTCGTCATGTTATCACATAACTCTGATCTTCAAACTATCTTATCCGTGTTCTCATAATAGTAGAAGTAGCAACGTCTAATTGTTTCACTATTTGCAGAAAACGTAAATCTGCAGCTTTTATACTAATAGTTCGTACCTTTTTAATTCGAGTAACTTCCTGAGATGACGTATCGTCTAATCTCGTGGAATTTTAAACATTATATTAACAAAAACAAAAACATTAACAAAAACATTATATCACTTAACAGAAACACAAAAATATTGTATAGCTTAGTAGAATTCCATAAAAACATATAATAGAAAGCAAAATTTTGAATAAAATTGAATTAAATCGATCAATTGAACTGAATATAAATATTATTAGTAGAAATGTTAATTAAAAAAATTATAACTATAATTTAAACTAAATTTCATTCAACTTTTTTAAGTTATATAGGAGATGAGTTTTAACTCATCTCCTATATATTCTATAACCGCAACAAATGAAGATTTTATTGATTATTTTTTTATGTTTCTATTTATTTCGTGGCATTCACTTTTAGGAGAGTCCTCATGTTCAAAAAAAACCTGTTATTTTCCAGAATTCTATATTTTTAAAATTTACTTACTGCAATTTGTAGAACGCCCGTTCGCAAATACTTTAGATCAAAAAAGGCTTGAGGTGAATATTAATGCACCAATTTGCATTTAATCGATTAAAAAGGATTTGAATCATCACAAAACGTGATTCTTCGGTTTTTTCTATAGAGAAAACTTTGGAATGTCCATTAAAAAATTATGCAATTATGCATATGATGCATAATTGCAATAAAATGATTTAAACTTGTGTGAGAGGTGGTATAATTTAAATTTAAAGAGGATTGTCTCTTGCGTTTTATTTAAGAGGTGATTTTATGAATAAACTGAAACCATGAGCATAATTTCCTCTGAAAGGTTATTCATTTTAATAACTATTAAAAAAATATTAAATTGGACAGACTTTAGATTATCAGATAGATAAGAGAAGAGTTCCAAAAAGATACGGCAACCCATCTCCACGTTAGAGTTCAGACTATATGGTATTCGTGTTTGGAAATGAAGTGATCTGATTTTTTTTTATAAGCACATGGACGTATAATATCGCGGGATCGAAGAACTTGTTGATACCATGATAAAGATCCCGCGTGAAGAATTATTAATTCTAACAACTATCTAAAGAATTTGATTGGGCATACATTAGATTAACCTATAGATGAGGGAAGTGCTCCGCAACCTAAGATCCCAGTTTCCCTATTACAGTTCAGACTTTACGCGACTCTGTTTGGAAATGAAGTGATATGAGTTATTTGTTCTTAAGTTCAGAGACATATAGTGGCACGCGATTGAAAAATTTGTCGATAGGTAGCTTCGAAACTAAAATTTTGTCTTTTTGAAATAATATTTATTTAATTAATTGATCGGCCATATAATAAGAAATTACAAGAAGAAATACATTTAAATTCAAGAAATTACATATATCTAGATGGAAAACTTTCCAGGTGGATTGGAGAATACGTGAATATAGGTTAATTAAGACTCCAGTAACCATTATCTATAATAATTATAAGCAATAAGATCACATAAACTGTAATTAATCACTAAAAGTACTATTACTAGTAATAGTACTACTAAAAGTAGTACTATTACTACTTTTTCTGATGACACAGTGATCCTCAAAACAACCACCTAGACCTTTTACAAGGTTGTATATATGCAAAGTTCGTTGGGCCGTCTAACTTAAGTTTGCCTAAGTAAACCGCGCATTGCGGGAACGATTTAGGCAAAACCCGAAATTATTTTATATATCGGGGTTTGCCTACTGTATAGTACGGCAATCTTAGGTTTGTCAAATGTGTAGCAGGTAAAGTCCAAAACAATTCCAAGTCATTGTTCTGATTCGTCCGTACGAGTTATGACTTGTTATAAAAACTATGCAGGCGAATTTACGCTGTTTGCGTTACAAGTAACCAGTATTAGTCTGGCTGTCTAGCTTGTATTAGTTTTGCGCGAATTATTGATTTCAAGCGAATTTTGTAAGAAAATGAGAGAAAGTGAAGTCATCGGTCTAACTAATGAAACTGTGAGTGATGGTGAAATGAGAATTACATTTATGGAAAAACTAGCAGGCGTTAAGAAACAAATTAATTCATTTTATATTGAATCACAGGAGCGACATGGAGAAATAATTAAAGAAGTGTAAAATGCTAAAAAGGCTACCAAGAAAAGAAATCAACACTACAATATAGACGTCTTAGGCGCTACGATGTACTTCGAGTTGGGGATGTTAAGAAGTTAATTACTCCACTGACTGAGGGAGCGACTGATGTAAGATACTTTGTTTCAAACGAAGAGTTATTTGAAATAATACACAGAGTACACAAAGAATGTTGGCATGCCGGAAGGGAGATTATGATTAAAACATTAGGTGAGAAATATGCAAATGTGACTCGAGAAAGTATAGTATTTTATTTAGAACTTTGTGAGGCTTGTCACAAGAAAAACAAACATCAGAAAAAGGGAATAACCGTAAAACCTCTACTATTTAAAGAAGTGAATTCGCGAGGACAAGTCGACCTTATCGATATGCAGACCTGTCATGATGGGGACTTCAAATACATCCTCAATTATCTAGATCATCTCTCAAAATACCTTATTCTACGACCGCTAAAGACAAAAACATCAGAAGAAGTAGCATACACTTTAATAGATATTTTTTTTGTATTTTGGGAACCCCATTAGTGCGACAATCTGATAATGGACGTGAATTTACAAATTGTGTTGTTGAAGAGTTAAAAATATTATGGCCACAGCTGTCTATTGTTCATGGTAAACCGAGGCACTCCCAAAGTCAAGGAAGTGTTGAGCGGTCAAATCAGGAGGTTCAAAATATATTATTCTCTTGGATGAAAGATAATAAAACCAAAAGCTGGAGTGAGGGCCTACGTTTCTGCCTGTTGCAAAAAAACAATGCATATCACAGCGGGATACGACAAACTCCGTTTGGGGCAATGCTCGGTAAGCATATTTTAATGTTTAAAAAGACGTAGCTGCACCGTTTGTTGTTAATTTTAGAATAAAAAATATTTTTTTAATAAAGAAAAGCTCATATTGGAATTCAGTCTTTACCGAACTCGATTAAAACAGTATAGAAAACTGAAGAAGACCTGGAAGAAGCACTTGTTACAGTGGGTACTGACGAACGTGATAATTCATTTAGCTTGGAGACCGGGGATACTAAAATCATTAACGCAACCGACTCTCTAGTCGAGTTGAGATCTGCAACGTCAATATGCATTATTTGCGAAATGGAAACATCGGGTGCACATAAGTGCAGAAACTGTGACGAGAGTGTTCACGTCACTTATGCTCAAAGCACTACCAATGTGGAAGAAGGTTAGGGATCAAGAGTTTTGTGTCTGCATTGTGCGCAAAAGATATCTATAAAAACGAATAAGGATATTGCTTATAGCGGGTTGAAGTTCGAAGCAGAAAAAATGAAACAATTATCAGAAACAAAATTCCCGGAAATGCAAGTCGGAGAATCAGTTCCCAATTTAGACAGAAGCAAAGCAGATGCTTGTAACGTAGTTGGCGTTGTGATGAAAAAGACAGACGATGGTTTTTATCAAATAGGCACTAGACAAGGGACGATCAGTTGTCTGTATTCAGGAAATCAGATTCAAAGTTGTAAAGAAAGCTTTATAAAAATCAATGATGTTCCAAACAAGGAATTATCGCTTCGAGAGGTTAGCAGTCGGAACTCTGTGTTTGGAGGTCAGGGGTTTTTTAAATGCAATTGAACTAAAAAATGTACAACTAACTCATGTAGATGTAAGAGAGGAAACTTGCTTTGTAATTCAAAATGCCACCATTCTACATCATGTGCTAATAAATAATTTGTGTTGTAGACTACGCATATATTATGGTATATTTTGTATTATAATTAATATTATGAACTTTTTCTTCAATATTCCAATGTTTTTTGTTTCGTGTTCTAATAAATACATATTTCACTACAAGAATATTTTGAACTTTGCCTAACACACATTCGACAAATCTAAGATTGCCGTATTATACTCCAGGCAAACTCCGATATATAAAATAATTTCGGGCTTTGCCTAAATCGTCCCCGCAATGCGCGATTTATCTAGGCACACTTGGGTTTGACGGCACAACGAACTTTGCCGGTAACATATACACCAAGAATATGACAGTGCCAAACATATATAGCTATACCATACATCATGAGTACTCTACTTAGTAATGTCAAAAAACAAAGTAGCTGTATAGCCAAATTGGCAATGCATTGAAATCAGCAGGGTAAAAGGATAAGGAAGGCCCACACAAACTTGGGGAAGAACTGTTAATGATGAATTCAGAAGAGTAAACATGTCCTGACAATAGTCAAGGAGCTGGCTTAAAACAGAACTAGATTGCATGTCCTATGATTGAAGCCCTATGCTTTTCGTAGGAGTTGAAGGCATTTATATATAAGCATACATGATATATATATATATATATATATATATATATATATATATATATATATATATATATATATATATATATACATACATTACATGTATACATATATACATACATACATGTGAATTACAGGCAGTTTGCATTATTTACAAGGAATGCCAAGGAAAGCAAACATTAATGCTACCTCAAATTCAGAAATGAAAAAAATCATACTTCTGGTAATTATCAATATTTATTAATAAACAATTATATTTATTTACTTAATATGAATAGTAGTTTCTAAAATTAAAAATGTAATAGCTTCATAGTGCTTATTGTAAGTCCCATTTGAAGGAGATTCCATGTCAATTATTATTAACATTCACGTTTCATATGACTTATAACTCAAAAAATGTTAGTCGGACAGCATTTGGTCAAACATTGCTTTTTGTAGCAAATTTAATGCCCTACATAACTAGTATACTCATTTTTCCAAATAAGAAGATTTAATACCGAAAAATCGACTTGAAACCAAAAAAAAAAAATTCCGTGTTATTTATATGGGACATCGAATTTTTGAAAAAGTGAAGCCTCTAATTCACTTAAAAAATTAATTCCAACGGGAAAATATCGCCTAAAAATGAAACACAATCAATTGTCAATTGTCAATTGAACTCTTCACTCGAAGCGGACAACACTTGAAAATGTCAAACAAAAGATGAAACACACACATATATACGCACACGTACATTCGCATTCGCACTCTCACACGCACACGGAGTGTGCGAGTGTGAACTGTATTTGTTTGTAACTCGAAATTGAAGAACAAAACAAGCTACCGTTCCGGGACGTGCTAGTCACAAAAATAACAGAAACAACAGTATACAACATACAGTATACAGAAAACCAACACACAGAAACGGATATCTCAACGCACAGTCACACCACCACCCCACTCGAATCCAGGCAATAGCAAACACTCTAATCTCAAGATCCATCCGCCTTACGGACACCAATACACAGCAGGCAGAACTCAACAATATAACGAACACTCTAAAACAAAACGGCTACTTAAAAAAAGACCATCAACTGTGCAATATAACAACACTAACAGAACAACACCAAACACAAAAAACGACAGAACAAGCCGAAGACAAATTCAATGTAATACTGCCATACATCAAAGGAACAACGGACCGTATCGGAAGACTTTTAAGAAAACACAAAATAAGGACATCATACAAACCTCACCGAACAAACGGCGCATTCTTAAGAAACCCGATAGAAAAGATCCCGTGTTCAGGCTACATCGGACAAACAAAGCGAAAAATATCTGCAATAATCGAGGAACACAAAACAAGCATACAGAATAAGCAAACAACATAGACAGTATTCCAACAACAACTAGAAACAGGCCACAAAATTAACTTTGATGATTGCAACGAGATAGCCAACATAAACCATTTTCGGGTACGCCTGATCAGATAAGCTGTAGAGATCGAAAAGCAAAGAAGTCTAAATAACTAAACAAGAGGAACGACGCTCTACATCTGCCGCCAACGTGGAAAAGTATTCTCAGGCCAGCAGACCCAGACAGCACGACTGGAAACAAAAACGTCGCAAGCGCCTCAGGGGGAGCGGCAGTGTCAGCTAGCAGTCGGAGATAGCGCCAGTGCCTGTCAATCGCTACCGACTAAGACCGAGGTCAGAACACATAAATATCCCACGGCAAACCGATCTCTCTCAGAAACTCACGAATCTCGCGACAGTAAGCACCGAAGATGCCAAATGATGATGCCCTGCAACTCCCGACAGGGACCAACTCGACAACTGGATGTACTCCCGGAAAAAACCAAAAACAGGTATGCATATATATATATATATATATATATATATATATATATATATATATATATATATATATATATATATATATATATATATATATATATATATATACAATAATAATAATAATAATATATACAATAAATGTTCGAAATGACTTTCTCCAGCCTGATACAAGCATTTAATCTTCTCGTCATTGACTGCCGAACTCTTTCAAACACACCAGGGTCGTTTCTAATTGAGTTACACTCAGCAATTATGCGATTTCGCAAATTATCCAAATTTTTCAATGGAGTAGCGTAAACTAATGACTTCAGATATCCCCAGAAGAAATAATCCAGGGGGTTTAAGTCCGGGGATCGAGAAGGCCATGCGTGTGGCCCACTTCGACCAATCCAGCGATATCCGTATGTTGCTGTTAAAAAATCATGAGCAACCAAAGGGTAATGTGGTGGTGCACCATCGTGTATAAACCACATTTCATGCCTTGTTGCCAATGGTACATCTTCCAGAAACTCAAGCAGCGTTGCTTCCAAAAAGTTGCGATACACCTCGCCAGTAAGTATTTGTGATAGAAATACCGGTCGAATTAGATAGGCACCTACAATTCCAACCCAAACATTCAACGAGAACGGATGTTGAAAACTATCTTCGCATACCTCATGCGGATGTTCATCTGCCCACACATGGTTATTATGAAAATTCCTTATAGCGTTTCTTGCGAAAGTGGCTTCATTGGTGAAAAGAATTTGTGTCAGGAATAGATGGATGCGAAGTAAAGTTTGCTATATCCATTAACATAATGCAATACGTGGAGGAAAATCAAGAGGTCGTGGTGCCTGGACGCGTTGAATGTGGTATGGATACAACAAATTGTGCTTAAGAATATTCCAAACTGTCCAGTGATTCACATTCAAAGTATTTGCAATTTTTCACGTAGAACCACCGGGCTCTTCCGCTATCATGTCCAGCACATTCTGTTCCAATTGAACCGTTCTTACAGTCAGTGATATTCCTGACCGTTCACTGTACAATCGTCTAGCTTGTAATGCATTGCCATCCGCAAGTCCATACATAAAGTGCATGTCAGTTATCTCGGCGTTTGTATACATTATGATAGAGGACTTCACTCACTATTTAAGAGACATCAAACAGCCAAACGTCACTCAATCTATGTAAACAAATGCGACCGATGAAATCCACTTACTAGATAAAACAGCCGTTCCAAGTGATCGAGATCGAAAAAGAAAATTTTTGTACTTGATAAACTCATTGACGTACACCCGACTTCTATTTACATTAATGGTTTCATCAAACATCGAATATGGTTGTCGCAAATTTTGTTCACCCTGTATCTTCGAAACAAAGGGGTTTTTAAAAATTATCATAGGACAAAATATTCTTAGAATCGGACAAGGAATAACCCCTTGCATTTTTGCCGCATGTTTACCTAACACCCTGGATATAAAGGGCGTTATAATAATATAATAAGCGCGAAATGATTTACCACTAAACACCAAAATCATTTTATTTAATTTCTCGATGCACGATCGGCTAACTATGTTAGCATATCAGAATCATACGCAGGAGATGATTCAATCTTGGTACAAGAAGGCCAAGAGGAATAAAAATTAGTTAAATAGATCATAATATTGTTTTCAGATTTGTTGTTGTCCTCAAGGAGTCATTGAAATAATTAAATGTTTTGATGTATGGTGTAAACTGTATTGAATGAAACCCTGAAACTCGAATTCTTATACAGTCTACATGCAGTTCATTTAGGGACTAACAAAGACAATACAAACAAAAATGTCATGAAAAAAAATTAGATAGATGCACATATTGTAATACTTGGATCTAATGATTCGCATCTATAATTACTTTGATAGTCTATTCGTCGAATTACTTGATTTGATTAAGTCTTGAAATAAAACTTTTAGTTTTCGAAATCCTGCTTTTTAAACGTTTGGTTAATGACACAATTTCAAAATTTGTCAGGTTTTTATGACAAGAAAGATTGTCGCTTCAAAATGACGTAAAGAGATTTCGTTTAGACGACACTTAAAAAACAATCTTGGAATAAAACAGAATTCTCTTCTGGAGAGTTTTATGCTATAATTCTATTAATTTTAAAGGTAGTTTATAAAAATTCCTCAAATGAATGAAGTCTCAATGGCGGGTTTTGTGAAGGTCGTGTATCAATATTCAAGGAACATTAATCCTGTAAACTGATACTATTGCCTACTTATGTTGTAAATGTAATTTTTGGATGAAATCGATTAATAAACCCCATCAAACCGAAAGAAAAATCGCAACAATATTTTCTTTTCAACATCTGCACTGGGTTATAAATTGTGAGCTGTCCAAAGTTTCTCAAGAATTAAATAACTTACAAATTTATGGCTTCATTTTTATGACTACCGTTCTTGAAACGTTTTACTCTATATACATTTTTAGTTTAATACACTGTTAATGATTAGCAATGAATGTTTGTACAACCTCTTTTATTTATTAGAAATAACTTTTGTGGCAATACAAAACTCATAATTAGTACTATGCAGTGAAAAATGTTTTTGTAATCAGTTGTCTTCATTTGAAGGGACCGAGGCCGAGTGAATATGGAAACAGAGCGACTTTCGAGAAAATTTGGGTTGCAAGAAGCTATTTCAGGGATGTTTTGTGAGTGATTCATGTGCGCTGTTTTATTTATTAATGTATTAATAAATATATTAGTATAGTTATATTAGTTACAAGTAAGAAGTAAATGATCTTGGTGACAGAAGGAATATATAACCTTGTAACAATAAATATCTTTAAATATATATTTTTTTTACTTCTGCAAACGGTGTTATAAAATAATAAATAGTTTTCTGTAAAACATGTAAATACTTTTCAATAGAGGAAAATTAAATAATGGGTTTACCGCATCGGATCACAGGAGCCCTAAAAGGATAAAATCCTAAAATTTCCCGAATTCTAGTCCTAGTAAAAAAATATGGGTAAAAATTATGACACTCCACTGACATCTGATGTAAAAAAAACAATAATAAGTATATCGTCTTCTGCCGAAGTATCCCAGGCGTCTTGTCTACAAAATGTAAGTTCGTTTAAGGTTACTGTGAGAATAATCATTTAACCGATGTTATGCAGAATTATTAAACTTCATATTCTATTGGAGTTAAATGGCGCTATCTCATTGGCCCGACTGGTCAGGCTATTATAATAATGGCACAGTTTGTTGAACCGTATACGTTTCATTAATTAAAGTTTCAGAGTAAAAATAGGTCACGATAATGCTGAAATGTACTCTGAGAATGTCCCGTATACAAAATGTTTTATATTCACTGTATTAGTTTATTGTTTATTCCAACATTTATTTTATGTTCTTGTTTAGCCAAAAACATTGCTTCAACTTATTTTTACATCATTTTCTTCAATATTTAACAAAATAAGCAATTCATCTATCAAAATAAATTATTATAATTTCATCTTACGTTGATTTATAAACACCAAAGAAGTATGGAACTCCACCACTGCCGATCGTAAGCTCAGATTAGAAAAAGGGATGGTTATTACAACCTGCCAACATGAAAAACTTAAGAAAGACTTAGATATATTGTATGTTTTAAAAACAAAATATAAACAATTCAGAGCTCTTTATAATGAAAAAAATAAAGATACAATAAAACACTTAGGGACATGAAAAAAGATAGTTATATAAACATAATAAAATCATCTGAAAATAAATTTAAAACTATCTGGACAATTGTAAAGAACATACAAGGAACATCTCAGCAAAATAAGGAACTGGAAATTGAAGGAGATCCCGAAAAAATAGCAGATGATTTTAATACATATTTTGTGAATGCAGCTACTCAATGACTTACAGCAGTTTACATTTTCCACCAAAATACAAACTTATTGGTCATCCATACAATTAAAATAGGTGGACATTTTTGGGTTGATTGATTGTGTAAAAAGCTAAGAAATAAGTGTAGTGCAGGTTTTGATGAAACTTCGATGAATTTAATAAAATGTACAATAGACCTACTAGCCAAACATCTCTACTTTATGATAAATAATTCCTTTAAATGTGGCATATTTCCTGATAAGTTGAAGCTGACTTTAGTTTAGACAATAATAAGCCTACTTTCCTCCTTCCATAAGATTTTTGAAAAAGTTATGTGTAATCACCTTTTAAATTGCATGATTACAACAAAGCCACTTTAACATCCAGCATGAATATCTAGAAAAAAGATCAACAAAAACAGCTCTATTTGATTTCACATATGAAATACCGAGGTCACTGGAGGACAATGAATGAACTTCTTTGATTTGTCAAAAGCATATGCACATTAATTTATAGTATTCTTTACGAAAAATTAGATATTTAAGGTATTAGAGGACAAACATGTAAATGCATACAATCATATCTCGAGGATCGAAAACAAAAACTCAGAAATCAAAATTCAAACGATTTCGCTATGTCAAATGAGCTCGCCATATATCTTGAAAAACCCCAGGGAAGCGTACTAGGGTCAATATTATTTATTCTCTATGTAAACGACATAGTTAATGTAAATATAAACATAAACTGGAGTAAAATAACAAATTATGCTGATGACAAATATGGAGAGAAGTACAGATGTACAAGAAATAATGAATAGAACTGCTGATCAACTAAATTGTCTTGATAAATGGTTTGCAAAAAACAAATTAATACTGAATAAAGACAAAACAAATGTAATACAATTCAGGACAAAACAATCTAGAATTAAATACTTTGATAATTTAATATTGAACAACACTACTTGAAAAACGCAACGACATGTAAAATTTCTGGAAGTAATAATAGATTGTAATATGTCCTGGTCTTACCACGTTAAACATTTACAAAAAAAGCTGTGTAAATCTGTTTAGAGTCTTTTTGTACTGAGGACGTACTTGGACATTGCTACCTTAAAAACTGGTGGCTTGGCATTATCTTAAAAAATGGTTTGTTGACTCTTTCGGCAATTTTTATTCAGGAATATAAACCGTTTCTCTGCAAGAATCCAGAGTTATATACGAGCAGTAAATCCCAGACAACACATCGAACGAGAAACCTAAATTATAATTACCCATTACATAATTAATACATAAGTTAACACTCACACAGCAGGGAGCATATTATAACTATATAAAAATGTATAGTCACCTACCAAACTATGTTAAGATTATCAAAGACATTGGCCAACTGAAAAAAATTTTGTTAAATTTTTTATTACATTTAGAACCCTACAGTGTGGATAATTATATAGAATATCAGAACTGTACATAACATTAATGTAAAATTTTTTACACTATTTCATTTTATGTATATTCAACATACTTGTGAAATAAAGATTATTATTATTAGTGAAGTTAGAAGCTTACCAAGTGCAAAATTTAACATACTTGTGAAATAAAGATTATTATTATTAGTGAGGTTAGAAGCTTACAAGGTGCAAAAATACTATAAAGCTCAAAACGACTGAAAACAATAAATACAGCAAAAGAAAATAATATGGAACAGGAAAAGGTTCAGAGTGTGCGCTCTGGAACGTAATCTCATGGACATTCAAAGATCACGAAATCTAACTGGAAATAAAAGAACACACAATAGATATTTGCGCTATTCCCATAATAAAACGAAAAGGTAAGAGATGTATCGAAATGCCAGGATTTGTATACACAGTAGAGTGCCAAGGCATAGAACAGACACGGCAGGAGTGGGCATTTTTATTAACGGTAAGCATGAAAAGAACATAGAGGACACACATTATATAAATGTGAGGATCCTGAGAACTATAACCTACAATTTAGAAAAAAAATTGCACATAATTAGTGTTTACGCACCAGATAGTAACAGGCGCGTTGAGGAAACTAAGCATTTTTGAAAAAACTTTGTTAATAGGAGATCTGAATGTCAGGATAGGAAACTAGTTAAGACAAGATGTAAAACATTGAACGGCCTAAATTAAATTGCACTATGTACACAGAACAACTAAAATAACCAACAATATATAACACGAACTTTAAATACAACATTGATTGGCAAAACTCGAGAGGACAGAGATTTCCCATTAACTGTCATATCCAATAAAGCTGCGTACAAATACGCAACATATAATATATGTTGGGATCATCGTTAGGTTCCTTGCAAATTACAAGTACATATACAAAGTAAGAAAAAGCCACAACGCACCATCAAAGAAAAACTGAACTTAGAATCAATTCAAGAATATACAACTAAACATCTATATAAAACAGATCACAAAAATACGACGAGACGACGACATAGAGACAAGGTGGAATAAGATAAAACAAACTATAGAAAGTGGCTCCGAGAATCCTGAAGAAGAATGTAACACTTAGAAACAAATTGAACGATGAAATCAGTAAATCATAAATAATCAGTAATTCATAAACAATTAGTAGAATAGAATTGGAAAAACATTTCAAAAATCTATATACGAAAAAAACATAGCATTAAAAGAGAAAAGTTACCGAGAATAAATTAACAGTTTAACAACGAAATGAGATCTAAAGCAAAAAGAAAATTGAAGAATTGAAAAGATCCTGTATTAGATGAGTTACCCAATCAACTTATAAAATACAGAGAAGAAGGTTTAACTGAAGAACTAACATCGCTATGCAATATGGCTTAAATGAACTAAACCGATGGAGCAGCTTTAATGTGCAGTGGGAACGTATGATAATACAGAGCTTGGTGAAAGTGCATTAAATACTAAAATTAGTGTTTATTTTTGGAACTAAAGATGACCATTGGGGACAACTTAGATAAGAACCTAGTCTCAAGAATTCAAAACAAATTATAGGTTAGTCGGCTACCGACTAGTAGCAATATTATGATTCACATTAAAATACTTCAAACACAAAAAATGTCAAACGAATGAAAAGAGGCGATATATATACCTCGAACTTTCTCAATAGGTAGGACCGAACGATAACTGTGTAAGTCGAATTCGCGTATGTACAATTTCCTATATAAATGCATACAAATTTTGTTTAGCTGGGACCAAGGACTACAGAAAATCATAATTTAGAACACAATTATAAAAAAAGTTGTGTGTATTAAAAGGTAAGATAAAGTAAAGTCAAACAAGTAAAAACAAAAAGTCAAACAAAGTCGTCTGACTGGTCAAAGTTTCTTTTCTAACACAAAATTTCTTCATTGCACGTTATAAATTTGTTTACTACCTGTTTTGTAACTGAGACGCGCTCTTCATTGGAGTTTAAGTTTTCTAAAATTTCTAACCCGTTTTTAATTGAATTGAGAGATTTCGCGCCAGGTTTGCAACTGTAATTTGATATTCAGATTGAACTGGGTCAAAAGAATCAGGTTCCTCAACAATGTTTTGTTTACACATTTCTATGAGCCAACTGTTAGCTCCTGATTAAGTGAATATAGCAGTTCGCATATAGAAAGTATAGCGATATAGCAATATAGTAAATCGGGGTATTATTATTATTATTATTTATTATTTATTATATATATATATATATATATATATATATATATATATATATATATATATATATATATATATATATATATATATATGTGTATATATAACCATAAGTAAAAATATATGTAAATAAATAATATAATAAAAGTGCAAATATGAACATTTTTCAAAAATTTTTATACTTGGCAGAAGGTCTGAATTGAAAACTGCAAATTAACTTAATTTGCTAGTTTAATAGCAATATATCCCTTTTACTGTCCAATAATTTTCCACTGGTTGATAATACAAGGGAAGAAGATTGGAATGCAAAATATCAAAGGACTAAGAAAACTTTCTTGAACAACTTCCTCCTTTGCATAATGAAGTTGTCGGGAAATCTTATCTGATTGGTTTATTGTTGGGAAAGTTCCACTAATATGTACTTTCAGTCTTGTCATTTAACGTATCTATGCTTAGTACGAATATATTTGGTTTAATAGGTACCGCTGCCTTAAAATAGAAATGATTTTTAAGAAATTAGTTTCAATACATTAAATTCGATCATTTCATATATTTTTTCGGTTTTTTATAGGGTAATATGATACAATATTCGGCTATACAAAAAGAAGATTTTTAGTTAATGTGATACATATTAATATTATACTCAATTTGATTAGCCATCAATATAAATCATACTGTACAATTTGGAACATTATGAATAAATTATTCTAATGTTCATACATCATAGTAGAGTTAGGCTTTAATACTAAATTCATTTTCATATAAACATTTAAGTAAACCTACTT
This sequence comes from Cosmopolites sordidus, assembly GCA_031761425.1. NCBI lineage: Eukaryota > Metazoa > Arthropoda > Insecta > Coleoptera > Curculionidae > Cosmopolites > Cosmopolites sordidus. Next base: position 572,339 of record JARFXV010001808.1, on the reverse strand, counting down.
AATTGTTATAAATATATATAATATTAATATAGTAGTAAATATATTAAATTGAATTGAAGGATATTCAAGAATTACTGTTTTAGATGCTGTTATAAAGAACTACTATTAGAGGCATCTCTAGACTAGTATTTGCAGATGACATTGTAATTTAAACAGTAGTAAGAGAGGCGGGCAAACAGTCTGTACACGTCTGGAGGAAATAACATACAGGTATGGATTAGAAATAAACCATGATGAAAAGTTTAAATAATTTTGAACAAAGTTCAAATAAAAATATTTGAAGTTTAGTAGGAAACCTAATGTAATCTAAATAATATATAGAATAATTATAAAATTAACAGTAATATAAATACAGTTGTGGATATTAGAGGTAGCAGATGGGAAAATGTTAGGTGTATGGAAGAGAGATTTTAAAAAAATGTTTATATTTACAATTAAAACTTTAAATATAAATTTAAATATTTTCTGAAGAACAGTTTTCAGAGTTTTCAGGATAAAATAGATTGCAAAAAGAGTACGAGCAGGCTAATCTCGAGATAGTGAACGGAAGTGAGAAATTTACAGAAGATGACAATCGATTGGCAGGGAAATGGGAAGAATAGACAAATGAAGGCGAATACTTAACCAAGCCAATGGAAAGTGTATTAAGCTTGTAGGTCTATAAAGGTCGTTCCAAGATTCTCGGTCTGACAAACAAAAGACAAAGAAAACAACGGTCAGAAAACAAAAGATTGTAAAGAATTAAAAAAAAACAGCGTATTCACATTGTAATTGGGACGTGTTCAAATGCATTAGCATGGTGACTGTTCCTAACAAAGGAAAGACAGAGATTCCATTCCAGGAAGACTACAGAGAGAATGTCCAAAGAAGCGGGGAACTTAAAAAAGAAGGTTGAAATTCTATAGACATATAGAATAGACATATAGACATATATAATAGTAGACTCCCACCGACAAGACTCACTAACAGAATTATTACATAGATATATAGAGGGGGTCAAGTCAACAATACTATTCATCGCACAAGTCAGAACTAATCTAAGGGGAAGGCACAACTAGATCCAACAGAAATTGTGGACAGAAGCACGTACAGAAACAAAAGACTAGATGTGAAACGTCACGTCACGAAGTTTCAGGGAGGTCCGGGGCAAGGTGGACGGAGGAGAGAAACAGAATGCACGGATAAAGGATGAGAGAGGTGTGAAAGATCTATGTACAGAGATGTATAGATGTAGTATATATATATATATATATATATATATATATATATATATATATATATATATATATATATATATATATATATATATATATATATATATATAAACACATAGAAGTCTATCAAAAACTAGCGATCATATATTGAAGGCGATTATGAAACTAATAAAGGGACTGTCAGCAGATGTAAGATATATTAAGTTAAAATTAGAGGCTCAATTAGAAAGATACTAAGGCCTTACGGGAAGTAATATAAGAATTAAAGAAAGAAAAAGCAGGGTACAAGAAAGAAATAAGGATGCTAAAAGATGCAAATGAAAAAGCAATGGCTGAAATAAATGATTTGAAGAAAGAAATAATTTTTAAAAATGAAAGAATAAAGAATCTAGAAAGTAAGGAAAGAAGAAAAAATATAGTAATACAGAGAGTGAAAAAAGACATAGGAGATAATAACCTTCTAAATGGGGTGCTGGGAAAGTTTATAGAATATGAGGTAGGAAAGCAATAATAAGAACAGCACGAAGATTAGGTTTGAAAACAATCTTTGGTGGTACAAAGGGATATAACGACAGGAGATTAAACAAAGGGATATAACGATTACAAAAATGGAAGACGAAATATTTTTTAATAGTAAGATTGATCAAAGGACACTGGGAGTAGGGGTCATAGTTAGTGCCAGATTCAGTAATGAAATTATGGAGTTCAAAGAGGTTTCAGATAGAATGTGCAGGATAAAAAGCAGAAGACAGTTCTGAAATACGCATATAATAAATGCTCATGTACCATCCGAATAAAAATGCCCGGATATTAAGATACAGTTCTATGAAGATTTGGACATAATTATGGAAAGGGTTCCAAAGTTTGATATAAAATATGTGACAGGTGATATGAATGCCAAAGTAGGGAGGGAAGAAGAATATAAGGAGGTAAGAGGAGATAACAGGAGGTAAAAGTAGACACACCAATAGAATAGAAAAAAATAACATGCAAAGAACATTACTGATGTAAGAAGTTTTAGGAGAACTCATTGTAATAGCGATCACATATTAGTTATAACAGAAATGAAATAGGAAAAACCATCTAAAATAAAAGATACAAGGGGGAGAAGACGGATATATACTATGAAACTATGAAAACGGAGGCCCGATTGCAAGAAATGTTAATCGAACTTAATAACATACATTGGAATATTATTGGACTCTGTGAAACATGAAGAAAGGGCGAAAAGTTAATTAAACTGGAACCAAATGGACACGTACCCTACACCCGAGGTCCGGAGAATGGACGATTTGGGGGAATTGGATTCCTCATCAACCAAATGCTGAAAGACAGTGTAGTAAACTTTGAAAGTACATCTGACCGACTAGACCAATGCGTCATTCAGCTGAATAAAAAGTTTAGGCTCCAAATCGTCCAAGCTTATGCATGAACTAAAGCCATAGGGCTGACGAAATTGGGGAATTTTATAATGATGAGGCCCAGCTTTTATACAAGGAGAAATGTAGGTACAAAATCCTGGGAGATTTTAATGCCAGAATTGGAACGATAAGAACTGGTGAAAATGCAACTGGCTCATATGGAACTAGTGAGCGAGATAATAGAGACAAGAACTTTATATTATGAATTCGTTCTAAAAGAAAAATATCAGCAGAAAATGGACATGCAAAAGTCCATTTGGACTGACAAGTAAAATTGATTACATCATGACCAACGATAAAACAATATTTTGCAATTGTACTGTCCTTAACAATTTTAATGTTGGAAGTGATCACCGAATGGTACGAGTAAAAGTTAGGATTAACTGTCGAAGAGAGCGCGATAGAATGGTAAGGTTAAAGAAGGGCAAAGTGGATTCTGGGAAATTGCTGGAGAGGGGTAGCGATTTTGAGATTACTTTGTCGAACCGCTTTGCTATGTTACAAGGATCCGGAAGAGATGGAAATATCAGTTCTATATGAAGAAAACATCAACGATGTGCTTCAAAGGCTGTTTCAATAGCGCCAGAAGAAAAATGTCTCAAACAGACCAAAATCTCCAATGAGACCTTTGATTTAATGAAGAAACGACGGGCAATGAGAAACGCAGAGGGTCCTTTTGGCAGTGTCGAATACAGTCAGCTTTGCAAAACTATAAGAAAGCGTATCAGAGAGAACACGCGCCGGTTCAACATGAAGCTAGTGCAAAAAACCTAGGAAGAAAACAAAGGAATTAACAAGGCTAAACAAAAGCTGAAAAGCAAAAGTACGTAAATGTATGCCTTAATGCGAAAGGATGGCACAGTGTGCGGGGCGCATACGCAATTGTTAGAGGTTGTCAGAAAATGATATTCCCAGTTATATGAAGATCAGAACCAATCAAAGACAACAATACCTACCGAAGAACAAATACCAGATATCCTAGGTGGAGGTAGCGAGTGCTTTAGAATCGATGAAGAACGGCAAGGCTCCAGGAAAGGACAGTGTAACTGTCGAAATGCTAAGAGCTGGTGGTCGGACGTTATATAAAATACTGGCAAAATCATACTCAAAATGCATCAAGGAACAAAAAGTACCTGACTTATGGAAAAGAGCAGTAGTGGTCATTTTACATATAAAAAGAGCACTGGAAGATTTAAAGAACTCCCGTTCAATAAACCTCCTATCAGTAATGTACAAAGTTTTCACAAAGATAATATCGAAAAGAATATTAAGAAGACTGAATGACGCTCAACCAAGAGAACAGGCAGGATTCAGAAGTGGATTCAGTACAATGAATCACATCCAGGTTGTACAGCAGACCATAAAAAGGCAAAACGAATACACCATGCCACTGTGCTTGGCTTTTATCGACTACGAAAAAGCATTTGACTCCATCTCAAAGCATGCCATAATGTTTGTACTGGTTAGCCAGGAGCTAGAAAAAGAATATATAAACCTATTAGGATCGATATATGACGGAGCCACAGCGACAATTTACCTTGATGATCTTGAAGTGGAAATCAATGTAGAAAGAGGTGTACGGCAGGGTGACACAATATGGCCTATTTTTTTCTCGGTTGGGCTTGAAGAAGTATTCCGTAAACTGGATTGGGAACAGAATGGTGTAAAGATCAACGGTGCAAACTTAAACCATCTTACATTTGCAGATGATATCGTTCTCGTTTCACAAGATCCAGAGGAGTTGCAAAGACGCATACAAGAGCTGCAAAGGGCTGGCGAACCATTTGGCTTATAAATAAACCTGAAAAAGAGCCAGGTTATGTTCAATAAATTCGGAGAGGACAAAAAAAATAACTTTTAGGAAGGGACTTGGAAATTGTGGACCACTTTATATATCTTGGGCAGGGGATTTCAATGGAGGGGGAAACCGCCCGGATGGTGGAACAGCGTGTTTAGTGTGGCTGGCAGGCTCAACATAGTGTTTAAGAGCAGACTACCACTTTGCCTGAAAAGAAAAGTATAAATTTTGTTTTAAATGAACACCCTTTCAATATCATCAAGAAAATAAACATAAGACGAGGGTTGCTATTTATTTATCCGGCCTTGACAACAATTGTATTGCTCGACGTTATCTGAGCGTCATCATCTCGGCGTCATTATCATCATTATAAAGTTTAACATTGTTAACTGTATACGTATTCCGAACGTTTTTTCATACGAACGCTGTTTGTGTTATTTAGTGATTTGAAAATTTCATCTCAGTCTAAGTTGAAATAAACTCGTGAGAATTTTCATGCGATGATTCACTGCGACTTTCGACGTGAATTATCTCAACAACAATGCATCGGTCAACTCACTTCGACTTTTGGTGATAAAGTACGATCTAAAATCATCGTATATAATTGGTTTAGTGAATTGAATCGTGATCATCGTCCGCTCAAGGACGAATTTATAGAAGGTCGTCCAAAATCGGTTATTATGTCAACATCGATACTGTGCGGAAACAAGAGAACAAGATCGTCATGTGACATATTGTGAGATTGAAGCATTCCTGGATATTAGTATGACAATCATTTTTACATGAACATTTAGCCGCGAAAAAGAAAGTGCGCATTGGAGTCTGCATAATTTGACATTGTGAATTGTGAATTGAATCGCCATTTGACTTTGTGTCGATTGGTTAAAGAAATACTCAAAAATACAATCGTGGTGCGTCAAGAGACGGGTATAACAACTACACATGTGACGAATCTTGGATCTATACTCATGAGTCCAAAATTAAACAGCAGTCCACTGTATGGGTCTTTCAAAATGAGCCAAACCCAATAAAAATTGTTCGCGCAAGAAGCACCAGAGAATCGTAGAACAGACAATTCTGAATGAAACACAACCATTTGTTTGCCAGAATTCTTTGAAGAAATACGATAAAACAACCAGCGAAACCAGGATCATTCTTCACCATGCCACACATAGGACCGAACACCTCAATATTTGACCGGTCAAATTATCAGACTGATGGATCATCCGCCGTACTGTCCTTTGGCACCCAACGATTTCTTTTTGTGGATTCCCCGTCCACGAAGAATAAACTATGTGGTTAACGATTTTCGACGCCACAAGAAGCGGTTGATGCGTTCAAAGTGCATGTTTTGGAGATACCTCAATTGGAATGGAAAAAGTGCTATGAAAATTGGTTCAAATGTATATAAAAGTTTATCGACCAACGCGAAAAATATTTTGGAGAACAATAAAACTATTTTCTGTGATATATTCGTTTTTATTTGTTATTCCAGATACATAAATAGCAACTTTTTTAAGTAAAGTTAAAACTGTGAAAAGCAATAATTTGAATATAGGTTTCAGTAAATGCCTTCAAACGATTTACGAGTACATTATCCTAAATTTTTGAATCGAATTAAAAATTGTGAGTCTATCATATGATATAATAAGTTTATATGTAATACTCACCAAATATCTGGATCCAATAGGATTTCTACGCAAAATCTAGAATTCCAATGAGAAAGGTTATTCGATGATGTTTTCCCTATTTGCTGTTTTGCATCACTATATTGCCCCTTTATATCGGCTATAACATAATTACATGCTATTAAATCCGATCAGACAAACAAAACATTAATTTGCGTCATTCCATTCAGATCTCCTGCCGAGGCATCTAATGGAAGAAGAATAGCGATTAGAAATTGACTAACTATTAAATTTATGGTTTTATTTTTATTGAAATTATCATTATATTTTAGTGCAGTAAGGAATCTTCGGAAAATACACAAATTAATTCGATTGATTTAAAACATTTGTTTTCTAACTGCTATTTTAATAAGGTTTTATTTTTTAATTGCTTTTATATTGATGTAATTTATTGTATTCCACGTAATAAAGAAATAATCATTTTGCTAGTTTATTTAAAAAGTAGAGAATCGTTTTGAAGTTAGGTTATATTTATAATCCTAAGTTAGTCCCAGAAAAAATGTAATAAAAGTTACTAAAATTTTCTTGGTTTTCCTGATGATTTTTCAAATTAATCTAAATCATTTAACGTTGTAGAACGTGCTAAACGTTAAGGGCAAAAAATTAACACATCAATTTCAAGTATATGAGTTGCACAACTAAATAGGCTGTATAACTTAAAATTAATTTTATTTATACAGGGTGTCTCACAAAACCATGGCGGGGTATAAGTTTGTTTTTTCTTATCGAATACCCTATATGTTCATCCATTTTTGCATTCTGCTATCGATTCTAAACATATTTCGTGAAACATGTCTTATACGTAAACCCAATGGTTTTAACGATATCCGCAATTGGAGTTGCAGACTCTATTTTGCAGTGTCATAGATCATTTATTTTTTGATGTAGGATTATCATTTTTGGTAGGGATATTAGTGCATCTATTACTTAACTTTTGGTGCAAACAAAATTTGCCTACGTTATACAAGGTGTCCAGGATAACTGAGATAATAGAAAAAAAATCAAAACATCTCAGTTTTTTAAATGTAATTTATAATATTTTTTTATTTTGCATTATTTCTAACAAAGATTACTTCTGTTCTTGTTAAACATGTCCTATACCTATCTGTCATAACTCTCGAGATATTTATATTTTTGTTTTTGATATTCCGTGTATAATTGAATTACCTTTATGCTTTGTGTTATTATTAAACTAATGAATACATTCATGCATTTCATATTCAATACATTTCATATTAAGAATTTAGGTCATCACGTTTTTTATATTTGATAAGAATGCAATAATTATAGAGTACCAAAACTTATTGTGGTAGTGAACAAAACGTTATAAATAATTAGTTTTTAATAAGAGAGTTTAAGTACAAACATTTATAAAGAAGAAGTCACTACAATAATATAATTAAATGTTCAATATGTCTAACATTTTGTGCAATACAAAATCTAAACCTCTGTTCAAAAAAACTATTGACTGTAATGATCATTCCCTCATTAGTATTCATAAATACATTTCTTATTATGTTTTGCAGGTCCTACAGGTGGGTGGGCAGGTCTTGCAGGTGGGTGGCATTTAATAAACTTTTTTTTAACAAAACCCCTTAAGAAAAACTCTAGTTTTGTTAAATCCGGAGATCTGTTCCATGGTCCAGGACCTCTCCAACCAATCTATTTATTTTCATAATTCGTGTCCAAATATTGTCTCACGTTCCTGCTAGAACGTGGAGGAGCGATATCTAGCTGTAACAACATTCGTCTCGCTATAGTTAAAGGCCACTCTTCAATCTACTCTTCAAAATTATGTTGCAAAAAATTGAGAAAACTATCACCATTTACTCCATTTTCAAAAAAAATATCGCTATAGGATCGATCTCCGATAATACCAGTTCACACATTAAGATACCATATATGCTGATGATCTAAAGGGATAATGAATCTTGGATTTCTGCTGCATTTAACAGTGGAAGTTTATGTCAGTTGACATTGCCTCATCCGGGAATGAAATATATTTGAAAAGGTTAGGTTCTTCTTTATTTTTTTTTTATTACGGATGAAATTTATATTTCGTAGTTATTCTGTTGGCTGTAGATTTTTTAACGTCTACCTCGTTTTCAATTGCCTGCATTAAATATACAGATTTTTAATTACAGTTTGAAGAACTAAACATTCGTTTTCTTCACTCTGAAGCTCACAGCTCTGTTCCTGCCTTACCAAGTTTTCTTCGTAATCGGCACATCCAGTTCTTTCAAATCGCTCTTTCTGTGGTATAAACGCTAACGTATCAGAATGACGTTGGGCATTTTGGAATCTTTGCACATAAATTAAAAAGAATTTTGATAGCCATCTAGAAAAAATCATTTTCGTTCTACTTTCTGTTCTAATAAATACAGTACTACAGTACTACAATTTAACAGTTCACAAAGTCCAAATAATTGACCGCTTGGTTCATTTGTTTCTATGCCATTATTGTCTAGGGTATCTAGGCCATCTGCGTGCTTTAAGTTGTAAATGGATATGGGTATTCATATTTTATTGTCAATAGTTAAAATAACAGATCATAAAAAATTATGAAAGAAGTGCACTCTTTTTTTCTGTATCATATAAAAACTGTTTAAAAGCTATACTAGAACAATATTTGCCGTTTTAATTGAATTTAGTGACGTTATTACTAAAAATATTCAAGGGAAATTGAATTGAAACGGAAATATTAAAAACAACAGTGTAAAAATCTCGGAAATTTTGACAGATAGGTATAGGACATGTTTAACAAGAATAGAAGTATTTTTGTTAGAAATATTGCAAAATGAAAATATTAGAAATTCCATTTAAAAAACTGAGATACGATGTTTTGATTTTTTTATCTCAGTTATCCTGGACACCCTGTATAACGTAGACAAATTTTATTTACATTATAAGTTAGGTCATAGTTTCACTAATATTTCTACCAAAAATGATAATCCTATATTGAATAATAAATGATTTATGACACTGCAAAATAGAGTCTGTAACTCCGATATTTTTTACAAAATGGCATATATCGGTAATACCATTGGGTTTAGGTATAGGACATGTTTCACGAGATATCTTTAAAACCATTAGCAGAATGCAAAAATGGACGAACATACAGAATGTTCGTTAAGAAAAAACAAAACTATATTCCGTCACGGTTTTATGAGATACCCTCCGTATATATAAAATTAATTATAAATTATGCAGGTATTTAGTTGTACAATACTTATACTTAATTATATATAACAAAGGCTGTAGAATCGATGAAAAACAGCAACGCTCCAGGAATAAAAAATTATTCTTTTCAATAAGCCTCCTATCAGTAATGTACACATTTTTTGGCAAGTGAATATCTAAAAGAATATTAAGAAAACTGAATGACGTACAACCAGAGAGCAAATAGAATTCAGAAGTGGATTAGTACAATGGATCACATCTAGGTTGTACAGCAGGTTACAGAAAGGCACGTCGAATACATAATGCCACTTTGTTTGGCGAATATCGACTAAAAAAAATATTTTCTCAATCTCAGAACAGGTCATATAGCACCATGCATTGCTTAGCCATGGGGCATCCTTTATAAATAGAATAGAAATCCTAGAAAAATAAACAAAAACCAATATTTTTCATTGAAAATGGTCTTATTGTTTTTGAAAATGTTTTCCCCGATGATCGATATACTTTTGCATACGTTTGAACCAATTTTCATAGCACCTTTTCCATTCAGATTAAAGTATCTCCAAATAATGCATTCTGTACGCATCAACCGCTTTTTCTGGCATCGAAAATGGTTGACCAGGTAGTTTATACATAAGGATTGTATGGCGGATGACCCATCAATTTGATGTTTTGAGCGGTCAAATATTGAATTGTTCGATCCGATATGTGAGAGCTCGCATTGACATAGTGAATAATGATCCTGGGTCGCTGGTTGTTTTTTCTCGTGTCTTCAAAGACTTCTGGCAAAGAAATGGTTGTGTACCGTTCAGAATTAACCGTTCTGCGATTCTCTAATGGCACTGTAACCATATGCCCCTTTATCCCAAAAAATCAAGCGATAATTTGCTTCTTGCGCGAACAAATTTTGCTTTCGAGCACATACGCATAGATCCAACATTCGTCACCTGTGCAGATGTTATATACGGTTTTTGACACACTACAATTGTATTTTTTGAGTATTTCTTTGAACGAATCAACACGAGCTTTGTTTGAGTGATTCTCAAATTATGCGGAATCCAACGCACACAAATCTTTTCACGGCTAAATGTCATATAAAATCTTGTATATGCTTGTCATACAAATGCCCAAGGATGCCTCCATCTCAAGGTATGTCACATGACAGTCTTCCTTATCAGTTCGAGCAAAGTGTCGATGTTTTCTGGCACAACAATGGATTTTGAGCGACCTTCTTTAAATTCGTCCATGAGCGAACGACGACGATTGAATTTACTAAACCAGCGATATACAGTCTTTTTAGATGGTGCTTCATCTTTAAAAATGTAAGTGAGTTGATCAATGCACTATTGTTAAAGATAAATAAGCGTATGAAAATTTTCACGAGTTGATAAAATTGTTTGACTGAGATAAAATTTTCAAGTCACTATACAATACAAATAGCGTGTGTATGCCAAAACGTTCTGAGTACATATACAGTCAACAATGTTAAACTTTACGATATATATCTCAGATGACGCCAATAATAACCAAGTAATATTTGTTCTACACACATTTGCTTAAAATGTGAATTCTAATCATAGCTATGAGGGTTGCTATTTATGTATCAGAATTGGTAACAAAGGTTGCTACATTATTGCCCATTCTGGATACATAAATAGCAATACTCGTAGCTATGATAAGAATTCACATTTTAAGCAAATACGCGTAAAAGAAATATTATTGGTTATTACTTAATACAAACCAATAAATTACAAATATACTAATAAACCTTTTTAATTTTTTTATTTAATGATCATAGTCTACATTTTTCTATCAACCATGTGGAAACATCGCAGCATCTCTAGAATAATGTGATTTTAAAATAGTGTCAACAATTATTTCAGTGTATGCCAGTGCTTGCATTTAAGTTCGGTTTGAAGCAAAAATGTATTCCGTGCAAGAATAACACGATATGCTTCGTATTTTCGGATAAGTTCATATTAGCAAAGACGTTATTGTTAGACGATTATTGCTAGAACCGACCAGATTAGATTTCCAAGGCTTTTTCAACGTTTGAACATATAATGAAATAAAATAATTAATGTGTCATAAGTCGATTAAAATATGTTGTGCTGTGAAAAATTAGTGTTAGTAATTTAAACTTTGACATTAAATGACAATAATGTGAAAGTTTTTTTTTTCGTAACAGAATAAAACAAATTTATGTTAAATCGTATGGAATGAATGGCCCTAAAAATATTTCATTTTATTTTGAAATAATGGCATAATAGGCCAACAATATACTGAATTCGGTTCGATCGTAATAAGCATGACGTTGCCAATGTAAATAGAAAAAAAATTTCTGACCTCTTTTCCGCCAAAATGATGGCATTTTGGATGCTGGTGCTGGGCAGTATTAGCGTTGTATTCATGTCTTGACAGCGACAGAGAAACTGAAAGATAAGGGGGAGAAAAGAAGCAGAAGGTTAAATCAAAATTTAATAAAATAAATTGATTGTGGCAGCATATAATGTGCAAACTCTAAGAACGAATGAAAGACTATTGGAATTGGAAGAGTAGATAGAGAACACAAAATGGGATGCTACTGGATTATGTAAAATAAGGCATAAGGATGAAGCATGTACCAAAATTTAATTCGAAAACTCCAAAGTTCTATCTCTTCAGTTGTCAATTCCATCCGTCTTAATATTGTGCAGAACTTAAGAATAAAATTAGCAAAATTAACATCCGTTCCATCGAAACAAAGTCAAAATTGTATTCCAATGGTTTGGTCAATAGAAATTGGATTTTTTCTTAATCAGGATAACGTTAAATTACAGTCAGATTCACGAATGCCGGGGTTTAAGATGTTGATAAAATTGCTTTTCTAATAAATTTATTATACAACTTTGAATTTGATCCTGCCGATATTTACTTTTGCCGATAGATTGTTTGAAAATATATACTAACAAATTTATTTCCCATTTTTTTTTGTTTATAAATAAAGAATTATAATTCAGTCCCCAGATGTTTAATTCAACTTCAACTTTTGCTCTGATAAATAAACATTGCTTCTTCAGCATTAAAGTGATTCCACTGATGCCTTTCAATATTAAGATATCATTTTAAAAAGCGACTGCCGCCGCGCGTGATATTTGGGAAGTAAAGAGGGAAGGTGACGGATCAATCCGCACCACTCATCTGGAAGGAAGATATGAGTCTGTTAGGGTTGTATCCTGTCTGTTAGGGTTGTATGTTAGGGGAAATATCAAGTCGTATCATAGTCTCTCGATATTGTCTAAATGATTGTGGCCTGTTCATATATATATATTTTCTTTTTTGGGTTTTTTGCCACGATCTAAAACTCAAAAAAAAACTCTTCTTATGTCAATAAAGAATAACTGGATAAAAAACAAAAACAAAACGGACACTAATTTCTCAGTCATTTTTTTTTCGGTAATAAAATTGCCTAACGAACAAAAATTAAAAAAATACATTATTTTTTTAAATAAGTACAAACTTTTGAAGGTTAACGTTTCGGGGGATCTTCTCCTCCCGTTTTCAAAACGAATCTAAAAAATAATTTTTATTAACTTCTATATAATAATGTAAAGATAGTAAGTAAATATATTTTTTGTACATATATGTCGATGATACTTATAGTGACAATACTATTTCTTACTGACAGGGACAGTGGCGGCTCGTGGATTTTTAAAGCGGAAGAGCCTAGAAGAAAATAGTGCTGCAGAAGATTTTTTTTTGCTTTTCCCTTCCTCCTTTATACTTTTAGTGCTATTGAAACCAGGAGGTAAACCAAGAAAATATACAAATGTACTACTCAGTGTGTACACACGTAGCAAATCTCAAATCCCAAATGAAAGTATTCGCGAGGCGAACAAAATACGTGACGCAAGACATATCAAACGCTTTGTACTCGTCAAGTCAGCGTTTAAAACTAATTACCAATACGCTCGGTCGCAGATAATTTACGTCCAAATCTCATGTTTTAGAAAGCAGTTAAACCCCCCGGATTCTGGCAACTAAAAAAAACATGTGTGGCCAACGACGAGATAAGATGACGAGACGTATGGTCGCTGGAGGGAAATGTCCGACCAAGGATGTAAAAAGTGTGGTGAAAGGATGGAATTTTTATCCGCATTATTTGGTGCGATGGGTCGACAGACGTTCTTCTGCATTTGAAGATTTTAATTTTTAATAATATATTAAGATGAGTTAAAGGAAAGAAACTGAACGGAAATAAAATATGATGGTTTGCTCTGAAAAATTGTTTACTGTGATAAATGTTGGAGGGGCGGCACTCCAACGCCCTCCCTCACGAGCCGTCACTGTACAGTGACATACTACCAACAAAATTGTATAGATGAGGTTTACTGTATGATTATTGAGTATTGAAATACTTAAACGTTTTTAATTGTACTCTTTAGAATCGGGAAATATATTAAATTTAAATCCGGTAGATTTAAATTCAACATGGTTCACGATTCTAAAGTATACAATTAAAAACGTATTTCAATACGCAATAATCACACAGTAAACCTAACCTATATAATTTTTTTGGCATTGGCAAAGCATAACAATACAGTTATTTTTATTTAAATTAATTATAACGATTTTTTTTAATCTCCTGTATATTGTTACCGATACTTTTAATACCGTTTTGAAATTATTCCAATTGATTTTATGTCCCCATTGCCATGTGTGTTAGCAAATTCTACATTTACATACGTTTTTGTATGTTCTTTAATTCTAACAACTAACGGTGTAGATGTCTCACCAATATAAAATTTGCTACATTCGCAAATAATCTTATAAACCATTTATGTGTTGTTTGGTTTGGTTTTTGTCAATAGAGATCTAAGTTTTAAATGTCGTTCTTATGTTGTATGTATTTCGTACTCTTTTAATTGTGTCAGAAATACCGCGGATATAAGGAATTGTGAGGTTATTTGTTTGAGAGTTATTATTATTGTTATTAATAAGTTGTCTGTTTTGTCTGGTATCAAAAGTTTTAACAGATTTATCTAAGACATTTTTTGGTTAATTGTTTTTTATTAAAATGTCTGTAATGTAATCTGTTTCTTTTTATAGTGTATCACTCTCGGTATAAACAAGTTTTGCTCTGTCATATAAACTTTCAATTATTCCTACTTTTACTGATTTTGGATGTAAATTGTTTTTTTTAATGTGTTGTGTTTTATTATTAAAGAGTCGAGGAATGGCAATTTATTCTCCCTCTCCATCTCTAAAGTAAACTTAATTGTAGGCTCATTAAAAGACCGCACTAAACTAAACATAAATATAATTTAGGAATTATTAATTGTATGTTTAAAAATCACAGATTTTTAATTAGAAAATGATTATTATCAACAAAATTTCGGAATGGAAATGGGTTCTACCCTTTCTTATTTAATTGGTAATATCTTTATGAAACAACTCGAAAATGACATATTAAGTAAATCTATTAAAAAGCCAATAATATGGCTTAGATACAAGCCATATTACACAAGCTACAAGCTTTTTTACAAGCTACAAATTCTCGAGGGCCTACTATTAAGTTTAGTTTGGATATGGAGAGGTAGAATAAATTGCCATTCCTCGACACTTTAATAATGAAGCACAACATATTAAAATCAGCCACAATCAAAATCAGTAAAAATAGAAATATTTATATAACAGCAAAACTTGTTTCGACCAACATTCATACACTACAAGAAGAAACAAAATGCATTAAAAATAGTTTAATAAAAAACACTTACCCAAAAAATTTCATAAATAAATGTTTTAAAGCATTTGATACCAGACAAAACAGACATCTTACTAATAACAATAATAATAACTTTCGAACAATTAACCTCATAATTCCTTATATCCGCGGTATTTTTAACACAATTAAAAGAGTAGGAAATAAATACAATATAAGAACAACATGTAAAGCAAAAAATACTCTTTGATCTATATTGGCAAAAACCAAACCAAACAACATACAACAGAATACCAAAAATGTGGTTTATAAAATTCCCTGCGAATGTGGTAAATTTTATATGGGTAAGACATATAGACAGTCAGATGTTAGAATAAAAGAATATAAAAACCTTCTTAGAAAGGGCGATTTTAATAAAACTAGCATTTGCCAAGATGCATGGAAATCGGGATATAAAATCAATTGGAATACATCCAAAACGGTATTAAAAATCGGTAACAAAATACAGAAGAATAAAAGAAACCGCTTTAATTAATTTAAATAAAAATAACTGTATTGCTATGCTTTCGAAAGATTTAAATTAAATATGGTTCCCGATTCTATAGAATACAATTAAAAACGTTTAAGTATTACAATACACAATTATCACACAGTAAACCTCATCTATATAATTTTTTTGGTAGTATGTCACTGTCAGTAAAAAATATGATTGTCAATGTAAGTATCATTGACATATACAAAAAAAAATATATTTACTTACTCTCTTTACATTATTACATAGAAATTAATATAAATTATTTTTTAGATTCGTTTTGAAAACAGGACAAGACCTTCCGAAACGTTAACTTTCAAAACTTTGTATTTATTTAAAAATAAAATTATATTTTAAAAATTTTTGTTTGTTAGACAAATTTATTACAGAAAAAGAATCACTAAGAAATTAGTATACGTTTTGCTTTTGTTTTTTACCCAGTGGTTCTTTATTTATATAAGTTTTAATTATAAGAGTTTTAGATCGTGGCGAAAAACCCCAAAAAAGGATAAAAATATAGTCTCTCTATGTCAACGTTTCAAAAGCAGCTGCAGTTGCAGATCCTTAAACAATCACTCGAAAATCTTTAGCGAAATTTGTAATATCCGTCATTATCGTTAAGCGGCATTTATGAGCCATAGAAATGAAATCGATATAGTTATCGATACACCCTAATAATTATTAAATGGTATATAAGCACACAACATTTAATAAAAATTAAATAGTATATAAGTAAATAACATTTAATATACAACAAACTTATGTATATAAAATAATTTTATAGTCTGTACTAATCTTTGAAATAAAACATGGAAGCAAAATAAATGTCGTCATTAAAATTTTTATTGTAACAAATTTTATCACATAATTAAGTAGTTATTTCCTTTTTATTTATATAATCTCTCTGTCAGTTATAAAAAGACAATTCTAATGACATCAGCGATTTTTGATAAGGCTTCCATTATTTGTTAAGATGTCAACGAAATAATTATTAATTAACTCTTAACTGATAAAAGCCGAAATATCAAGAAACGTAAAAAAAGAACAAGCGGGAGCACCGGAAATAAATGAAAGGATAAAAATGTCCTGCCCGAATTCAGAATTCTTATCATTTTATTCTCAGTATGCCTGAATATCGCACTGCCTAAAGTGTTCGTAGAAGTGAAAATAATGTAAATTTATTCTGAGAGACAGAATTTTATAGTTATTGTATTGTGGAAGAATAGACAAACCAATTGTTATATAAACGTAAATAACAGTATCTTTATTTTATTTCAGTTATACTTATTTTGAATTCGTAAATTCAACACAGCAAAATGATGCCACCGTATAGAAGGTATGATTTTTTCCTATTAAAATAATTTAGCTAACATCTTGCTAAAATAAATGTATAATAGACGTATGTAAAACAGGCATTTTTACATAATACAGCTTAAAATTATTCACGGTCCCTTTATTTTAACCCTAGAATATTAATGCATCGAAGATATTACGACGCTCGCACTACTTCGGTTATTTTCGGGCTATTTCGTAAATCGTAATAACCACACCTGCCTAGTATATTCGTAATTAGTCGTAATTTAGGGCCTGTTGAATTTGCAGCGAGCCAATTTTTCAATTCAGGTTTTAATACAGCTGAATCTCTATTTGAAAATAATGATAATGTATCTGAAGACAAAGATTCTAATGATGAGGTTCCAATATCCACTTTTGTAAGGGAAACTAGAAAAAGACACGAGTCAATTGTACTCCCAAACAAACTCAGACTAAAGGGAAAAAAGCGGCCAGATTGTCTGCACAATTACCTATAAGAACAAGAAAACCAGCTGCCAAAAATTTAGTTAATTTTATACCCGGTAGCACTGATGAGATTACCAAGTATTTTACTTCGGCGAACAAATGAAGAAATATTTCGACAGTATTAAAAGTACAAAGAAGCGTCAGCAACTATTTCAAATGTCCCAAAATGTGAATTGAAAGCGTTTTTTTTTGTAATTTTGCTTATTTCTGCTGAAAAGAAAGACAATCACTTGAATATAAAAAAACATGTTTGACGATACTATATCTACAGAGCTTGCATGAGTTCTGAGCGTTTTACATTCCTTACCATTTGCCTGCGATTCGATGATAAACAAACTAGACAAGAAAGAGCACAAGCTGATGAATTTACACCCATTCGTGAGATATGGGACATGTTCAACGAAATATGTAACATAACATTTACGCCCTCATCCTATGTCACAATTGCCCAACAACTCTTAGGCTTTAGAGATAGATGTCTATTTAGGAAGTTTATATCCAGTAAGCCTGCCAAATATGAAATAAAAATTGTATTGATTTGTGACACGTCATCCAAATATATATTACAATGGATAACTGGTTTACTTCAGTTTGCCTTGCTGATGAATTACTAGAAAATCTCTACAAGTTAACCATTGTAGGAACTTTATGCAAGAATAGAAAAGAGATTCCTGCAAAATTATTAGAAATCAGGAAAAGACGCCCTACTACACCCATGTTTTGTTTCGACAAAAAGAAAACATTATTAGCATATTCTCCAAAAAAAAAAGGAAAAGTTGTTTTGCTTCTCTCAACCTTTCACGAATAGGCAGAAGTCTTTGCACAGACTAGCAAATCAGCCATAGTTTTTAATTATAATCAGACTAAAGCCGCCGTTGATACATTTGACGAACTTTGTAGCAGTATAAGTTGTAATAGAAAAACGCTCATATGAGCGTTATGCAAATTTTACGGCATTCTTCATGCAGCTGGAATTCAAATATTATATTACGTACTTCCATAATTCATTGAAGGCAAATGCCAATTCACTTTCCCCACATCAATTCACTTACCCGATGTGATTCACTACTTGATTGACTTAGCACATCTACTTGCCAGACCATGGATGGAGGAAAGACTTTCAATTTCAAACTTACGAAAAGATCTTCGTCGGCATATTCGCGCTATTTTGAAAATTACTGAGTAACTTGAACGTATGCCGCTCCTAGAGAAGAAACGTAAAGCGTGTCATTATTGCCCAAATCCATTGAGGCGTATGACCACCACATTATTGTATCAAGTGCGGGCATGCGATATGCGGTGAGCACCGAGATAACTACTGCACTGAGTGTACAATATAATTGTTCTTTTTGTAAACATATCTTTACTTTAGTCTTTAGAAAATAAAAGAAAAATTATCAGTTTTATGGATTTTTTTAAACTAAATATTTGATATCAATTTTATAGTTTTTTTAAAACACATCGAAAAATTAACGACATATTAGTATTTACGCGTGTCAAAAACATATTAGTGTTCTAGAATAATATACCTTTAGGCAACTTTTTCAATATAGAGATATATAAACATGACAATGCAGATGTAGTATATTTTTTAAGGTAAATAAAAGGTCAAATCAGGCGTAGATTGCTATAGATTGCCGCTGTAAGTGAAATTATCGTAAATTAACTGACAACACGAATTTAGTAGATTGAGAGGTCTGGTCATGATATTTGCGAACTAGAGACAGAATTGGCCAGAATTAATAATCTTCAAGTAGTAATTGCCCTTCACAAAAATTGAGCATCCAATCCAATTATCCCTGTAACTGATATAAAAGAGCATTTGCAACATCGTAATTTCTCTGCATGTACTTTGTAGTAACGAACTAAATATTTATTATTTTCAAACTAGATTTTGTATAGTAATTGAGTTCACTTTACATTGGATAAGCAAAACTATGCGGATATTGATTTTTTGAACCATTTTCAATGAACAGTTTCCCATGAGGATTTCGAAAATGTATTTGTCAAAGATAAGCAGTAACAATTAGTGCTGAAGGACTTTTTCTTGTTGCTATGTTTGATACCTACTTCGAAAAAGATGATGCCGCATGTTACATGACGCTTAAATATATTCAGTTTATATGATCAAAATTTCGTGAATATGTAATTTCACAAAAGGATTTTACCTGACTTCCGGGTTTATACGATTTAATATTTTTATAGGATTTTTAAAAAGTTTAGTGCATACTAATAAGTCACAAGCTACTAGTAACTTAACCCTGTATGGGTTTCTATGACAATACATTTATAAAGATTATATTATCCTTTATGAGGCAAGGGTTGAAATTAGCCAATTAAAATATGTCGTTTTTTTCTGATCACTTATTAATATCACTTAGTCGAAAATGGATTGTAACCATATGGTTACATAGACCAATAAAAAAACTTGGGAATTTATGTATATAATATATAATAACCTAAACATGAACATAAACACATTTTTATGCAATAGTTTGAATTGGGTTCAGCTTATTTAAAGAGAAAAAAAGACTAAATATAATGTTATGAATTACATTAATTTCTATGAAACGATTTGAAATAAAATTTGTTATTTGTAAGGCATAACTGGAAATTGAACTTTTTGCACTTTATACGACTAGTCGTACAATTCCTACTTGGTTGTACCCCTTGGTGGTGTGTCTTGGCCAATTGGCACAACCATCAAATCTTGAAGCGGTATCTGTCCTTTCAACAACTGAATATCTTATTGTTGATACTGTAGATGTGCTAGCATCCGAACTAGGTCATCCTTTTCTTTCTTCTTTGCAAACCAAGCTAAACTTGTTGCTATTTTTAATCAAAATTGTTTTAGAGTCATTTATTTTTTCTTCAGATAATTGCAATCAAAGCTGTAAAGAAGCCAAGTGTTTACTCCGCATATATCGAGAAGATATGTAAATATAGAAAAATACCAATGCTTGACTCTATAAGGAGACTTATACAGTCACATCAGAGCATTCACTGCATCTACTCCACCTACATGATTAGAATTCTGTTTGACAATAGTAAGACAAGTTATATCTACTTTTGTTTTAGCGGATTTTACAAATTTTTTTACGGTTAATGTGGGTTCTATACCATGCAGAGTACTATCCAATAAGACAGATTTATTATTATTATCAATCCACTTAGCTGCTATAAGAAATTTTCCTTTATCACCTTTGTAGTCGAATTTTCCTCTGCCTTGTTTCTGTAACATTTTTCTACATAACAGTTTCTCAACATTCCTATGCTGTGTATATTTATATGCTCTTGAGAAAAGTTGCAAAATAATTATCAAAAAGGGTTGCCTGACTAGCATCACGTAAGAATTTTGATAAAGTAATGACAATAGCAGCTTCAACTCCTATTGCATATTCTTCTTGACTAACTTCGTTTATCGTTCCGTTTAGCTGTACGAAGGTATTTGTACGTTGGTAAGGAATAAAATCCAGGATATACCCTGATACAACAGCTATGATAAGAAATTTATATCCCCATTTGTGGAGTTTATATTTTATGTATTGGCGGAGATTTCCTACCCGAAGATTTCCGATTTCCGAGTTCCTTTATAGGCAACCATGGTTTCGTCTATAGAGTACCAGAGTTCGGAAGAGTATAGAGTCGGTTCGGAATTGTCGGGCATTTAATGAGAGGTCGAATTTTGAAATACTTGTCTATAGTATCTTCAGTAATATTCTCATTGTTGTTGAAATGTATAAGCCGTCTCAAAGCTTTGAATCATTTGACAGACATCAAACTTGCTATCTGCTCAATTCTAGTACCGTTAGCACAATAATCTTGACATGCAGGAAGTTCTATTATTCCCATATATAGCAATATAGAAATAAAATATATATAGCGATATAGAAATAAAAAAAAAAAATAGCTATAAAAATTTGTATGAACAATAATGTCGTTTATTATATCAAATGAGAAGAACTTGGTAAAATATTCAATTGGAGTTAGCACTGGCTCGTTAATAGCAGGCGTGAATAATATATCTATATTAGGAGTGACTAGGTCTTCTTTTGTTCAAGATTAAGTAATTCCTGATAGTTTTCTTTCCCGTTGCGATGCTTGGACTAACACGAGATTACTACTGTTTTCTGGAGAGTCATATTCCTCCTCAGAAACAATCTCAGCCTCGTCATCAGCAGCTAAAAAAATAAATAATATAAAACTAATAGTCGTTTCAGGTTTTTACCATTTCATGTATTTTCTCCCACTTATTTAACGTTGGGCCGACTGGCAACTTCACCCGGTACACGATAAACTACGAGAAACTCGCAAAATAGGGTTTTAAAAATATTGTAACCATGTGGTAACTACGCCCACAAAATGTTAAGAAAAAAATCTGACGTCGACCCATAAAGGGTCGGTAAACAACATACAAGTTCCAAATTATCAGATAGCTTCATTAATATACCAGTCATGGTGGATATTTGAAGAAAAAATGTTGAACAGATTTCTAATAGTTTGTTTAAATAATGAGAAAAATGTAGGTCTCATATTAAAGTCCCTGCTTTTAAAAAATTTATATAAAGTCATAAAACAATAAATTTACGTTCTATGAGACGCCGAACGATTATGATATTTTCTCCTAAAAAATTTTTCATTACGCATACATACTTGAATTAGGCTAAAAATACAATTACATAATTTTAATACAAAAGGTATCACATTGTTAGCTTGCTTAAATATTTCTGTATACTATTTAAAAAATATATAGCAAATTAAATGATCTGAAAAATATTCTTCTTTTAATATTTTTCTTCATTTCAGTATTTTAACGTACTATAACCAATTACTGTCTAAATATTCATACGCGTTTTCATGTTAATTTAATTAGTGGACGAATAACAGTTGGCGATAGAATATATTGTTCCGCTTAAAATCGATAACAAAGATATTTTCTTCTGCTGTCAAAAGCCGGTCGTGTTTTATTTGCAAACATGGCGTCCACGTCAGATGAAAGTGTGCAAAAAACCCTTTCAAAGTGGCACATGACTTAAGTTTTTATACCAACAGATATATTAAATATTATTATTTTATTTAGTCTTATATTAAAATATATTGTAATGAACTTGATCGATTTGACATCGACACATTCGACATCGATTTGACATCGACATTTGATGAGAAGCAAAATATTTACATAATTTTTGAATTATGTTTTACAGGGTAGCAAAATCGACCGTATGAAAATTCATACATTAGGCTTTTATAAAAATTAAAATGTAAGTATAGTGGCTTAGGCTGAAGTATCCAAGAGTAGAAAATTTGCATTTTAAACTCCTTATTAACTTTCCTATATGTTTGTAAATGTTTCTAGACAAGGGTGTAAAATCTTGCAAAAAATCACCTCTCAGTCAGGCCAGTTCGAAGCTAGGTAAAGCCGCACGCCTTCTGATATATATTCCACGTTGGTCACTCGCCAGTCAGTAGGGTTCCCGTGAGATTTGCCTTTAAGCAGAAAACCCAGGGTTGATAGCTCGAGGGGGGTTATTAAATGGTATATAAGGACTTTTCATTAAAAATAATGCACGTATTTATGTATCTCCGTGATAGTTATTCTAAATTCATCATAATCCTATACCAATCTTTGAAATACCCCTCTATATATAGAACAAGATAAATGTCCTCCCTAATAATTGTTGTAACAATTTTTATTACATAGTTAGGTAGTTATTACCTTTTTATTTATTTAATTTCTCTGTCAGTTATAAAAAAACTATTATAATGACGAATTAATTATAAAATGAATGAATAAATGAATATAAAATGATGAATTATAATGAATTATAATTAATATATCAGCGATTTTTGATAAACCACCCATTATTTGATAAAATGTCAACGAAATAATAATTAATTAACTCTTAACTGATATTAACCGAAATATCAAGAAATTTAAAAAATTAACAGGCAGAGCAAAGAAAATAAAAGAAAATAAAAATTTCCTTATCGAATTCAGAATCTTATCATTTTATTCACAGTATACCTAAATATCGCGCTACCTAAAGTGTTAGTACAAGCGAAAATAGCTTAGATTTATTTTGAGAGGTATAATTTTATAGTTATTGTATTGTAGAAGAATAGGTAAACCAATTGTTGTATAAACGTGAATAACAGTATCTTTATTGATTGATTTGTCCGTTACTTTGTGACAGTTCATTTTTCAAATAGAATAAAACAATTTTATACGTTGTTATCTATCACTTTTATTAATTTATTTAATATTCGATTTAAAAAAGAACAGTATCTATTTTTAATTTTTGTTATATTTATTTTCGTCAACTCAAAGTAGTAGAATGAGGGCCATTGTATAGGAGGTATAACTAGTTTAACAACGTTCTCGTTATCAATAGAGTTCAGATAACATCTTAGAATATTAAAATGAAGTAAAATAGAATATGTATATAGACCTATCAAAAACAAGGCCTCCCTTAAAAGCTTCCACTGAATTTGCTCCTGTCCGCCTGCATCCAGTTTGTTTTGATGCGTCGTTTCATCAGTCGTCCAGTGGTTTTAGTTCATCAATCCATCTGGTGGGGGCACGTTCTCTGTCTCTGAAGGCTTCAGATTTCAACATCGCTATTTTTTCTACGTCATCAATGACTCTTGTTCGTTTGCGTTGCCCGTTCCATACCTAGTTGTGTCACCCCTATCTTTCTAATTATCTGTTTTGTCACTGTTGAGTTCTCTGCATCTTATATGAGAACTGGAAGGACATACTGGTTAAAAAATTTTTTTTTCAAACAAACCGGCAATTCTGATTTGACTAATAATTATCTCAAATTTTTAAAGCATCCCAGGCAAGCCCGATTCTTTTGAAGATTTTATAAGTCTGATTGTCTCTGCTGATACTAATCAGCTAAATTTCCTCTACTCTGATATTATCCAGTTCATTGAGACCTTTTAGCATCACAATAGCATCATCCAGACAGTCAGCTATCAAGACTAGGTCGTCGGCAAATCTCAAGTCGCACTGTTCTTGGTGCTCAAATGTGGGAGTTATCTCCAACTGCTCCAAATTCTTGAAATTGCTTGAATAAACGATAAATTCTTGTTTTATCGGGAGTCGGACGAATATGATATGTTCTTCTAAATTCACGTTGATACATATTCAATACAACAATTTCACTGCATTTGTTTTAGCATGTTTTTATCCATAACAAAACTTGCAGGTCTGCACTACATAACAGCCAAAATCAAACTCTCACAAATATTACGAAAAAAAAAATGTTGCCGAAACAAGCATGACACTTATCCCACCCTTTATTTTCATTTACACATAGTGGGGAACAAAATAAGTCCAACATGCAATATACGTATTTCAACTAGGCTGAAAATATACCCACGATACAGAATATTTTGAAACACAAAAAGTGATACACTCTTAGCTTGTTTATCTATTTCTGTGTACTATTTTAATAATATGGAACATTTAAGGATTAAAACATTTTCTTTTTATATTTTTATCATTTCAACAGGCAATTTTCGTGCACCACGTCATTTCGAGCAATTGTCAGTATTTAAAAAAGAGCGAGCTATTGGTATGAAAGAAGTAGGTTTGGTTTTGGTGAAATAGAGAGACAGTTGGACATTGCTACTCCTATGGTTATAGAAACATGGATAATATGGTTCGAGGATCAGAGTTATGTATAAGCAAGGGTCGTCTGAGGGCTAAGTATCCAAGGGCATGACAGAAGGCATCATGAATTGATTGCTGACTTTCTTATATGTTTATGAATATTTCTAGG
This sequence comes from Cosmopolites sordidus, assembly GCA_031761425.1. Taxonomy (NCBI): domain Eukaryota; kingdom Metazoa; phylum Arthropoda; class Insecta; order Coleoptera; family Curculionidae; genus Cosmopolites; species Cosmopolites sordidus. The sequence goes on along the minus strand of JARFXV010001808.1, from coordinate 547,218 downwards.
CACGGGTCGAAAATCTGACGAGGAATCGCATCTCAGCCCTGCTAGTTCAAGGCCGGGAAAGGCTGGATGGTTTCTGAAAAGTATTTTACGATTGTCACTCGCCAGTCGGTAGGCTTCTCGAGAGACTTGCGGTTAAGCACAAAACCTCCTACTGGAACTGTCTACCTCTCTCCTCGGGTTATCTACCTTTGATGGCCCGGGAGGGGTGCAACCCGGACCATCAAAGGCAGGGTGCAACGGCAGCCGTTCGCTGGAGGCCATTGGGTTAGTTTAGGTTAGGTTTATAAGGACGCCACACAGTTCTTCGAAATCAAAAAAAAATAAATCCTTCAACTGGGAAATAGGATTTACTTACTTTAAAAAGATTCAGTTAATTGTAAAAGTTATTTAACAAATACAAGCACAAGTTCAGAGACAAACAAAAATAAAAAAAAACTATAACACAAAAAATGAGACATTTAAAGGTGATGCTTAAACGACCCTAATTAACTAGGCATAAAAAAGATGAAAATGTTAAACATTAAACTAACAGTGTTAAAGTTTAAGAGCTTTTATCTAGCGTTCTTGAAACACAAAATGATGGGAGATAAATAGCGATTGAATAATAAATGGGTAATAATAGTGGAAATAATAATAAAATAAAGTCTGGCCTTTATTCTTTGTGGTGCTGTTTAAATATCCGGCTATTGAAAAGTCCGGTTACTATCATTGGCGGTTACTGGCATGTACGGTGTAACTGGTAAATAAACTGTACGGTTAACTGGTAACTAAAATGTCTCGTATCTAAAATGTCAGAGGTTTAAAATGTCTGTAGTCTAAAACGTCCGGATTCTAAAATACCAGGGTCCTAAATTGTCTGGATTCCAAAATGTGCGGATTCTAAAATGTTCGGATCCTAAAATTGCCGGAGTCTAAAACCCTCTAAAAAATACCAAAAAAATAATCCTGTGCAGGGCTTGGCCAATTAATAAACATACCTCTAATGGAGGGATTAATTAACATGGACTATCAGCGGCATCGAATACTAGGTCGCTGTACTACTAAGTGTTCATCATGAGGCGAGGTTTTTGACTGTCTCGGCCTTCATCTCAGAGAATACAGGTACAATTTAATGCAAGATATGCACAAAACAATACTACCTGTAGCGGCTGATAATTTGAACGCACAAACTTTTAATCAAAAATATATTATGAATCACCATAATATTTAATTTAAATTCCTCATAATTGTATACTAATCTTTGAAATACGAAGTAAAAACATAATCGGTCCTTCCTAATATTTTGTTGTGGCAAATTTCTTAAATTCAAAATAGTTTATTATTATATAATAGAGTCATGATGGAACCAAAAATGACAAAATTAATCTAATAAAGTATATCATTCATAGAGTTGTATGTTTATTGAATTTTTTGGTTTTATTATATTATTTATATTTTAATTACCCTAACTCTAATTTACCGAAGATAAGAGAATGAAATCTTGATGAAAAATTTAATGTTATTAAGATAATTTCAGTATTTGCTTCACTTCCGAAGGGTGAACAAGTGTTTGAACGCTCTCTTATCGCAAACAATTGTGATAAGGATATTATACTCGGCGAGTGATGTCCCGCGGCCGTGTTCGTTTATACTATCGCGCGTCCTAAATATATAAATACCTAAGTGAATAAACTAGAAAAAAGAATGGTTCTTTATCAGCCACCAGCAACTTCGATGGAAGCGGCTTTAATGCAGAAAAACCAGAAATTATTTCAAGAAAACTATGCAAGATCCCAAAATGAACAGCAATTACACTGAGGAACAATTTGAAAAATAATTTCTGTTGAGTTCGATATTTAAGCTGTTTTATACGTAAATTGACATGCTAATTCATAAAACGTTACTTAGTTTTTTTCTATCACGTTAAGTTTTTTCTCTACAGTTGTTGTCCATCCGACTAAGCTTGGCGAATCACAGAAGTCACTACTGCTCTCCTACCAGCGAGCCTTCTTCTACCTAGGAGTGGGGGCGTGAGTGACGTTGCGTCATCCAAAACTAGTTCGGTCAGTTACACATGAGATGCTAAAGTACGCGGGTCTGTGTCGCTCTGATATAGTGAAGTCAAAGTATACATACACAATTACAGATTTTCATTATGTCTGCCTCTGGTAGTTCTCGTCGTAAGTGCTTAAACAGCCCTGATTCATTTTGTTATATATGTGGCAGTTTTACCATCCCCATTCAACGGACTAATATTAGTACATTTGTCAGGCAAGCCTATTTTGCTTATTATAAAGTGAAAATAGGTGACCAAGATAAATCATGGGCCCCTCGTGAAGTGTGCAAACAGTGTGTAGAGAGTTTACGAATGTGGACGAAGAGAACACGTAATAAACTTTCGTTTGGTATACCAATGGTTTGGCGAGAGCCCAAAGATCACTTAAGTGATTGCTACTTTTGTATATTGAAAACATCCGGATTCAACAAGAAAAACAAACATAAAATTGAGTACCCTAGTTTACCGTTAGCTATACGCCCTGCGCATCATTCAGCTGAAATTCCAGTGCCAGTTTTTCAAGAATTACCTTCTTTAGAAATACAAGAATGTGAATCAAGTGAAGATCGAAGTGACTCCACCGACAAAGAATTTAAAGTTTCCAATGATTCTGTTCGTAAAGGATTCAATCAACATGAATGAAACGATTTAGCAAGAGATTTGGGACTATCCAAAAAAGTATCGGAATTATTAGCATCAAGACTGCACGAAAATTGCTTGACAAAGGAGCTAAAATCAGTTACCATCGATCCAGAGAAAGTGAATTTAGGGAGTACTTCAGAAATAATGACGGATTTGTATATTGCCAGAAGGTAGAAGGTTTAATGAAAGAATTGGCCATTTCTAACTATAACGCAACTGCATGGCGATTGTTTATATATAGCTCAAAGCGTAGCTTGAAGTGTGTTCTACTACATAATGGAAATTTATACGGTTCGGTCCCAATAGGTCCCATAGGTTTTTTCTTTGCGTGAAGAATATGTCGACATAAAGAAAGTAATTGACTTGTTGCAATATACTATGCACCAATGGATCATCTGTGTTGACCTTAAAATGGTCTGTTTCCTTCTTGGCCAGCAACGCGAGTATACCAAGTGTCCCTGTTTTTTGCATGTGGGACAGTAGAGCACGTGAGAAGCATTGGGTGCAATCGAACTGGCCGCCAAGATCTGACCTAAGACCTGGTGATCCAAACATTTTAAATCAGCCACTTGTCGACAGAAAAAAAAAATGTATTTCCGCCTTTGCATATAAAACTAGGTCTCATGAAGCAATTTGTCAAGGCTTTGTCAATTGAAGGAGACTGCTTTAAGTATATCATTTCGGCATTCCCTAGCTGTCATATGAAAAGTAAAGGCTGGTGTGTTTGATGGTCCACATATTCGGCAACTCGTTAAAGATGAAAATTTCACTGAAACAATGACCGAACTTAAAAGGAATGCTTGGTTGGCTTTTAAAAATATTGTTAAAAAATATTGTTGTTACTTTCTTGGAAATACACGAGCCCCGAATTACATCAAAATTGTGCAACAACTCTTGAAGAGCTTTAAAAAGCTTGGTTGCAACATGAGCATCAAACTGCATTTCTTACATAGTCATCTTGCTAACTTCCCAGAAAATCTTGGTGCTTTTAGTGATGAACAGGGCGAGCGATTCCACCAAGATCTAAACGTTATGGAAGCGCGGTATCAAGTTAGATGGGATGTCAGTATGATGGCTGACTACTGTTGGAGCATCAAGCGAGAATGTCCACAAACTGAACACTCCAGGAAAAGCTATAAGAAGAAATTTTGACCATAATATCTTTTATTTATTGTTTGTATAAATACAATTTAACTTTTAATAATATGTTAACCCCTGTATACATAAAATATTCTAATCTATTTGGTCAGATCTCACCTTATTTCCTTTCGTATGTACACTTTTAAGGTAAAATGAGGGGTATGCTGTAGCTTAAGAACTTGACGTGATAGAGAAAAACTGTGAATATTTTTGAATTCGGAGATGAAAAATTAGTCAAAAACAAGTCACAGATCCAAGTCAACAAAATTGATGTTCCCTAGTGTTATGTAATGTATGGAAACAAGCTGAGAATCAAAAAAAAATCCACAAGAGAATGAATGAATTGTAACTCCGCATAGAAAAGCTACAAATAAATAACGATGAAATATACATGAAAAATGCAAAGTTAGAAAAAACACTGACTAATAAAACCGAAACTAAATCAGTCAAATATCAAACTGACGAAGAAGAACTGGCTCAAGAAACAGGATGGATATGACAGAAAAATCGTAAAAAAAAAGAAAATGAATGACTTCAAAAATTAAAATGACTCAAAAAAACAGAAAAAGCTAAAAAAGTGTCTCCACCATTAATTATGGACGGTATTGAAGAGTTAACTTTAATTAACAATAACTTTCATGTACTAGTGAAAGAGGCGATCCGGAATTTTCAAATGAAGGTATTAAATGATAAGATTATTAAAATCAATGCAAAAAAATGAAGAAGGCTATTTAACGCTTGGAAGAACCCTCAATGAGCGAAAATATAAATGTCACTCTTATGAAAATAAGCACCAATCAAAGTAATAGCCTACGAACTACACTGCTGCTGTTCCCAAAATGAAAGTACAGAAGAAAACAACCACTGGACATGTTAATGCTTGAATTGCAACATGACACCATGAAATAGCATCCCTTAGGAAATCTCAGCTAGAGTCTCAATGCAAACGGTGCCAATCATATGGACACAATCAAAGGTACTGCGCAAGGGAGCCTTGATGTGTGAGGTGTACTGGTAAATACCTAACAGCCAAGTGTAAAAAGCCAAACGATGCTCAGCCAAAAATGCATTTACTACTGAGAGGGACATCCTGCCAACTACAGATGATGCGTAGTAGCCAAATAAATGCGTACAATGAAAAACAAATCAATGCAAAAGCAAAATTTGCCTAAACATCATCAACGATGAGAACAAAGTAAGCCTGAATCCAGAACTAATATAGTCAACAAATCTAGACCTTTATCCAGATTTCAGAGACTCACTTCACATATGAGTTGTGTCTTAGATTCAGGTGATATTATTAATATCCAACGGATATTCAATCGATAATTAACAATCAAAGTAACTATCGTGCATCATCAAGAGGTGGAATGTCAAACTGACCTGATCATTACTGATCATTACCTCAGTAATGATCAAAAACAAAACTTACGATGTTAGAATAGCATAAAGAACTATATTTAAACTTCCTCAATAGACACAAATTCATCATTGAAGGCGACTCAAATACTTACCAAACCAAACTTGACTTACAACAACCAAAGGCAAAATATTAAAGGAATTAATGAGCAAACTAAAGTGCGACTCGCCTGGTAAACCAACATATTGACCCGCAGATAAAAATAAAATACCAGGCTTGATAGACTTTTTTGTTTTAAGGGATATTTCAATAAATTATATCCAAGTTGATGAAGCATGGAACTTAGATCACTCTTCCATTCTTCTCATCCTTAGCGATACCACCGACTGGGCAAGCTTCAGACTGGACTTGGAAAATGCTACTGATTTATCAGTTCTACTAAGAACAGTATATAACAAATGGATGGAAACTGGAAACAGTTTCATTATCAAGCGAACAAAGGGAAATATCTACCCTAAAGAAATAAAGGATTTGATTTCCGAAAAAAGAAAAGTTAGGAGGAAATGGCATTAGTCCAGAGCTCCAGCAAATAAAACCAAACTCAATAATGCTACTCAGTATTATTATTATTAAATTATATATTAAATGATAAAAAATGATAAAAACACTGACTACTCTATCTGAAAAGTCACTAAGAGAATAAAAAGGCCGATACTGCAAAACGCTCCAATCATAGAAAATAATCCAAGAATCCCATCCAAGCTAGAAACAATACGCAAAAAGCGAACAGGTTTGCGGAACATCTTAAAAGTACCTTCCAACCAAACTCAGGAGAGGACCTAACACACTGGGAAACTGCCCCTTAACGAGAAATAATCATCAAACCAAACCTCTCCAAAGGAAACAGCAAATTAAATAAAAACAAACATTGATCCAAAGAGAGCTCCTGGCTTCAATCACTTCTGAAATTCTGAAACTTCTGAAACAACTTCCAAAGAAAGCCATAATAAAACCTCTTTAATGCCTCATTCAGATTAAGGTATGTTTCTGGGATGTGGAAAGTGGCAGAAATCGAAGTGTCATCATATAGACAAATCTCTCTACTACCTATGTTGTCAAAATTATTTGAGAGTTAAAAAGGCTGAAAGCCTTTATTGAAGAAAAGTACCTAATACAAAATCATCAGTTTGGTTTTAGAGAGAACCATTTAACTATAGATCAGGTACACAGAATAACTCATGTAATTGAAAAAGCGCTAGAACACAAAGAAGTCTGCTCAATTATCTTCCTTGGCGTTGAACATGCTTTTGATAAAGTACGTCACGATGGACTAAAATATAAGCTGAATATGCTTCTTTCACAAAACTATTCTAAATTATTAGAGTCTTGTATATCAGACAGATTCTTCAGAGTAAAGCTGGAAGAAGCATACGAAGAGTTGAAAGAAATTGGAGCAGGAGTGCCACAAAGGAAGCGTCCTAGGGCCTATACTGTATCTGATCTACACAAGTCACGTTCCACAACTAGAACAAGATACAATTGCCATATTTGCTGACGATACTGCTATCCTAGCGGTAGGCAAAGTTCATAAAGAGGCTGCAAATAAACTTCAAATATCAGTTAACCAAATAAACAACTGAACAAAAAGATCAAACTGTACAAGACCAAGTCTGTTCACATCAGTTTCACAAACAAAAGAGAACAATATATTGCAATTAATATAAATAATGCCCAGATCCCCTATGCAAACTCAACAACAAAATATCTAAGCATCACATTAGGCGTAAAACTTCGCTGGAAGGTTCATGTTAAAAAGAAAAGAGGAGAGCTTAATATAAGGTACAAGAAAATGTATTGGCTACTTGGTAGACACTCCATGGTCTATCTACCTATAACAAATTACTATTGTATAAACAAATCCTCAAACCGGTGTGGACCTCTGACATACAGCTCTGGGGCTGTGCCACCAAGTGTAATATTCGAATCATCCACAGATTCCAGAACAAAGTACTGAGGAACATCGTCAATGCACCATGGACAGCAGAAATAGTGATCTCCATCGCGACCTTCAGATGGACACTCTTGACCAGACTGTTGTCAAATTTACACAGAGTCACGAACAGCTCCATACACATATGAACATTGAGGTAATCCAGTTCTTCGACAACACCAATCTAACAAGAACATTCAAGAGAGTGAAGCTTTTCGAGTGAGCTAAGTGATTGTGCTAGTGCAAAGCAGAGAATAGTGCGGTTGTGCTTTATACATTATTTTAGTGTAAATAAGTTATTAGACTCCAAAGTATTCTAGTGAGTAAGACCTTAGATTTAAATTTTCAAAGTAGCAGTTTAAGTTTCGGCATCTTTTTATATTTTGTTTTAAATAAACCATGCACTTAAAAGTTAGTCAATTATGTTAGTTGTCACTTATATTGTAAATACATGTACACCACTGAAATGCATGACTCTTACCGCTTTATAAATATAATCACCGGTTTATTAAACGTTTTTCATTTGGCATGTACATTATTGTGCTTCACCAATGATACATTGAATGTAGTACGTTAGCTATTTGGTTATTTAGAGATTATTACTATAAACCTTTTCTTTAACATAGCTTTAAAAAACTAGACCAATAGCGTTAAATAGCAGGAAAACAGATTCAGAAAATTTAATGAGCATTAAAAATGTATTTCAGAATTTCGTTGCGTTGCCACGCCACTCTCTCGAAACCACATACCGCTCAGAAATTGGTTATTATTTCATGATATCAAGATCCTTTGACAATCACCTAGTTGCTAACCTCATCTTTGAAAAGGTATGGAATAACAACTCCTTCGAACCATAAACGACATCAAAGAATGAGAACGGCCTGGTATCACAATTTTGTTTGTATACATATTCATTTAAATGAAAATGCGCTCTATCGCTAAAGACAAAGGGATATTTTTTCAGAGCGATCATTTCATAGTATAGTTTAATAAATTATACATTGTACTTGGTACTGTAATATAACATTTTTATGAATAAAGACAAATTTATGAATATCAAAGTGGAAATATTTAAAACTATTAAAACTGGAGAAAAAAGTCCGGTATGAGGTGAAAATGTTTCATTTTGTTTTTTTGTGCAAAAATTAAAGCACGGCCAAAACTGAACGCCCTGAAAATCATATAAGATGGATGTTTTTTTAAATCCTATATAAATCGTAGGAACTTTTTTTAATATAACGAGAAACGTAAGTAGTATATTAATTTAGTCTATTATATAACTATTTAATTATTAATTATAATTAAAAATTTATTACTAAATTTTATCAATAAGTAACTTCTTTCCTTTTAAATAATTTCTTATTTAAACAATTTTGGAGCGAGTAGAATAAATGGCAGTCTGAGGGTGCGATGCCCAGTGAGTAAGATGGATTAGGTAAAACATCCCAATTAAAGCTCAACAATTTTTTTTCAGTGTTTTTTTTTACATTGATACTTTACTTACGTAATTTTTGTGCCCGTTCAAACAATACTCTTCCAGTGAATTGCAGTCAATATTGTCATTTGTCATTTGCTAACCTAATGTTATCCATTGTGCAGGGTTGGTCCAGATTCACACAAATTAGAACCGGATTCACACAGGACATCCACACCATCAGGTACCCGGCCCATTTCTGCAAGTTGGTCTTGCATCGTAGTTAGCCCACTCTCAATCGGTTAAGTGTTCTCCACAATGCGTAAGGTTGTTCGCTGCCTGATGACAGCTCCTACCTAACCTGATGGTTCGGATGGTTTAGCTGGTTTTCCCATCTTATAATACGGTATGCAGCCGGTGTTCTTTCTACGGTTCGTGTCCATCTCATAAAGCTCATTCTGGATTTTAGTGGATGCGGTGCAGGTTGATGTCCATACAGTAGATGTCTGGGGTCGGTTTCCTGTTTCACTCTCTCTTCGTGTGCAGGGGCCCCCTGTGTATATTGGGCGGCGCTATACCGACTAACGGCTATAGGTTTCCTATTGGGCTCCGTATCAGATATGCCGTTATGATACGCGCGGTCTCGTTTGATCCGGTCCAGACTGCGACGACAAGCATAGAATCATGTCCGAGGTTCTCAATGTGTGCGTGTTTGTACCCCAGGATATGTTTGTTAGTTTTCTGATCATGTTATTGCGGGCGCTAACCTTGGCCTTGGTGTTCATGCAGTGCTGCTTGTGGATCAGGGTGCGATCTGGTGTGACTTGCAGGTATTTTGGGGGTGGGCAATGCCAGAGACGTTCACCTCTCCATTCGATCTTCAACTCTCTCTTGGCGTTTTTGGGGTTGAGGTGAACAGACTTGTGTTATACTCGGGTTGGGTTTTAAGTGGTTGGCGTCATAGTAACTAGATACTGTGTCCAAAGCTTGCGTTAACTTTCCCTCAATCTCTCCAAAACTGCGTCCCTGCGCCGCCATCGCCAAATCATCGACGTAGATACAATTTTTAGTAAAATTGGATACCAGCTGGCCGTTTGTGTAAATGTTATAGAGGAGTGGTGACAGTACGCTTCCCTGGGGCAGTCCGTTCTTCTGACTCCTCTGCCTGTTGTTTCCTCCTTAAAGATTGACGTAAAAATCTTCTTGTGATGTCGAATGTTTTTTTTGATCAGTCTTCTATAATTCACGGTGTCGAAAGCGGCTATTAGGTATAGAAAAACCGTCCCGGTAATCTTTCTGTGTTCGAAACCGTCTTCAATGTGTTGGGTTATGTGCAAAACTTGACCGCAGCATGATTTCCCCGGTCTGAGGACAGCCCTGATAGGAACGTGTGGTCCTGTAGTGTCATAATGATCAAGACGCCTTTTAAGTTTGCTAATTCTGGACGATTTTCTTCCATTGCGGCTTTTGACCGATCTAATTGTGAACAGCACAGGTCGGTGTTGATAATTTTGTTGCGTGGAAGAAGCTTAAAGTGTATGGCCTCTTCAAATCCCACCAAATTCAAAGCATAATTTCGTTTAGATGAAGGCCATCTTTTGCCGTATTTAAAACCGCTGACCCTGGGAACTCGTTTTAATTTTTTTTGTTCCTCGTTGTCGTACACAGTTCACTTTTAAGCACCGCTCACCATCCTTTTTAGAAATGCATCCTCAGATTTTTTTAGCAAAGTATCGCACGAACAGATTAGGTTTAGGAGATTTCGCTTACTAAGTTCCTGAGGGGGCTCCACACATCGTATCGCTATACGCACTTTTTATAAATGGTCAAAAACTGTCAATTTGCCAATATTTAATTTATGTGCTGTCTCACGGACCATAGCCCGTGGACTTCGACTATTATGATTTTTGTTTCCTCGAAATCAGTGCTTGAAGGACGGTCAAGGCCAGAGCGATGCCGGTCTTCCAGGTCAAAGTATCCGCCAATGAACCGATCAGGCAACTTTTGCACAATATTGTCCCCAACAGTGCTCACGTATACGGCACAAATCTTATTTTCTGTCGTCCTTTTTGAAATAAAAGGCATATTTGTGGCGTATATACAAGTTACCCAACGACATTTTCACTTTGTATCAACTTTATTAACTTAAGCCAAAGCAAACCGAATCTGAAAGTAAACATTGTAAATACTGCAGGAATTAATATTTAAGTAATAATTCCTTTGAGCGTCAGTATTATCATGTATTGTTGGATTTTCGCAAAATTGTGGTTTAAGGTGTTCTTTTAATATTATTTCCAAAATCCGATAAGACACGTCTTAAAATTAATTCAGATTTCTGCAAGGCGGGGAAAATTTTATTCAAAGAAAGGTTATAAACGAGATGACGAAATTAATTTGGTTCCTCCAAGAGTACGTAAATATCAAAGATTTTATTTAATTTTAAGATTTCAATTTGGGTTTTGTTAAAGTTAAACAAGCGTCAATCGATGGGATCATTTAACAAATGGACAGTATCCATGTGATACTAACTTTTGGTTCGGGTTATCGAAAAGTCTACCAATTGGCTAGTGATTAATGTGGAACATCTCGAAGAAGGCATCTCTTCGTTTCTCAGAATCCTTCGTCGGATTTCAAATTCTTGCATGAAGAGCGCATTAATACACCACAATAAACCACAAAAATAGATCGAGAGTAGGAACCGAACCTACATTAACATAATATTAATTATATGTATGACAGAAAAGATACTTTTTAACTTTACGATGAACTTTGTAAAAGTTTTTCCTATTTCAATATAAATTTTTAAATGTGGTTTTTTTATTCCCGTTGTTCTATGTCATTTTTGTTATAATGTATTTTTTATAAAGATATTTTTTTATTCTATTAAAGTTAGGGCAATATTTCGGAATATATATATATATATATATATATATATATATATATATATATATATATATATATATATATATATATATGCCCACAAGGTAGCGTAACGGACCGTGGAGGGAAAATATTACAGAAATCTTTCACCCTTTCTCCACGTGGTGCCACCGATCGCCTTCGCCGAACTGTCAACCATGCGACGTCACGTGTCTCTCGGGACCGGTTTCTAGCCTTTCAGCCGTCATCAGCCGAGGTCTAGACGAACGCAAGGAACACGTGACGTCGCATGGTTGACAGTTCAGCGAAGGCGATCGGTGGCACCACGTGGAGAAAGGGTGAAAGATTTCTGTAATATTTTCCCTCCACGGTCCGTTACGCTACCTTGTGGGCATACCTGGTACTATACCCGAGGTTCCAGGCAGAATATTACGAGCGGTCCTGACTGCTACGAGCATTCGCCGTATGATGGCGTGAGTTGTGTGCGATCACGACCCGTCATTAAAAATGGTCAGTTAATCTGGTCTGGCCCCGATCGTCCCTCCGAACTGCTTTCCTTGCGTTCGTCTAGAGCTCGGCTGATGACGGCTGAAAGGCTAGAAACCGGTCCCGAGAGACACGTGACGTCGCATGCTTGACAGTTCGGCGAAGGGGATCTGTGGCACCACGTGAAGAAAGGGTGAAAGATTTCTGTAATATATATATATATATATATATATATATATATATATATATATATATATATATATATATATATATATATATATATATATATATATTTATATACATATATATATATTTATATACATATATATACATGTTATGATTTATCATAACAAAGTTAGCGATGTGAGATCTATCCATCTATCGAATAGCAAGTGGATGATATGTAAATAAACAACGAGATACCAACCCTTGAATTGAATACTTCTTCTAGGATGATCACTCCCCATCGTCCTTGCAGCCCATTTTAAGTTATAATTACGGTCAGTAAACAACCTTAATTGCTAAGACACTTCTAATACAAAATTATTTAACCTTTAATTGAATAAATTGTAACAAGATATATTCAATTGTATTATATTGTAATGTTAAAATTTGCCATTTTAATTTAATCAATTAACTGTATATAACAATATTCTCTTTCGTGTTACAGTAGTCGTTAAGTTCATGTGACTTTTTTTGACTGAAAGTGTTAAAGCAATTTCATTTTACAGTTTGGAGCCGGTTATCGCCAAATATTTTTTAATTTCGCGCCGGGGCCACTGATTGATTATAGGAGGAAAAACAAACGGTAATCAAGTTCAACTTCATTCCGATGAATGGAGCTCCGTGTACAAATACACGTAGCACCAAATGTAAACTGGAACGTTGGGTGGTGTAAGATTTGGATGATATGGTGGACGTAGCAGTAATTCATCTCTGTCGAGTTAATGGAGCTTTTGCTTCTGTTTGACATTATGCGCTTCGACGTTATTCAGTTGCAGAGTTGAATTGTCTTTTTTTAGATCTGCCATAAGCTGAAAAAGAGTTCATGAGGATAAACATAGGGTTACTAGTTTTAAAAGCTCAACAGTTTTTGGTTTTTTAAACTTATTACCTTTGCGCATTTTTTTTTCAAGATTGTTATTTATTGTGTACTTTACATGCCCTTACAGGACACCTGGTATATTTAATCCAGCTCCTGTAAATTAATTTAATCATTTTAACCACACGTGGGCATTCGATTTTCTATTTCTTTTTAATATTTTTAGCTTCAATATATAGGACAGCCCAAACAGAACCCATAATTTTCAAATACGACTAACTTCTTTGATTTTCTATGTGAAGCTATTTTGATAAAACCAAAACAATCTGTAATAAATGTAGTGTCTTGACAGGTATACGTCGAAAAATTGATATGCTTCTATGTGTTGTATACATACCTCTGTCTCTATTCAAAGTTTTCTTAGTTACTAATGTTTCTTCTGATATAATACCAATTAATTCGCAAAAAAGTCAGTTCACTTACTGTATGTGGATTTTAAGGCAGTCAATTTGGGATATTGCAGATAAATAAATCTGATGATAGTGAGCGTCAAGGGACATTGCCTAAATGTACGATTACGTGTTTGAGAATCATATGTCGAACAATTAGCATCAAAACCTTGTGAGCTGTGACACTATGTTATATATATTTAGAACTATGTTTTTCCAATAATAGTTTATAAAATTCGAAGTCATGGACTAAAAAATATGCCACTATATCGATAAGTCACTTTTGCTATAACATCTTCCTAACAAATTATGGATCAATGATCTCTACTTTCGGGACGCAGCACGAAACTGTAACCTTAACACTCTGATGCATTCTATGTTACCCAAAATCGATGGTTTCGTCGATTCCTGAAATGAGACGGACCCAAAGTTAGACACGCAATTCTTACTGGAGCGCCGATAATCCTGCCAAATTGTCCTTGATTTTCTTTTCATAAGTGATCCAGTTGTGGAAAACGATTTAACCTACCGATGACGTGTGTTATAATCACGGATCCCATCGTCAGGTATATCTTTGAGATACCGGCCGTGCCTATTATATCTACTAAATTTAAACATTTTAAACTTCCGAGAGATGGTGTGTGATGATCGCCGACTTTCTCTTTCCCAGCTACTACCCACTTCAAAAAAAAATTTTTATTTTACAGAACTCTGTATTAACGATTATATGTATGCCAATGATATATTAACATTAAATTTAAACACTTTAAATTAACGACAGATGTTGAATATTTAGTCAAAGCTGTTTATTCGCGGTTCCGTTATTCGCGACTTCCGTATTCTCGTTTTAAAAAATTGTGATCAATTCTTGTATTCGCGGCTGAACATGTCCTTATTCGCGGATCCAAAACTAATATACATATTCTATTTTTAGAATAATATGTATTTATTTACCAGATATTTTTCAAAACAAACAAGTATTAAAGTATTTTGAACAAACAAGTCTTATTGCCGTTTGCCCGAAAGTTGTTTGACAAATAATTTATCCCCGCACTTTGCACTGCCGCGTTGCACGTGACACTATGACTTATGATAAAAACCGCCTTCAAACGATCGGTGCCGAATCATTTCTCTTACTGCTTCAATTTGTTATCATCGCAATATTTTCGAGTGAATAGCACTTGTTTCTTTTCCTTTGTTAGCAATTTATGTCGAGTAAAAGCAAAGGAAAATTAGTCCCTACCCGGAAAAAAGTCATGTTGCCGCTTAAGGTAAAAATAGAATTGCTTGACCTTTTACACATTGGCGAGTCGTTTGCAACCATATCACGTTTTTTAATGTTAATGAATGAAATATATGATCCATTATGAAATCAAAAAACAAAATAAGGAATTCTACAGGTTCAAACTCACTATTGGCAAAAATTGTTCGTAATCCAGTAATAAAAAAAAAGCAAACTGCATTAACATTATGGGTTTGGTGCTATAATCCATGAGAAAGCTAAGCGTATTTTCGCAAATTTTAAAGAACCTGGTGATGAACATATATATGGGGAATTTCAAGCATCGAAAAGTTGGTTCAATTAGTTCAAGGAGCGACACTCACTGCAAACCACCGAAATTGGCGGAGAAGCTCCATCTGCAGACACTTCAGCAGCAGCGATATATCCCGGAGAATTTTCAAAGTTAATTACTGATGGTGGATATAAACTTGAACAAGTGTTTAGTGCAGACGATACTGCCCTGGTTTAGAAAAGTATACCAAACAAAACCTGTATGTCCAGAAGTGAAAAACCCGCTTCTGATTTTGAGACAACAAAATATATAGTTACACTACTAATCTGTTCTAATGCATCAGGACATTGTTTAATTAAGTCACTTATACCTTACAGATCGCTAAATCTTCGTGATTTAAAAATTATAAATATGGACAACCTATCCGTATTTTGGCATTCAAACAAGAAAGCGCCAGTTGCAAGTGTCATTTTCTGTAACTGGTTCCCGGATTGTTTTGTCCCTGAAGTTGAAACTTATTTAAAGAAAAATAATGTAGATTTCATGGCAGTTCTAATTTTGAACAATGGTCCAGATCACCTTCGCGTGCTTGAATCTATGCGTCTAAATATAAAGGCGAATTTTTGTGTCCTAACACGATGGCCTTACTCCAACTAATGGACCAAGGAATAATTCAAGTCTTAAAGCTCTATTACATTAGACCAACCCTTAAAATCATTCTGGATCCAAAGCACATTGTTAACATAATCGTTGCAAGAGCTGAAGCCATATACATTGAAATCATGCTGGAAAAAACTGGCCTGATTGGATAGATAAACTGGCCTGATTGAGATGGTCTTGGATAGATAAAATCAAGATGACGTGCAAAAATTGCTTGTATTGCAAGATAAATATTTGACTTCAATCGACTTGGAGTGAATGTTTATCCTCATTCCATTGAAGGGGAAGCCCAACGAGTACTGAAAAAGTAACATTAAACTTAAAAAACGTTAGTGAAGGTTTACGAATGGCAAATGAGCTTTGTGATTTTTTCATGAAGAATTGATCCTATGGTCTATGGAAAGAAGTCTTGTTTTTAAAAGGTAAATTGTTAATGCCACAGTAGAATATTATTCCGAATTGAAACACCTTTTAAAAGCGACAAAACAAGAAAAAAATATTAAATTCTTTAAAACATGTCTAAGCTGCATAATAATTATTAATATTGTTAAAAAATCTTTTATTACATTGATTTTATTATATATTTTTATTTTTATTTTGTAAGGTTGAAACCTATTGCTTATAATTCCGTACAAATTACCATTTCATATTCACGGTTTTTGTATTTGCGGCATATACATAAAACGTATACCCCGCGAATAATGAGCTTTGACTGTATTCATATATTTTACTTGATTCTCTATTGACATATACATCATATTCATGGATATTCAGAAATGCAAAATATTATTAATAATGTTACAAACACATGTAATTTGGTTTTTGTTGTAAACAATAGATTATATTATTTATATTTTTAATTTTTTTTCGTTGTTGCGATATGGAAAAGGAATTATTTAGACATATAATGTAAAATTTACTCTCGCATCATATTATATAGCTGGCAAATCGATATATTAGCTTGAGTTGTTCAGTATGATTTTCCCAATTATTTAAAAACGATGTTACCTAATGTACGTCCTGGAATTTTTCCAAATGAAAATGTATTTGAAATTTCATCTAAAAATATGGATATGTTGAAAGAGGCATCAACCACTAGGGTTATTCAGCACTTGTTATGCAACTTAACGCGTGCTTCGAATCTGGGTTATCAGCTATCGATTAACCTAGATCAACGCTTTCCAGGGGCTATTCAACCCTTGGGTGGTATTTGACCTGGTTTTCGGAAAGTACCTACTGGTAAATTCTTTTACCTCCCAGAAGGCATGTTGTCATATCCGGACTGAAAAGACATGCATTCATATAATATGTTAGTAAAGAACAAACAACTACAGCGTAAACCCAACGTTGCAGCTTTCATAGCTTATTGTTATGTCCATAGGCACCGAAACTTCTGCTCAGGATAATATAATTAACAATTAATAAATTAATTTCAGTATAAAAAATATATAAGGTATGCGAAGAAAATGATGTACTGTGCAAATGGACAACAGCTAACTTACATGTTCCAGAAATATAAAAATTTGTCGTTCTTCAAGAATGTTTCCTTTACCAATCGATAATATCATGTACATTTACATTTTACATTTTACATTTTCTACAAAAAGGCAGATAAAGGGGTTCTTTTAAAAAACTTTATATCACCTGACAAATCACTCTTTATAATTAAGCTAACTTTCTGCAAAGATGAGCAAAATTTCTTCAAAGTGTTTATCTGGCAAAATTAATTTAACCCTTTTAGCAATTCAATTTCCTATTTAATTTTGGCATGATTAGTTTCAAAATATTTATGCTTTTGCTTACGGGGGACTAACAATATATTAATATTAGATATTTTAGCTTTACGACAAGTTATATAAGAATGTTTTCCCTTTTTAATAAAATTTTTATGGTCGTATGTGTTTTTTTGTCGTAAAGATTTTATTGTCTTTATATATTTTATTACAGCAATCCCAAGTGTTTAGGAAACAGTGATTCAACATTAGGTTTTAATTGTTACTCTTGAGCCATACTCAATCAAGAGCAATAAGATTTCGTCACCTGGGTATTGGACTGCGCCAAGTCCAGAAAAGTATAACTGAAAAAAACAAGATCTGAAAATGTATGTTAACTTAATGTAATTATTATAATATCTTTTATTTTTCCTTTTATTTAATATTAACCACAATTTAAAGAAAAATAATTATAGATTAAGAAAAAAATCTCTCTCTTTGAGATATCTCTTTTTCTTCTATTTGAAAATTTCGTTTGGACTTGACATAATAAATATAAAAAAAATCCATAAAGTGTTCACTTCTTGTTCCATCAAGTATTTTAACATGGAAGCAATACCCTTCTTTTTTGCTTGGGCCATAACAGGTTTTAGGGAAATAGGGAACATTTTTAAAAATAATACATCTTTCCTAGTTTTGTTAGCTATATTTTTAGCTCTTAACTCGTTTTGAAGGTGTAGTGTTTTAAATCTCATCTTCAAAATTATTTCTGCAAAATACGTATTGCATTGAAGTGGATTGTACTTGCAGGAGTTTTACTTGGGAGTATGGTACTAGGACGTATGAAAATGACTGACTGTATTTCTGAAAATTAAAAAAAAATCTCTTTTTCCATTTGAATTAAAACGAGTTTGTCTTTAGTTGCCTTAAGAGATCTAATGTATGATATAGGGCAATTAATTTCGAAGTACCTAAATTTCCGTTCAATGAGGCTATGAATCCATAATCTACCTCTTGGGTGTTTCCATGACCAGCTTCGGAAAACTTTTGTTTAATTGATATTATTTGTGGTTTGTGCTTCATGAAACAAACCAAGGAAAATGACATACTGCTGTTCCAATTTTACCGAATCACAGAATAAGATGTTTTATGTTCAGATTAGCGTAGAGTATTTGATATAGAATTTTTATTAAGGTGCAGGTAATAATGTAGGCATCCGGTGGCACATCCTGTCGTTATTTCATGTAAGTTTTCGTTATCCCCCAGTAAGTTTTTTTATTCACCGTACAATGTGCTATTAAATTGAATACATTTAATATTTATTTAATAGGTTAATATTCGTTTGTTAAAGAAATTGGTCACATTAGCTTTAGGTAGCGCAAATACATTTTGTATATGGAATGAAATATTCACAATAGTGCCTTTTTAAGGTTTTTGTCGGCATCTTTTATGATTTTACATTGCAGTATCAATTTTAAGTGGTTATTCTTTTTCAAGATCATTTGTTTGAATTAACTGACCATCAATTTTTACACATTCGTCAAAATCTCATTTGTCTTTTTGAGCTTGAAAAACGAAATATTAAATTCGCTGTTGAAAATTTGGCTGTAGATATTAATTTGTCACGTGACTTGAAAATGTAGTCCCATTGGATGTTGACTTAGAACAAATCAATATTAAGACTTTGTTACCAGTGAGGGACTTATTCAGTACAATTCAGTACAGAGTGAATTTTCACTATTCACTAGTCACTCACCCCGTTCGGACTTGGTCTCAGTGGCATCTCAGCAATTCTTTTGGGAACCTTATGGAATCATATTTTTAAAGAAATAATAAAAAGTGGATTTGACACTCTCCACTACTCAGGTAACGATTTGTCTTTTTAAGTTAAATAGTCCGATTCTCCCAGTTGTTTGAAATATATCATAATTAATAAAGGTTTGTCCTTATCCAATTAGAATATCAGAAGTTTAAAATTTAAATATTAGCCTAATGATCAAATAGTTTAAACAAACAGTATTAAAGACGACAATAGACCTAAAACGCAACCTAATATGTTGACAAACGTGAATAGTACAAGACAGATAAAACACTTGCAATGCATGAAATCAAATCCTTTAACTGGGGTTTTGAATAAAGTTGATTTTGTCATAAATGGAAAGATGATATTTAAGTTTTATAACAAAACTATTTTTATTTCTATTTTTTTTCCTTATAATTGAAAAGTTACATTAAATTGAAAATAAATAGTTCCCGAAAAAAACTCGAGCGCATGTGACCTCACAATGGTAAGAAACGTAAACACGAACACCAATATCTGGTCGGATCGGAACAATTCGGAAACAAGTTATACCGAAATTTTCTTTCGCGTCCTTCCCGAAAGACGTTCGGAGTCCTGGACAAATAAAACAATTTATCGATCTTCGTTGTTCTATAGATTTAACCTATATCTTTGATTGTATTTATTGGTTTGCTAGCGATTTGAAAATATACTTGTTTTTAGTTATTATTTAGGCTTTTGGTACTTTTTTTCGATGTTATACTCATATATCTTTGTATAAAGATATAGAGCCTCAATGGTAAGTTCAGATTGAAATTAGATTAGGGTTTCTTTTGTTTCTTGCATTCGTTTTTAAAACTTTTATTTATATTATATATTTTATTTATATTATTTAATTCCAGTATACCTCGCCTAAGGTACTGGACGGGTCACAGGTGGTGGATAGTGAAAGTTCCATTAGATATTAATGGACAGCTGCAAATATCCCAAAATAAGCAGCCCCGAACCAAGGCAAAAAGAAAGCTAAATCCACTTAGCGTCTGACTTGTATCAAGCGGCTGAGTGGTCAGCGTCTGTTCACCAGTGGTGCGGCTGATATTTAAATTCTGGAACTAACCCCTTCAGTCTTAACCTCTGAACCGTCATGGTTCAAACCTTTAATTCAAAGTACAAGATGAAGCGTTCTAGTAATTACAAAATTACCCCAGGAGGTAGACAATCCTCTGCCAGCTTTGCTGATACAACCGGACTTTCGGATTCTGGGGCGTCCGGGCTTAAACGCAAAATCTTTCAGAGGGAGTCGGAGACCTCTGGCCAACGTCTGAAACCGAAAATAAAAACTTTCTTTGAAACGGTAAATATCAATTCTCTCCTGCGTCCAGGAAAACTACACGAATTGTGGCGAACATTAAATCAGCAAAAAATCCAAATTTTAGCTTTGCAAGAAACCAGATTGATAGATGATAACACCTTGGAATTCGGCAACTACAGGCTTGTTAAAAGTAAAACGGACAAAAGAATACTCAAAAATACACCACATCTCGGTCTTGCTTTCGCTGTCTCAAGAAACATTCTTGGTTCTATAAGAAATGTCCAGCCAGTAAATAATCGACTTATGACACCATCCCTCAAGTGTGCTAACAAAAACTATACATTAATCAATGCACACCTCCCAGTTAAAGAAGAAAATAAATCTAACCCTGAAAAAGTAAATAAGTCCTGGGAAATTCTGGAAAAGACTATCTCTAAAATTCCCTCTATGTAAAAATCCTATTGGGTGATTTCAACGCCCAACTAGGGAAAGAAAAAAAGTACAGGAAAACAGTCGGCAGTTTTCCTGCTCATAAATGGACTAACCATAATGGTAGAAGATTGGTTGAACTATGTTCTCAGTTTAATCTAAAAATAATGTCAACATGTAATATTTTCTTAAAACGAAGAAAATAACAAAACAAAAGACCTGGAGGTGCCCAAACACCTACATGGGTGAATTTCAAATTGACCATGTTGCCATTTCGTACCCCAATTATAAAGAGATTTTGAATGTTCAAGTCAGGAAAGGAGCAAATATACACACGGATCACTACTTGACTAGAATCAAACTTAGCTTAAAACCTCGAAAACTTATTCAAAAGGGGCTGCTAATACCATAGTTTGACCCAACGAAAATAAAACCAGCCCTAACAGAAGAGCTTGATAAACAACCTGCACAGAACTGGCAAGAATTAAAACAAAAAATTATTAAAACAGCCTTAAAGTTGGTCCCTTTACAAAAACGTAGAAAACATCCGTGGTGGGATGAAGTTTGCGAGCAAGCAGTATTAAGCCGAAGTAAAGCATTCAAAGATTGGAACAGTCAAAAATCAGCAATAAACTATAACATCTTTTTGGAAGTAAGAAAAGAAACATCGAAGCTAATTAGACAAATTAAAAGAAAATATGAAAACAATCAACTTAATGAAATAGAAAAAGATTTCCAAAAAAATAACACCCGAAACTTTTTCAAAACTTTTAAAACTAAATTAACAGGCTATCAACCGCAGAGCCTATGCTTTCAAAAGGAAAACGGACAACTAGCTCTAAATAATCAAGACAATTACAAAGAACTTGCGAAATATTTTGAACAAATACTAAACTGTCCTGAGCCCTTAAACAAATTACCAACACTAAACCCTAAACAAACAAACCCAGATTCATTACCACCGAATGAAAAGGAAATATTTAGGCAAATCAAGCGGCTTAAAAATAACAAAGCTTCTGGTGAAGATGGAATCACTGCTGAACTTTTGAAATCCGCTGGTTCAGGTATAATCAAGGAAATAACCAAAATTCTACAAGAAGTTTGGCGATCCGAACGGATTCCGGAAGACTGGAAAGATGCTCTAATCCATCCACTACATAAGAAAGGAGATAGAACGGATGTAAACAACTATAGAGGGATATCTCTTCTCCCAGTTTGTTACAAGATTCTATCTCAATGTCTACTAGACAGAGCACAGGGACAGTTAGAACCGAACATTGGTGAATATCAGGCAGGTTTTCGACCGGGCAGATCCTGCCCTGAACAGATCCTGAATCTAAAGTTGATTCTAAGACATCAAAAACTGTACAATAAAAATCTCGTCTGTACATTTGTGGATTTTAAAAAAAGCATATGATTCTATTGACCGCGAATCTTAATTCCGAATCTTGAAAGAACAAGGACTAGATCTGAAAACGCTGGCAATTATTAAAGCAACGTTAACTAACACGAGGTCAAAAGTTAAATTCATCGGTGACATCTCAGAACCCTTCGAAATTAAAACTGGTGTGAGACAAGGGGATGGACTCTCGCCACTCTTATTTAACTGTGTTCTAGAAAAAGTAATACAGGAGTGGCGTGAAAAAAAGTCGGCACTGAATATTGACCAGCCCATTAAACTGGGGAGAACCAACATCAAAATTGATTGTTTGGCATTTGCTGATGATCTAGCAATTTTAGCTCAAGATGTATTAACGGCTCAAAAACAGATTGAAATCCTAAAAGAAACAGCAGAAAAGGTAGGACTCCAAATATCCTTTGAAAAGACACAATACATGACCTGCAACAGACTAAGAACACCATTTCTAAAAACAAAATATGGTAACATCAGACGAGTCTCTCAATTCAAATATTTGGGTGAAATAATCATGGAAAATGGGTTGGAAAAAGCGGCCAATAAGGGTAGATGTCAAAAAATGGAAACGGCATTGAGACTTACACAAAATATTTACAACAAAAAATGCCTATCTAAAAACACAAAACTGAGACATTGCAACACGGTTATTAAGCCAGAATGTCTATATGCTGCAGAAACGCTCATTTTGAATAGAAAGAGGGACATCGAGGACATTGAAAAGAAGGAAAGAAAAATCATAAGAAAAATCCTAGGCCCCAAACAAATAAATAGCACAACATACCGACTTCGAGAAAACCAGGAAATCAAACAATACACAGATATGCATGGCGATATGAGAAAAAGAAGACTTAAGTTTTACGGACACATCAAACGCATGAATCCGAGTAGGCTGACTAGACAAATAGTCGAATTTTATGAAAATAGGAGTAGAGCTAAAGTAGAAATAATTAAATGGATTGCGGCAATTAAAGAGGACCTAAGATCAGCAAATATTACACAAAGTGAAGTTCAGGATAGAGGTTGTTTCAGACACAAGGTTAACGTTTGGAAGGTTGGCCAGAGAGAAAAATGTAGGAAGACTGGAACAACTTGGTCTGACGAAAGAAAAAAGCTCATAGCGAAAGAATGAAATTAGTATGGGCTCAAAGGAAGGCTAACAACAACAAACGCCTCTAATTGTACTTCGCGTAGTCCACCAGGGCCCATACGTGAATAATAATAATTATTTAATTCACGTAAGGAAAACAAATTGGAAGGAAGAAATATTCCTGCGGGTCTGCAAATAATCTATATGTAGGAACACAACCAAAAGTAGTAATAATGAGAAAGTCCTACAGGATCGTTTATTTTGTAGGATACGACTAATAATATTCAAGAAAGCGCGAATAGACAAGAATAAAATTCGACTACCAATTTGGAAGGAAATCGTATATAAAAAGTCTAAGAGTGACGGTTTGTCAAACATCATTTTCAAAAAATCGCTATCGTTTAAAAAAACTGAAAACCTTAATCAGAGCAATAACCTAGTATGGGTGGATTTTTCAAAGTGAATTTTAGAAGGTAAACCAATTGCTGCTCTACGTATTCATATATAATACGTCTTTGGAAGAACACGATAGTATGATTTTCTCTGTTATTAATCATGATATGTTGCCTTTTACAGACTATTGCTATCATTGCTGTAGCATTAAACCTCACGCAGTTATTAATCATAATATGTTGCCTTATACAGACTATATTGTTTTATTGCTATATAGATATATAACTGTAGCATTAGTGATTTTACAATCACCTATAATATCATAAATTAATTAATATACTATATAAATATTATTATAAATTTATTAATATACGTTTAAAAAAAATAACTAATTACGTTTAAAAAACAAATTTACTTTTTTTATAAGTTAACATCAAGTTATTATAATAAAAATATAATTTAATATTATAAATCTGTGACCATAAAAATATCCACAGCAGCTTATTATCTGAATTAGCCTTTATGAACCCTTTGCCACACATTACTGAACTAAATTACTAACCAACAATATATTATTTTGCACTTAAACAACCATGATTTTGATAGTATATATACTGGTAGAAGGCGTTGACAATGTTGACGTGAAAACACTTTACCATAGTGACGTCAGAAACATGGCAGCCAATCGCGACACATTATTTTTTTTAATTTTATACATTTTAATTCATTTATAATTAATCGTAAAAAAATTAAAAGTTTTTCGCATGGATTATCAATATTATTTATGATAATTGTTTTAAAAAATCGATATATATTTTTTGTTCAAAAACCCTACTGTCCAATAAGAGTGTCACAATTTTTAAATGAGAAACCATGATAACTATAACTGATAACCCGGTCATTTTTATTTTATCCAGAACAAAAAAATATTGACATTGAGTTTTAAAAACAATGTCCAAATGTTCCCCGCCGGCTTCATCTCGTAAAATGTATTCTGGAGACCCAATTTTCGAATATTCTTTCACGCATATCGCGTGGTATATTTTAAATGGTGCCTTGAATTTTTCATTTAAGGTTTAACACAATCCTACACAAAATAATCCTAGGGTGTGTGATACATGAAATAATCCAAGGGCATGATTTCGTGAAATATTGCGTTCAGGAAACTTTTCTTCCAATAAATCGATTGTCTGAAGTTATGTGTCTTGCTGAAAGACTGATGCACCATTTTGTTGAAAGAACACGTTGTTTGTATTCACATTTATAAGTGCAGGCCAAAGATACCTGTTAGCATATTCTTATAGCGTTCACCACTAACAGTAACAGGATTTCCATCACTGTTTTCACAAAACTGATGTCTTATCACTCCTTCAGCCTAAAACAGCCCTAAACAGTAACTTTCTGAGGATAAAAAAGTAACTCCTGTATCACTTGAGGATATCCATCAGTTGCAAGTCCCAATCTTGCAGTTATGTTTGTTCACTAATCCATTAAACCTGAATTGCGTTTCGTCGGACAGGATTGATTTTTCCCTGAAGAGGGGGTTAGCTTTGGAGGGACTATATGAAATAATTTCTGCGTGATGTTAAATTCTATCTATTTTCATGGTGAATTGCCACAATTTAATAAACACAGCAATTTATAAGCAACATTTACACTTTAAACTGTATCTTATTGAAAAACTCTTTATAATTATGATAAATTAATACACGTATCAAGTAATTTATGTGTGATTTAAGTGTTTTATCGGAAAACAAATAGCCAGGTTCTAGGAGGTACTCCACAGGGTTGCAACTATTACTGGTATTATTCGATTTGTACTCAGTCAGAATGTTCAAAGAGGCACTACATTACCAAGTATTTGGGGAAAAAATAACGTCGAGTTAGTAAACACCATTCGATATACCAACGTTGCAATTATTCTGGGTTATAGCTTACCCTGCAATATGAAGAGACAAGAGATAGGTCCGAATATCATCGTAACCAAAAGAAAATAATTAAGTAACTAAAAGAAATGAAGTACCGTATATTAAATTTGCCTGTTTGTTACATTATAGACCTAGACATAGATATAAAACGTAGCTTTGAAACAGACCGTTTTATTCAAGATATTGATGATGGTATTGATGGTTATCGTTGACAAGAAGCTGGAAGATAGAGGCGTTGCTATACGTTACAAAACTGATGGTGGCCTCTTCAATCTGTATCGCCTTAAAGCCAAAACGCGAATAGCAATCATCCGTACGCGGATGAGGCATATAATGAAAATCAAATAGTACCATGAAAAAAACAAATAAGGAAGGCGTACTATTTACAAAAATAAATAAGGGAGGCTCTCGGTGAGGCGTACTGCTTATCCACTGAGGTTCTAGAGGGGAGATGGCGTACACCACAGCCAAAGAAGAGCACATTCCCGCTAATCTTGAATGTTAAAGAAATTAATTCGGATTTGAGTATTCGGCTATATTCAGGCCAAAAAGTATTATTGCCGGCATAGTGAGATTTTAGCGGAATTATGTAGTTAACTATGAAGTTCTGAATTCTAATGAAACCATAAATGCTGAATGTTATTGAGCTCAGCTTGATATACTTAGGTTGGGAAGTAGTTCCTCACTCATCGTAATCTCCTGATGCTGTACCATCAGATTACCATCTTTTCTGATACATGGAACATTTTCTTTCAGGAAAAATAATTTCTACTGCGACAGCTATCAAAATTGCACTCGAAGAATATTTTACTTCAAAATCATCCTCATAGAGAGAAATCATATTGCAAATTAAAAGTATAATAACACTTCCGTCCGTTTTCTATCACTTTTATATAATTAAAAGGGATAGACAACAAAGTAAAAAACTGTTTTACTCCTTTTTAAAACAAAATCACAAAGTAACGGACAAATCAATCAATAATTAAAAATTTTGCACGTTATCAAAAACCGTAGGGTTCCACAATCTCATGTGCAACACACAACAACCTGCGTCTCCGCCTTAATGAGCATTTTTGTTGGTTGATGACTGGAGACGAGCCCCACCCATCCCTTCAACTGGTGGGCATATGTTTCGTCTTTTGATGTTTAGACTATTCAGTGTACCTACACATGCTCCCCCATCAAGAATAGGGAGACCCTATCCATAGTCAATAACCAATGTTTTCGCCGACTTCCCGTCGGATGGCGTATACATGCAATGTCAGATTTTTTTGGACTGCGTCTATATATATGTTTATATATGTCTATATATGTATATATATATATATATATATATATATATATATATATATATATATATATATATATATATTATATATATATATATATATATATATATATATATATATATATATATATATATATATATATATATATATATATATATATATATCTTTATTTTTCACACAGATAGATATGGAAGTAATTAATAAGTATTTTCAACACGTGTACTACTTACAAATTGCGTTATCACTAAATTACTGCAACAATTATCTCCATTTACCTGAAACAAAACATATATTAATATATTATTGATGATGTTTCTGAGAATAATACAAGCTTTTTCAATAAGATGTTTTTAATAGCTTTAAAAGTTTAGTTGTTTTAATAACATTTTAAAAAGATCACTAATAATTTTCATTAGTCTATAGCGTACCAAATTCTATTATGTTATATTATATTATATTATATTATGTTATGTTATGTTATGTTATGTTATGTTATGTTATGTTATGTTATGTTATGTTATGTTATGTTATGTTATGTTATGTTATGTTATGTTATGTTATGTTATGTTATGTTATGTTATGTTATGTTATGTTATGTTATGTTATGTTATGTTATGTTATGTTATGTTATGTTATGTTATGTTATGTTATGTTATGTTATGTTATGTTATGTTATGTTATGTTATGTTATGTTATGTTATGTTATGTTACGTTACGTTATGTTAATGTTATGTTATGTTAATGTTATGTTATGTTATGTTATGTTATGTTATGTTATGTTGTTATGTTATGTTATGTTATGTTATGTTATGTTATGTTATGTTATGTTATGTTATGTTATGTTATGTTATGTTATGTTATGTTATGTTATGTTATGTTATGTTATATTATATTATACTATTTTATATTATATTATATTATATTGTATGTAACCAAAAAATTTTTCTTTTGTTAAAACCAATTGATAAATCTTCACTACTGTGACAGCAGCCGTTTGTCGGAGGCATCGGGTAGAAGGTTCTGGACGAGATGATAGGGCATGTCAAAAGGGCGCCACCCAGTTCGTTAAATTCTCTTATGTTCTAGTAGACCTTTACACTGGAAAGTGGTCTATCTTCAAAAGAACTATTGAATTAATTTTATACATTTAATACACATAAGCACAACACAAGTACATAAAAAGAAAAGAAATAAAATACAGGAAGGTTAAGGGATTGTGATTCACTAAATCCTACTGTAGAAAATTTTAAAAAAAACTTAACAAGTTCCCCAAACTTACACGAACTCGTATCTAGTTCTGAGTGACTTAAAATTAGATGGTACTAAGTCTACTCAAACAATATTAAGCAGGTGAAGATAACTTAAAAGTAATTAAATAGGATCAATTAAAATATCCAAAATCAATAATAATAAATCTGCCTGTAAACGGTAAACTGTCTATTTCCTGATGGTAGTTAGAGAAGTAGGTAATTTAAAAAAAGAAACGTGAAACATTAACTCAATACGAAGGAATATTAAAAATGTTTTATCTGGCATTATTTTTCGATTGTCCCGTCGCTTGTTTATTCAGTACAGGGGTATCCAAATACCATGAGTATGCCTACTGCCAATTCTGTGTCCCAATGCGGGGATCCCCAAAAAGTCAGAAATCTGTAGAGACCGGGTACTGTGCAAAGTGGCTCCAAAAAAGAGTTTGGTTTCGGTAATGGTTGGGATCCAAAATAATTAGTTCTACAACGGCCTTGTCCCTGATTGACCGGATTCTCTAATTACCGGGTCATAAGACCTAAACATGGCTTGGCGAGCTAACCTACATACCTCTGTTGGAAGGGTAAGGTGTGAAGACGTCCGTTCACCACGAGATTTGAAGTTAAACTGTCAAACTGAACGATACAGGTGTCAAATACAATTCGCCCGAAATGATATTACCAATAGCGGCCGATAATTTGTAGACGCTTCAATATACATCCTGGAAGCATCATTTAATATACTTATAAATATAATAATTAATCATTTCTTTCAATTAAAGCAAGTGCATAAAAATCAAAATCAAATTCACAGCCTCGATGAATGAAACACGCAATTGCATCTATTAAAAAGTGTTGGGTTGATGCATAAGTTAATCTGCGAATACTTGTACACTTATAATTGTCTTATTTGCCTGTGTATTTTAAAATTTTGTTAAGCATTAAAAATTATAAGCCTAACAAGAGTATTTTTTCTCCTTTATTTGGGTTTTTCGCCACTGTCTAAAAGTTAAAAAATATCAAAAATGCCTGTTCTTATTTAAAGAAAGAATCACTGGGTAAAAACAAAAAACCAAACAGAGACAAATTTCTCAGTGATTCTTTTTTTATAATAAATTTGCCTAACGAACAAAATTTTAAAGATATAAAAATGTTATAAAAAAATTTACAAACTTTTAACCTTAACGTTTCGGAGGGTAATCTTCCACCGTTTTCAAAACTAAACTAAAAAATAAATTATATTAATTTGTAATATATAAAGTAACTAGTGAAAGTAAATATATTTTTTTGTATATGTTAACGATATTTACATTGACAACAATAGATTTTCATGTCATGTGACATACTACCAAAAAATATATATAGGTAATGTTTACTGTGTGATTGTTTATTGTACTGATTGTGTACTCAAATATTTAAATGTTTTTAATTAAAAGTAAAGTGTTAAGGTTAGAGGCGCATCAGCAACTAGGCTATTTAGCGACTGGACCTACAGGTTAACGTGGGTTCCGAAGCACGGTCATCAGCTTCCGACAAACCCAGGCCAGCACCCCCCCTCGGGCTATAAACCCTTGGTTATGTGCCTACCCATAAGTCTATCAGGAAACCTACCGACTGGCGAGTGACCAACGTAGAACACTTCTGAGAAGGCATCCGGCCTTACCCAGCCTTTAACTGGCGTGACTGAGGGGTAATTCATAGTCGGATTTTACACTCTTGCCTAAAAACAATCACAAACATTTAAGAAAGATAAACGGACAGAAGAAAGAAAAAAGCATCCGAGCGCTGGAATCGAACCAGCTATCGCTCCAGCGCGGATTCGGCAAAGCAGCGGCAGGCCGCCGCTCTTACCGCCGCACCAACGCGACCGGCTGTTTTTAATTGTATTCTTTAGAATCGGGAACCATATTGAATTTAAATCTACCGAAGGCATAGCAATACAGTTATTTTTATTTAAATTAATTATAGCGGTTTCTTTTAATCTTCTGTATTTTGTTACCGATTCTTTTAATGCCGTTTTGGAATTATTCCAATTTATTTTATGACCCGATTCCCATGCGTGTTGACAAATTCTAGATTTATTAAAATCGCCCTTTCTAAGAAGGTTTTTATGCTCTTTTACTCTAACATCTAATGGTCTAGATGTCTCACCTATATAGAATTTACCACATTCGCAGGGAATTTTATAAACCACATTTTTGGTATTTTGTTGTATATTGTTTGGTTTAGTCTTTGTTGATAGAGATCTAAGAGTATTTTTTGTTTTAAATGTCGTTCTTATGTTATATTTAGTTCCTACTCTTTTAATTGTGTCAAAAATACCGCGGATATAAGGGATTGTGGGGTTGATCGTTTGAGAGTTATTATTATTGTTATTAATAACCTGTCTGTTTTGTCTAGTATCAAAATTTTTAAGCGATTTATCTATAAAAATTTTTGGGTAATTGTTTTTTATTAAAATGTCTTTTATGTGATTTGTTTCTTTTTTCAGTGTATCACTGTCGGTACAAACAAGTTTTGCTCTGTCATATAAACTTTTAATTACTCCTATTTTGACCGATTTTGAGTGATTTGAATAGAAATAACACAGACAGATGTGAGACCGTTAGATGTTAGAGTAAAAGAGTTACAGAAAAAAACCTTCTTAGAAAGGGCGATTTTAATAAATCTAGAATTTGTCAACACGCATGGGAATCGGGTCATAAAATAAATTGGAATAATTCCAAAACGGTATTAAAAGAATCGGTAACAAAATACAGAACATTAAAAGAAACCGCTATAATTAATTTAAATAAAAATAACTGTATTGCTATGCCTTCGGTAGATTTAAATTCAATATGGTTCCCGATTCTAAAGAATGCAATTAAAAACATTTAAATATTTGAATACACAATCAGTACAATAAACAATCACACAGTAAACATTACCTATATATATTTTTTGGTAGTATGTCACTGTCATGAAAATCTATTGTTGCCAATGTAAGTATCGTTGACATATACAAAAAAATATATTTACTTTCACTCGTTACTTTATATATTACAAATTAATATAATTAATTTTTTTGTTTAGTTTTGAAAACGGGAGGAGATTACCCTCCGAAACGTTAACGTTAAAAGTTTGTACATTTTTTTATAACATTTTTATATCTTTAAAATTTTGTTCGTTAGGCAAATTTATTACAAAAAAGAATCACTGAGAAATTTGTCTCCGTTTGGTTTTTTGTTTTTACCCAGTGATTCTTTCTTTAAATAAGAACAAGTATTTTTGATATTTTTTAAGTTTTAGACAGTGGCGAAAAACCCAAATAAAGGAGAAAAAATATATAAACACGCCACAATCATTCAGACATTACGTAAAAAGAGTATTTTCAATATATTATGCTTTATTATTTTGGAAAAAGCAAGAGTGTTTCGCAAATGCAATATATGCACAATGTATACACAGTACATGTATACACAGATATAGTCGATATATATGGTCGCACTCTTGGTCATTCCTTTAGTTGCTTTCGGCCAGAAGCTGGTCTCGAAAGACGCTTGCTGATGTCTGATGGCGACTAAAGGAGTTAATCAATTTTTTCTTGATGACGATACATTCAATATATTGAATTATTACTCAGTTCACCTAACTAAATTAATGAACCATGGCTAAAATTTCCAAAGATCCCCAAACAGTATTTTAAAATCTCTGGAAGTTCCTCTTGGTGTTCAAACAGTTAGCTCGACTTCATCTGAACCTATCAGATTTACCAAATATTTTGCAGATTGTTGAGAAAAAAAAAACGAAGGAAAGAACAGTTCAACAATTACTGCAATCCACGAGCGAGGAATCAACAATCATGACGCCTCCAAAACGGTCAGGTATTTCATCTTGAGTTATCTTCAAGACTCATCTTCATCGCGTTCTGCGACTGAATTTAATTAACTTATGAGTCAGTCGAATATTTTTTTTACAAGAAAAGAAAATCAACTATTTGTTTATTTGCCAAAAAATTATCAAAAACTGTCATTTTTCTCCGACTTTGGGCCTAACTTGGATTTGGGCTAACTCAGAGGATTAATTTGCAACCCTTCATGTAGGGTATATAAGTGAAATTTCCTATCAAAAACCATGAACAATGAATTTCGCCCACTAGAACGACAGTGGAACGATACAGTAGGAACGACCCGTCCTAATAACAATTTCCAAAATCATAAATTTTTTCTTTTTTTTTTAGGTTTTTTCGCCACGATCTAAAACTCAAAAAATATCTGTTCTTATTTAAATAAGGAATCACAGTGTAAAAACAAAAAATCAAACGAAAATAAATTTCTCAGTGATACTTTTCTGTAATAAATTTGCTTAACAAATACAATTTTTTAGCGTTTTAACATTTCGGAGGCTCCTCTCCCCCCGTAAATAAATAAAATAAATAAAATAAAATAAATTATGTTAATTTGTAATATATAAAGTAAAGAGTGGAATTAAATATATTTTTTGATGTATGTTAACGATACTTACTTTGACAACAATAGATTTTGATGACAGTAACATACTACCAAAAAAAAAAAAATATATATATATATATATATATATATATATATATATATATATATATATATATATATATATATATATATATATATATATATATATATATTTATTTATATTTCTAAGAAGGTTTTTATGTTCTGAAAAAAGAAAAAAATATATGAACACGCTACAATCATTCAGACATTATTCCAAAATCCTGTTGAATAATGCCGATAGTGGATCCCGTAAACGCGGGGGCAGTCCAAAACCTCACCTCTTGCGGATCACTCGTCTCCATACCAAAAAGCTGGACAGCGACTTAAATGAAAGGGTTTTAAATTCGGGGACATTTTTGTTACCAAACATTTTGGATGCGGGGCATTTATGGTACTATATGTACGGTACGTCAAAAACGTATATAAGTAATGTCTGAATGATGGTGGCGTATTCATATATATATTTTTTCCTTTATTTAGGTTTTTCGCCACTATCTAAAACTCAAAAAATATCAAAAATATCTGTTCTTATGTAAAGAAAGAATCACTGAGTAAAGAAACCAAACGGAGACAAATTTCTCAGTGATTCTTATTTGTAATAAATTTGCCTAACGAACAAAATTTTAAAGATATAAAAATGTTATAAACAAATTTACAAACTTTTAACGTTAACGTTTCGGAGGGTCTTCGCCCCCCGTTTTCAAAACTAAACTAAAAAATAAATTATATTAATTTGTAATATATAAAGCAACAAGTGAAAGTAAATATATTTTTTTGTGTATGTCAACGATACTTACATTGTAAGTATTCAGTATTACATTGTAAAAACGTATATGTCAGTACCCGCTCATTTTAGTTATCGGACTTTTTAATAACTGGATATATTTTAACAGCTCTACAAATGATAAAGGTCAGACATTATTTTAGCATTATTTTCAGTATTATTATTCATTAATTATTCAGTCATTATCGGTTTACTATCATTTTTTAAGAAATATTTTGTGTTTCACGAATGCTAGATAGGAACTCTTACACTTTAACAATGTTAGTTTAATGTTGAACATTTTCATCTTTATCATGCCTGGTTAAGTAGGGTAGTTGTAAGCATCACATTTAAATTTCTTTGTATATTTATTGATTTTTCTTATGATATATGATTGATTTTTCTTATGATATTTCTTTTATTTTAAGTGTTTTGTCTCTGAACTTGTGCTTGTGATTATTAAATAAATTTAGAGTTAACTGAGTCTTTTTAGAGTAGGTAAATCATCTTCCCAGTTTAAGAGTATATTTTTTGATTCCAAAGAACTGAGTGGGCGCCCTCGCGAAGTACCGACCAGATCCATCCGTGACCCACCATCAAACTGCCTTCGGCCAACGACTGCCGTAACCGCAATCTAAGTAGTTAAAAAAAAAGAAATAAGTAAAAAAAGGGTGAAAATAAACAACTTTTGTTAATTTTCCTCCATTTAGCATTTCTTGAAAATATTATTTCCATCTTTCCTTCATTTCTTCTTCATCTCCTATCAGATTGATTTCTTTATGCCTAATGTATGTTGTTTGATCTCGTTTTTCTTTCTCTTTCTTCATCTCTATGTAAAATTCCTTATTTCTTTCCTGTAGTAGTAATTCTCTCTGCTGTACAATTTCCTCGTTTCTAACTCACTTTTTTGTCTAATTATTTTTTTAGCTCTTCCATCTACGCTTGTCTATCCTCATCTGATTGGGACCGAAGTACCTTTTTTGCTAGTTTATTCCTTATCTCTATTTCATTAAACATTTTTAATCACACCAATTCTCTATCTGTTGTTGTTCCTTTATGGGAACAATTTAACTTTAAAGCTAAATTAAGTCGTTGCATTGTTTGATTCATATTTTTAAATTACCATTGAAAGACCAGAGAACATATAAAGAGTGAGAAGAACTAAACAAACAACATTACACAACTATATTGTAAATAAAACATTTGATATAGTTATATTCTTAAGTAGTAACTTTTGTGGGCAATTTGTATACAGAAATATGCTATAAGGTTGAGTTGACTTAATATAATTTAAGAAGCTTTTTGGACGCATCTGACATTTTACTAATTAACAATGTCAACAGTGTGCTCTCTAAACTATTAGCAGCTCTAAGCAACTCTATATAATTTAGGAAATTAATGTTTCCAGTGACCGTAAAAAAGATTTATGGTTATTGGATTGCGTGCTTAATTAAAACTTCCTCAATAAAATTATTGAACCTTGTCTGTGATAACAGCGACTTAACTGATAGTACAACAAATATTGTATTTAGTGAAAATAAATAAATCGATTTATAATAAATATAAATTAATAAAAATAGATGTAGTTTTTGATTTCTTTGGAGTGCATCCAATGAAGCAACAGTAATTGGGAGCTATGCACCTCAAACGCTAGGTTCCACAATCTCATGTGGAACTGTTAGTTACTCATGTGGATTCTGTTAGTTGCTTGACCGGGAGCGAGCCCCACCCCTCCTTTGCAATGGAGGGCATATATTGCGCCTGTTGGTGGTTAGACTCATAAGGGTACCCACATACGCTTTCTTGTCGAGAATAGACAAACCCCATCCACAATCAAACAACCCACAATTTCTCCGACTTCCCGTCAGAAGGCTTATTTAATTCCTTTGGACTGTGTCCAATGGGACTACAATAGTCGGGTTATGCACCCCAAACGCTGGGTTCCACAATCCACATGAGATTGTGGAACACACAACAGCCCGCATCTTCGCCAAAAATTAGCAATCTATTAGTTGCTGTAGAAGTTAGATTCTGTAGAAGTCGGCGACCCGAATCAAATTTTAGAATTGAATTGAGTAAGTTCAGTGTAATAATAAATGAATTCAAAATATTTATATTTTAATTTATTATTGTAAAGGCTGAAATGAAATTAACATTTGGTAAATCCATTTTAAATATATTTTAGATAATTTGTTACTGATTTTAAAAATTCGCAGTGACAGAAAAATCCGAAATTACGGAGTATTATCCATAAGTAACCCGAAAAAATTCCACCACATTTGATATGGTGGAATTTGGTTCCTCAATAACCGAAAGCTGAAGGATATCAATTTTGAAAGGATATCTGACGGAGTAAATAAACAGTGTAAGCTTAAAATCTCCCAACTTTATGCACTAACTATAAACTATACGAATGATTAAGTTGACGAATCAGGGGATGTACAAATACAAAACCTTGATGGGTGACTTTAATGCTAGAATTGGAAAAGCAAAAACTGGTGAAAGTGGAACTGCTCTATAAGGACGAGCAGAGCGGGACAATAGGGGTAATAAATTGGTTAATTCTGCTGAAGGATAAGAATATTATGAGAAAAAAATCAGCAACAAATGAACATGGAAAAGTTCACCTGGACTCATAAGTGAAATGAACTACATGTCAAATGTTATAAGCGAACATAGGCAAAGGTTAGGATAAATTATTGAAAAGAACATAAAAGAATGGTAAGGTTGAGGGAGAACAAAGTGGATTCTGGGAAGCTGCTGCAGAGGGGCAGCGATTTTGAAATTGCTTTATCCAACGACTTTGATGTATTGGAAGATTCGAAAGAGATGGAAATAACAGATCAGTGTGAATACATCATCAAGAATATGTCTGATATGACCACTTCAATAGCACGACCAGAAAAATGTTTCAAGGAGTCAAAAATTTCTATTGAGACAATTGGTTTAATGAAACAACGGCGGACAATGAGGAATGCAGGGAATCTTTTGGGTAGAGTACGTTGAGTTTTGCAAGACTGTAAGACAACGTATTCGAGAGGAGACGCACCGGTTCAATATGCAGCTGGTTCAAAAAATTTTGGAACAGAGCATATAAAAAACAATGCTAAACACAAGTTGAGGAATAAAAGGACGTAAATGTTTGCCTTAATACTTGGGGATAGCATACTTGGGGATTTTATTCAAAGTTATATGAAGTTCTGCATTAGTCAAAGACATTAATGGCCAGGTAATAGTAAATATCGGATTTTCTGAGATATTTAGAAGATACAAATAATTTATTTCGAAATTATATATTAACCAACAAGCCTTATGAGTTTAAGGTCATGTTTTAATATCTAAACAGTAGACAATTTTTTTGATTTTTTTAAATCTAATAATAACAAGTCCAAGTCGTGAACTACTTCAATGATGTAAACCACAAAAAAAATTAAAGCTTTTTGGTTAAAATATTTTGGTAGATTTTTAACAATCAGCTCGAGCGTTATTTTGAACATATGAATAAATATTTATACATATATTGTGTACCAACACTGTGTGTCATTTTTATTATGTATTATAGGGTAAGAATCTATATTTTTTTTGTAAAGAGTGACCCAAATTGAACGCCGAATTTAAACTTAGCGCCATTTTTTTTATCTTGCCGTTAGCAACTCTACTACTTCAATAGTTGTAATCTATGGTTATTCTAATTAAAAGATATAGAAAGCTATACGAGAAAAGGGCATGTTGTTATTTTAAATCACATTACAAAAATCATCTTCAGCGATGAGGCTCATTTTCAACTCAAAGGTTTTGTAAGCAAATAAAATTATGTCATTTAGGGCTAAAAAATGGATTGTCACGGGGCAAATGCACCCCAAACGAGCAGTTATATTGTGTGGATTTTGGACAGGACAATGGATATATTTTTGTTAAACATGAGATTGGATATGTCGTACACTGTAAATAGCAGTTTTTTTGTATCAACAAGATGATATGGATCTTGAATTAATATGGTTATTATGACGCCATCTTTCACAGTATGTCATGACTACAGGAAGGCGCCATCTGCCACAGAACTTGATCAATCAGTCATTTACTGATTTAATTCTGAGCGACTTCCTTTCTGTAATCACAATAAACTACAAACAATTGACCACCTCAAAAAAGAAATCCTACGTATTATAGAAAATTTGGTAGAAAGAACCAATTTACACTCGAAGTCGATGTGACTATTTAATCGACATAATTTTTCATATTTTATGAGACTGTACTTTAAAATTCATTAAAAATAATAAAATCAATAAAATCGAAGAGATTTGCCAATAAACACCAAATAACTTTCTAAACTTCTCGAAGCACGTTTTGTTAACCATGTTAGCCATGTTAGCATCATCAGGAGATAATATAATCTGATTAAAGATTAACGTGGTTAACGAAACGCGCTTCGAGAAGTTACTGGCACAAGAACTGAAGCCAATCGACCATCGTAATCGTCATGAATTTGTCAATTGGGCCCTTGAATTGGAAGCCGACAACGAATTTCATCGCAAAATCGCAATGACTTCGTCAATAAACAAAATTGTCGGTATTGGTGCGAATCTAATCCACACGTTATTCATGAGAGTTCTTTGCATTCGCAAAAGATCACAGTTTGGTGTGAATTTTGGCATGGAGGAGTCATCGGTCTTTATTTCTTTAAAAATGAGGAAAGAGCCACTGTTACCATAAATATCGAGTACTACAAGGCAATGCTGGAAATTTCTGTTCTGGACTTTTCAACAGGATGGCGCACTATCGCATGTTTCATGAGTAAACATGGGCTTATTGTGAACCAAGTTCGCGAATTCGTCAATTTCGCGAAATGGTCCCATCGCTTGGCCGCGGAGATCATGTGTTTCAACTCATTTGGATTATATTCTCTGGAAACATGGGAAAACACAGGCTTATAGCAATAAACTCGCCACTATTGACGACTTGGAAACTTGGAGGGACTCGGAGCCCAAAATGTGCGCCAGGGTCATCGAAAATTGGTGCGAGTGGATCCGTGTCCGTGTCTGCGTATCTGTTAAAAAAGTAATATAGTGTTTAGTTGTAAATCTCTTCGAGTTTAGTGTTTCACACCGAAGGCTCCAATAGAAGCATTGAAAATAAATAAAAAAAGACGTTTTATTTCCGACTCAATCCAACGTTCAATTTGGGTGACGTTTTCTTTTACAGCGTCGATCTTTTTAAAAGCATCG
Source organism: Cosmopolites sordidus (assembly GCA_031761425.1). Lineage (NCBI taxonomy): Eukaryota > Metazoa > Arthropoda > Insecta > Coleoptera > Curculionidae > Cosmopolites > Cosmopolites sordidus. The sequence continues at coordinate 508,513 of JARFXV010001808.1, read as the reverse complement.
TCAGTAAGAATTGTGAGTTCACTCTTAAATTCCGTACTCCTACTTGCCAGTATTGGTTTACTTGTGGATAATACTCCGTGACTTCGGATTTTTCTGTGACTGTGAAATCCTAAAATCATTAACAAATCATATAAAATATATTTACAATGGATTTACAAAATGAAATTTCATTTCAGCCTTTACAGTAATAAATTAAAATATAAATATTTTGAATTCATTTATTATTGCATTGAACTGACTCAAATCAATTCTAAACTATGATTCGGTTTGGGTAAAATTTGGATTCAACTTTAAACCCTAATTTAGATTGGAGATTAGTTCCTTCTTGAATACTGTCAATTAGTTAAAATAAACTCTCACTAGATAGGAAAATATGACTTTTTCTTATCAAAATGTCTGTACAAATAAAGAATTCTTTCCTCTATTATCTTAAATAATTGATGAAATACTAAAACTTAAGCTATAATTAATTTGTCATTTATAACAGAAAACAGACAAGGTTTTATATTGAATTAATCGATAATGTCAACAATGCGGTCTATGTAGGCCCAGCTCTAAATAATTACGAAGTTACTGTCCAAAGTGACCTTAAAATAGATTTACGGGCATTGCGTAGCGTGTTTAACTACAACTTACGCAATCGAATTTATTGAGTTTTGTCTATATTACCAGTGTTTTAACCCGTTTACTGTATCGGACATAGAAGGGTACATTCGGAACGTTTGTTTTTCCACACTGCCGACACACAGGCGTGCTTTCGTATGCTTAATATGCTGTGGTTTAGGGACCTTCAAACTTTTTATGAACATAGCCATATAAATAGGTTGGTATATAAAAAAATATTCATATAGAGTATAATTAATACCTAAGTTTAACAATAATAACTATTAAAAACAAAAAAATATTCAGATATTTTAATTTACTACCATCATTGAACGTAATACAAGAACTAACAGGTAGGGAAGTATCACATTTCCATTTTAATTATTTATAGATTTTAAAAGAAGCAAGACATATTTTTTTATAATATGTTAATTTCATCTTTAAATTTTGTGATAATTAATTTTTGAAAATGTCAATCAAATAAGAGCCATTACCATCAATACAACTTTGTGCCCTTTTTATCACTTCTTTTATTACTTTTGGTAATATATCTGGCGTTAATGCAGCAGTTCCACCCCGTACATTGTGCTTGAGTTGCTATAAGGTTTGGGGTTTATTTATGTAAACATTTTCCGTTAAAATTCCCATTCAACACCAAAAATAAAATTAAAACCTTGAAATAAATTTTGCATAAAAATAATCAATTTTATGAAAGTTGGTTTTGATTACATTGCAGTATTCTGATTCATTATTATTGGTGGCAGGGGTGTGTATATGTGAATTACCTACTCGTGAAACACCCTGAACAACGGTACCATCGGCTAAAGTTCACACAACTAGAAATACTACAAGGAAGCTATTGAACGCAATTCTCCTCAGAAGTATGCCAAAAAATGATCGTTGTTATCATCCTGGCAAGGGTACTCGGACCTTCAGTCAGAGTACTGCAATTGAATAGTGAGACTCAGACTCATATAGACTCAGAAAACCAATTCCTGAGCCGAGACAGGATAATGAACTTCCGTGTTGCTGCATTTGCTCTTTCAAGAACATACGGAACGGCAATGTACGTGAAACAAGGCCTAAACAACTACACACTGAAGATATGGCTGAAATGCCAAGAAGTAGGGCAGAGCTACTAAAATTAAACATCTGCAACAGAAATATTATCAGTGTATAATTTATACATTTTGTATATAGTATTAATACAGAGTGCAGATAGGGGGGACCCGGTATTGTCCGGAGCCGATCACCATAATAACTAGGAATATCCTGCAAATGACTCCAGCAATAAAACTCTTTCTACTTGGATGGAAAACAACAACTGCCATCTACTATATGACACAAAAGATAATAAATCCTTCTTCACTGCAAGATGGAAACATCGTCTAGTACGGACTTCGGTTTTGTATCCCTCGATCATATGAAAATGCCTATACCAGCCACTCTAAAAATTTTGAGAAACTTCCCTTATAGCCAATATAGACCTTTCCTAATCACACCAGGATTACAAATTCCCGTCATAAGAACTTCGAAGGTCCCACGATGGAATTTTAGAAAGGCCAACTGGAATGCCTTTTGAGACAAAGTGGAAAAGAACATTATCACCATGGGGCTGACAAAGGGTTACAAATTTCCGTCATAAGAACTTCGAAGGTCCCACGATGGAATTTTAGAAAGGCCAACTGGAATGCCTTTTGAGACAAAGTGGAAAAGAACATTATCACCATATGGCTGACAGTAAAAAACTGCAGGAAAATTGTCGACACCATGTACAACGCCTCATTCCAAGAAGCTATCGGAAAACATATACACCGTGTTGGTAAAAAAAATTACAACACCAATTTAAAGAATATCAAGAAATTGGCAACACAGAACGAAATCCAGCGAAATCCTCGACAACCTAGATAAGGCCAGAAAGAAAAAATGAAAAGAAACAACATAAAGTATGGACATCGCACGTTCAAGTGGCTAGGACTGGTCAACACCATTGATATGCACACAGATCAAGTTGCTGAAACACTCTAACTTATTACAAAGGACGTACCCGTTGATAAGAAATTTTCCAGAGAAATTAAAAGCTGAGTACAAGTCAAATTCCACCAGTTACCGACAAATTCACGATGATTCCAGCTGTTTACGGTAGATGAACTCCAAATCACTGTAAATAGAATGAAATCACGCAAAGCACCCGGCTTTGATAACAGATTTCCTGAATTCCTTAAACATCTCGGTGATAAACTAAAAATTTAACTGAAAATTGACCAATATCGCGAATTTAGAAGCGCGAAAATGATATCAAGATTGAAGTTTGGAAAGCCCTCCAACAACCAGGCTAGCTATCGTCCCATAGCCCTTTTAAGCATATGTTATAAACTCTTTGAGCGCCTAATTTACAAGAGAATCTCCCTCGTAGTGGACAGTAAGCTGGTACCAGAACAGGTTAGTTTTAGAACAGGACCAATCGGTAGCGATCAAGTGTTAGCTCTAACGACGCACGTAGAATCAGGATTTCAAAGGAGTCCAAAACCCTACGGCCTTCATAGACCTTACATCAGTCTATGACATCGTATGGAAGAAAAGGATTTGTCTTCAAACTTAAAAAAAAATGACCCCATGCGCAAAAATCTGCCACCTGATCCAAAACGTGATAAGCAACCGAAGGATCACAGTCCACCTAAACGATAACAAAAGCTGCGGAAAGACTAGTAAAGACGGATACCTCAGGTATCATACCTTGATAATGACTTCAAAGTGGAAGCCGAAACGTCGAAATTTTACAAATCTAAAACGCCGTTCTACCCGAGAACCTAGTAATTTTAATACATTTAATATATACAAATGTCATTCCAGATACCATCTGCCGTCAATTTTTATATGCAGATGATATGGCTCTGAATCCTGTATCCTGTAACAAAGACTTCACAATTGCCCTGGCCGTCCTCGAGTGCCGAGAATCTATGCCGAGAGTAATCCTTCTAAATCAGAGGTCTGTGCTTGGCATCTCTCGATGAGACAAGCAATTGCTGAACTGAATGTGGTTTTTGGGGGAAAGAGGCTAAGGTACCATCCCACCCCGACTTATCTTGGCGTCACCCTGGACAGATCTCTCACTTACAGGAAGCATATATCCGGAGTGGCGCAGGAAGTTAAGACCCGAAACAACATTATTCACAAGTTGGCAGGATCATCCTGGGGAGCGAACGGTCAGACACTCCCAACATCTGTGTTAACAATGGTTTACTCCTCAGCAGAGTACTGTACCTCTGTCTGGTACAAAAGTAAACAAACTTTGAAACTGGATGTCCAGTTAAATGACACCATGAGAACTATATCTGGCACCGTAAAATCAACACCCACTGCCTGGCTCCCCACTTTGTGTAATATTGCTTCTCCGGAACTGCGTAAGTTGAAGGCAGTGAAAGAACAATGGGACATAGTATGTTAGAAGTGCTCATATGCAAGGACCTAAACGACCTGCAAAAGTATAGACTAAAATCGTGCCATCCAATCTGGAGAGACACAGACTTGAACAATAGCGTAGACATTAATGAAAGGTTAACATTTCTCCTTCAAAACAACCTTACCAGAAAGGTCGACCTTATCAATCTGCGGGATAAGGAAATGCTGGGTTTGGACTTCCCGAGGAGCACTTGAAGTCGATTGAACAGGTTTAAAATCGAATATGGCAGATGCAACGACATGTTGCTCAAATGGAACATGGCGAATTCCCCTCCATGTGACTGCAGCGACCCATATCAAACAATAAACCATTTAGTAAACTACCTTTGAGAACTATCTCAGGTGGCCTACGTGAACTCAATGATGCCACGCCGACTGCACTGCAATAGCTCAATGATCTCGACGTGGATGTAAAATCGTCTAGGTATATCGTCTCTGGTTGTATCTCTTGTGTATGTGAGGCATATATAGTTTTTTTTATGATATTTTGACTTTATGTGTACTTTGTGATATATTTATATCTATTTTTACTAATGCTTGGTTTTTATTTGTTTTTCTTCTTTCTTTTTTTGCTTATATTCAAGTGTTCAAAATATTTGGACACTTGAATTGTTGAACACTTGTATTGCTAGGTTTTCTTTTATTATATCAAATATGATAATGTGGTGTTTCATACGAAATATATATGTATACAAGTCACCTCTGAAAAGTTTTCCTAAACTGCGTAGAGAAATTTCCAATTCCATGAATTGGACCACTTCGAATCAACGTTTCTGGAGACTCCTCCACACTTTGTTCTATATAATACTCCCAACTTACAATACTCAACAATACTCTCAACCCCTCACACTGTTTTGGCAATCTGATGGGTCTATCCTCAACTGTTCCGAATTCATGAAATTGTTTAAATAAATGCTAAATTTTCGTTTTATGAGATGCCCGATGATTGTGATATTTTCACCTAAACTCACGTTGAGTTGTAATAATTTATTTCTTTTTAATGTAAGGTACAACAATTTCACAGCGTTATATTAGCGAATATTTCTTCATAATAAATATTCATAATAAAGCTAACTGTTCCAAATATCTCGAAAAAAGAACCTCATAAAACAATAGGGCAACGTCATACAACCTCACCCTTTATTAGAACAATATTTGGTATTAAACTAGAAACATCTATTTTTGTTAACCATGCAAATGACTATCGCTTAAGCAGGTACGAGCGAAATTTATTGATACTGATTGATTTTATTGATATTGATATTAGTTTTCAAGTCTAAGACTTGAAATTCGGTAATTATGACAAAGGATATGTAATCGAATCATGTTCAAAGTTTGTTGCCCATCTAGTTTTTTAGAAAAATATTTTCAAACCGTTCTTATATATTCTTATGGTAGATTGATTTCCATCAGGAATTTTTCTATTTTTTACATTATGACTCATAAGTATCACTTATGCTACTTCCTTAATCTTGAGCGGATTTCTGGTTTAATATGTCCATCTTGGAAAATAATGTACATTTTGGAATGTATGAAATCCCGAATATGGAAATAATTTTTCAAGCTAAATTCTTGATATTAATATATTTACCTTCTGGTAACACAGAATAAAAGTTAACAAGATTACGGTTTTTAAATAATACAATTTTAGTTCCATATTTATGTCAGCAACAAATGACTTACAGACTTATTTCTTCAACTGTTCGTAAAATAATTTAATAAATCACGATCTGTAAACGGTCTACCTTCTTCCGCAATTGTCACAACATAATCACTGGCTTTAATTGAAGCAGTATTATTATTTGCAACTTTACTAATAATATTTTGCTGGCTTGATAAATTGTTTTTCTGTTCATATAAAGCTTTTTATTGTGCAATTCCCCATCAAATTTAACGTCTTTTTTACAACGTTTGCGAATATACGCTTTTTCCAAATTATATTCGTTTAACTCTCCGACAAACTCTATAAAAATATGATACAAACACATGTCTTTTTACTGCACAAAAATGCAATTCCATGTTCATTAAAGACTCAACTTTTCATTTTTTTAATATTGACATTTTTGAAATTTAATTTAGAAACCTAGGAAAAACTATATTCATTATAAATAAATGATATAAAAAACGATCCTATGTTACAATGGCAATGACCGGTGAGTTAAATTATTCGCGGTTCGTGGTTCGTGTCACATACGTAACTTTATTTTAGCTCGGTGTTATCCCTAATGAATATACCTAAGGCAGTTGAATAGATAGATAGTAAAAGCACTTTTTTATCAAAATTTAAATTAAATGAATGCATTTTTGATACAACTGGTTTAACGAATGAAAAAAAAATTAAACTCGAAACGATTTACCACTAAACACCAAATCCCTTTTTCAAATTTCTCTAAGATCAGTTCGCTAACGATATTAACATTATCAGAGATGATAAATCATCGCACGTCGAGAAGTTAAATAAAGTGATTTTGTGCATAGTGGCAAATCTCTCTCCGATTACATTAGAAGAATTTATTATTTTAAATGTATAGAAACAATTCGGGCCGGATAATGCTTTTCCTTGGGCCTTAGATTGAGGACCTCCAATAATTGATCGTATGTATAATAAATTAATAAATATATTATATAATATATATAATCATCATCATTTACGTTTATATATATATATATATATATATATATATATATATATATATATATATATATATATATATATATATAAATATATATAAACGGTTTCATTTATAAACTAAATAATTTATCTCCCAGATTATCTGATTGTCCCAGAAATGGCCTTTTAAATGAATCCAAATTGAGGAAAATCGGTTAAGGCAAACGAACATTAGACGACTTTTTATCTCAATAGGTAAAACTCCCCCCACTTCTTTATTCGCGAAGTTACGACAAAATGTCATAAAACAAAGTTGTAGGAGACAGTTTGCTAATTATAACTGAGAATTTTTCTTACTCGGTTAACACTTGAAAATACACAAAAAAATGATTTTTAAATATGTTTAGCTCGTCACGCCCTCTTGCGGTCGTTTTAGAAGCTTAAAAATATTTTTGGTGAATTTTTCACAGTCAGTTTTAGTATAATATTTTTTTCATTTTTTTCCGCAAAGCTGTAGGCAAATAGTTTTCAAGATACGGCCGCGATCCATCCTTAATAGGACACCTGGTATATATATATATATATATATATATATATATATATATATATATATATATATATATATATATATCTATACATATATATAATCTTCATCATTATCTTATACATAATCACCATTTTTTACTTGGTTCTTGAATTTTCGATACAACACTTTGGAAAACACTTAAAATTTATTTCCGCTATATCACTCTGATTAAAGCCCTGTTGTAACAAAGCAATTACTATTGATCTGTTAAAATGAGATATCATGTTTCTAGGCATTTTTAAACGAATTGATTGTGGATTGCAAAAGAACTGAAATAACGTATAAATACCAGTATCAACCAGAATGTTCAAAAATTGAAAAACTTGTGTTATCAGCAAAACAACGCTTTTGTTATTTTCATTTAAAAACTGTCTAAAATAAATATCCATCACAATTTTTAGAGTACCATAGGCATAGATAGGCTTTTTGTAAGTATTCCAATCTTTTGGACATCAGCATGCTTCCAACTGTCGCGGTTCTGAGCTCTCTACTGCCATTCGGGTCTAATACACTTAATAATGTCATCAGTGTTCGTATTTTCGGTCTTCTCCGTGGACATTTGCGATCAAGCGGTATCCAGTCCAGGACCGTCCTGGTCAATCTTTCGCCCCATCGCCTCGCTACATGGCTTGCCCACTTCCATTTCAATTGCTTTATTCTTCCAACGAGATCACTCACCTTCGTTTGTTCTCTGATCCATGTGCAGGTCGTTCTATCCCGTTCAGTAATGCCAAGCATACATATATCCATTCCCCTCTGTGCTACGAAGTTTTTAAACTGACTGTGATGTGAGCATCCAGGTCTCACTTCCGTATGTCATAACGGACAGGACACATTGATCAAAGCTCTTCTTTTCAGGCCAAAGTGGTAGTTTGCTCTTAAACACTATATTGAGCCTGCCAGCCTCATTTAACGCGTCGTTCCACCTCCCGGACGGTATCCCTTTCCATTAAAAACCAAGATATATTTATATATATATATATATATACATATATATATATATATATATATATATATATATATATATATATATATACATATATATATATATATATATATATATATATATATATATATATATATATATATATATATATATATATATATATATATATATATATATATATATAGTGATCCACAACTTCCAAGTCCGTTCCCTAAATAGAAATCTTTTTGTCCTCAATCCAATTTCATCAATTCAATCCAAATGGTTCCCCAGCCACATGCAGCTCTTGTACGTTTCTTTGCAACTCTTCTGAGTCTTGTGAAAGAAGAACGATATCATCTGCGAACCTAAGATGATTTAAGTATACACAATTAATCCTTATTCCATCCTGTTCCCAGTCCAGATTACAGAACACTTTTTCCAGGCAGACTGAGAAAAGAAGAGGCTATATTGCGTCACCCTGCCGTACGCCCCGATCTACATTTATTCCAACCTCACGATCGTCAAGGTGGACTGTCGCTGTAGCTTCATCATATATGGATCCTAGTAGGTTTACATAGGCTTTCTCTACGCCTTGATTAAGCGATGCATCCATTATGGCCCGCTTTGAGATTGAATTAAATGCTTTTTCATAATCGATAAAAGCCAAGTACAGTGGCATAGTGTATTCCTTGTGTTTTTCTATGGCCTGCTGTAGAACCTGGATGTGATCCATTGTACTGAATCCACTTCAGAATCCTGCTTGCTCCCTTGGTTATGCGTCATTAAGTTTTCTTAGTATTCTTTTGAATATTATCTTGGTGAAAACTTTAGACACCACTGATAGGAGGCTTATTAGATGGTAGTTCTTTAAATCTTCCCGTGCTCCTTTCTTATGTAAAAGAATCACTTCTGCATTTTTCCATAAGCTGGGAACTTTTTGTTGTTTAAGGCATTTTTAGTATAATTTTGCTAGTGTTTTATTAAAGTCCGACCACCAGCTTTTAACATCTCCGCAGTTATACTGTGATTTCCTGGAGCCTCGACATTTTTCATCGGGTCTATAGCCTTTGTCACTTCCTCCATCAGGAAACATTTATGTCCTTTTCTTTCTTATCTTCTGGTTAGCTTTGTTAATTCCACTGTTATCTTCCAGAGTTTTTTGTTATTAATATTTTATTATACATACATACATATATATATGTATGTGTGTATAGGCGTGTCTTCAGACATCGAGAATGTCAAGTGTGACCTTGAAAACATCTTGCAAAACGTCCACATGTCCCCAACACACAGGATACAATGTACTTCCGGACTAATATTCTAATATATTCTTCCATCCGTGAAACACTACGTTAACTTCACAAGAAAAACCATTGCGCAGATAAAATTATTTTTAAATAAGAAGTGAGTTAGTGTCTTATTGTGTGTAAACATTTTTTTTAAATGCTTTATTGATTTTCTTCTCAATAGTACATGGATATCCATTTAATTTATGACTATAACAACGCAAGTCAAGTCAAGAAGATAGGGAATACCATGATCGGTTTCTGACTACAAAAGCACTAGAGTAGAAATGGTCATCTGAAATACACAGGAAGTTTAGAGAAAAAGGATTAGGTGATTACCTTTTTGAGAATGGAGCATATTTTCCTGCAGATTTAGATATTGTTACTTGAGATCCGATTAACAGTGTATGTTGAGTTTGTACCTCACATATCTGCTTAAATAATTTTGAAGCATCTGTTTTCATATGTTTTTCGGAAGATGCATGGTTTTCTTCAGGCAGTCGTTAGGTTACGCTCAGGTTGCGTTAGGTTGTCTAGTTTATTTTACCTTGATCCTATGACAGTTGTGGTAAAATTTTGATTTCTGCAAAGCAGTTCTTTGGACAAATGATGCTTCATTTATGAGAATGTTTCTTTCGCGTGAACTTTTCGGCTGGGTTAATAGATGGTTTGATCTTTATATAGATCTAGAAGATTTAACAGATGGTTTCATCTTATGAGATTAAATGGGAACAATTACCTACAGTTTCTTTTTTAGAAATCCCAACACATTAAGATGACGTTCATTGATCATAAGAAGAGACATGTGGTTTTTGACAAATAATGCACCAGGCATTTGCATCCAGAATTTGATGAACATGGTGATGGGTCGCTACCCATCACTAGGAATACCAACCAATCCATCGTGAAAAATTGTTGTTGTTCATCTAAACCAAGGAGAAATTATTATGACATACTCTTGGTATAAAGACTATATTATTCTTCATTTAATCTAACACTATTCGTATCTAACAATTGAGGTATATTTCTTATTAAAATGTCCTGTGAACTAAATGGTATTTAGATCATTTTAAAATCTTGATTTTAAATATTTAATCAAGCAATATGTTTTTATTTTATTATAATTCGAAAGGTGTGTAGTTGCAGTTTATGTTCTTAATATAATATCAGTCATATCTTGTCCGTCTCTAGCTGCTTTACAAACGGCGACCTTTTTATTAAAATCCATCGACGATAAACGATTTTCCGATTTCTTTGAACCAGGATTTAAACTTGCATTTTTAGATCCTTATTTAAGCTAAACTGAATTGGCTTTGAACAGACCCTTAATATTGAAGGGTTTTGAGTCCCTTTAATTGACCCAAGCTATTTTCGGATTTTCACGCCGTAGCTAGGATAGGAGGTCTTATATTTTCCTAGCGAGGGAATTGTTTATCATTGAACTATTATTAATAAACTTCACGATATAATAATTTCACCGTTTTTATAATTCGATTGTTTTTCCTCCATTTTTAATATATTTGGACAAGTGTAAACATGTATTTGAAAGTGCTTTTCTTACTCTGCCAAACCGTTGGCAAAATTTTTCTGAAAAACTTTTTTAGACTTTTGAAATGGAAATTTCAGGCGTCAAAAATTTCATTTTCGACTGTTGCTATATTTGACCTTTTGCCGTGATTAAAAAGTCTCATATACTGGGTAATGCTAGAGAAGAACAAAATGGTTGACAAAAGGCCGACGCTGCCCTAATGCGCCGTGTGAATGAGGCAAGGTTAAGTTATCTTGCTCCACGACAATACACGATATCACACAGCAAACATCGTCAACGACGCCCTGAATGATTTATAATGAGAGGTTCTTCCACATCTACCGTACTCTCCAGATTTTGTGCGAATCGATTATCATCTCTGTTGCTCGTTGTCCCAAATGACTGGTGTAACCTTCGCCAATAATGGCGATCTCAAAAACTGACCTAATAACTTCATTTAGTCCAGGCCCGGCGATTTCTTGCGAAACAAAGTTTATTGAGCTCTGGGTATTTTTAAAAGGATCTTAAGTATAAATAAAATAAACACGCATTTAATAAATTACAAATTACATATTTAACTGAAGCATATTGTCTATAACAGTATTCTGTAAACAATTTCAAATATTTATCGAAATGAAAAAGGATTTGGGATTAGAGTGGCAGTAATTAAAACAATTTGGCTATCGGATCTACAGCTTAATGTGAACTCTGAACCCATCATCATTTATGAATTAACTTCGATCAGTATTTCCTTCGGGTTAGCAACCCTTGTTTTGTTCTTAACATCTAGTCTTTTAAAATATCGCAGAAGTCTCCCCACCCTGGCAAGTCTGGGCCTTAGCAAGCCTGAACAAGGCAAGCCAATTTTTGTTTTGTTTTAGCTAGTTTCCTTCTGACGTTCTATACACATTTATATTTTAATTTTTTTGTTTAATTTTGAATTTATATTTTGAAACCAAAGTTGCTGTATTGCAGAAGATGCCACATCCCGGTGAAATATTTGTATGCTTTCGTCATGTATAATTTAAAATTAACATCCCTCAAAAATCCACCTCTTACTGCTTTAAAATTTGTTATCCTTCTCATAAAATCCTTTGAGGGTAACCAGTTTCCTAATGTTCCGAATATATTTGTAATCCATACCGCTTTAGCCGCCGTAGGGCCGGGCTAACGCTTTGAGCACTAGGCCCAATATATTTTCGTCTAGAGGATTCTAACAAATATTTTGATTTTTGTATAATGAATTAATAATTTTATATAACAATTACTTTAAAATTACAAATTAAATATATTTATTATTTAATTCCAAAGTTTACTACTTTTGAAAAATATATTTCTTAAACGACCGCTTATTGCTGCTTGGCAAATGAACTCATGGCTAAAAATTACAGTGGAACATGTTGTTTTAATGATTAGCTCTCATCTTTAAAAAGGAAGTACGTTTTGTAACAAGCTTTATTCACTTTGTTCCGTTCAATATAATGTCAGTGTCCTTTTTTATTTTTCCGTGCTTTAAATAGAGCACAACAACAGCTCTGCAAGGAGCCAAGTAGGAATTCGCATGAAATTATAGAAATACAGATGTCTATAATTTCACGAAACATCAAGATCTGAAATAAAGTGTATCAAAAGAATATCAATATCAACAAATATATAGAAACCTGGAATAAAAAGAAATGAATAAAGACTATAAAGTAATAAAATCGGACCGAGGAAATAAAAGAAACAAACCGACTTTAGCTCATCACCAGAAGAGGAAAAGAAAATGTAGAAAATAAGTAAATCATCTTGAACTACAGCAGAATATAACAGTCCTAAGTCCATAAATAAGGAAGAAATAAAGAATCTACTTTTAAATATATAAGAAGATATAAGACAACTGGAAGGTCTAAATTAATGGCGATGACACAAAAAAATTTAGACAGGAAATGATTAAAATGGAGAGATTAAAAAAAAGAAAAGAAGAATTGAAATAGGAATTATTTCAGGCCAAAGAAAGGATAGGAAAGCTGGAATCAGATAAAATATTAAACAATATAGTAATAACAAAATTAGAAACAGCAGTTAGATTAGGCCTTAACTTCTGTTAAGGTTGAGACAAATATGCAAAAAAAACATAAAAAATAGAACCGAGAAAGAACTAAATGCAAAGTTCTCAGCACGAAACACAAATAGAGGGCAATAGATTTTTGGTGGAACTAATCAACTGGGACTCTGGGAACTGGGACTCTGGGACTAAAATCAACGACTAGACGAGGAAATAAGAACATGAGTGGGGAAATACAGAATAGGAAAAGGTAAAATATTGAAAAGAACGATATATTACGAGGAAATGAAATGGAAAGAGGATAAAAATACAGATGAAATTGATGAGATGAAGAAAGACGAAAACAAAAACAAATTAGATACATGTTTAGGAATTTGGAACGATACCGACGTCCATTATGGGTATGGGGATCTATAGAAGAAGAAGAACAAGAAGAGCTTCAACTGTAGAGACGATACAAAATTATAGAACATATACATTAGCTATAATACAGCTATATAGATTAGCTATAAAAGAAAGTCCTTTATTAAAAGATACATAGAACAACAACTGTAAAACATTAGCTAAAGTTAACTGAAATAGAAGATTGTTTTATTGGGAGCAAATGGGAATATTAATATCTTTAGATACTTCATTTTTAAATGAACAAAATGATTTAGAGGGGGCCCAATGATAACGAGAATGTAATTATTTATTGCCTATAAATGGCTTCAGTTCTAATGTCTTAATATAAAAAGTATTAAGAAAACTACAACAGCTGCAACAAGCAGCATATTCAATGCGAACATTAGAAAATGTGTGTAGCCGATAAAATTAATATTTTTAACAAGTTTAAACAGCATTTAATATATCCATTCGTTTTCATTCCTAAAATTACTTAAATAATATTACACTACTACATATACAAAATTATTTTCTAGCTAAAAATGAAACACTAACTAAAGAGGGAATACATTAGAGACATTTTAGATTGAAAAAAAAAAGATGGTATGAGTTTAATTTAGATGAATGTTGGAAAGGTCACTGATCATAAACAGAATATGATTTGTATTCTATGGATTTTCATCAAATTTAAGTGGAATTCCTTAGTATTTATATCATTACATAAGAGTGTAGATAAAGATTTCAAAATTAATCCAATAAAACAGATTTTTTCTGGTTTATATGTTTGGTTCAGCAATATGTATTCTTAAAAAGGCGATTGAATTTTGGAAGAGAGTATTATTACGTTTCTCTCCTAAAAAGACAATAAATTTAAACTTTGATAATTGGCAGTGAATGGTGAGCAAGTTAAAGGAGGTACGAAAATCTTTAAGACATTCAATGTTAACATCACTATATCAGGATGAGAATGTTATCTTACTGAAAAATAGGGCTTTGAATAACGTAAGGTATTAAGTAAAGTTCCAGGATTTCTTATATTTAACACTACGCATTTAATAATCAGGTCATCGAATGAGGCCTTAAATAAACATCAAAGGTAATATACTAGCCTGAGTTGTGATTTTCCATCCTATAGTTTTCTGATCCCCACACTGTTGATTTTTAGCCAATTTCCAACTAACACGTATGCAAAAAAATTTATCACAAAAAACTATCACACTTGTGAATTCCGAGCAAAATATTCGGGCTAGCTCTGGGACGTAACAAGTTTTCTTTGACGTTTGTTACATTAGGGTCACCATGTAGTTTTCTTTCTATACACATATGTATTTAAGGTTTCAATATATTCAACTACTTTCTCTCGCTGTTTGGAGTTAATGTACTTTAAACCTTTCCATTTAGATTATATGAGTCTTCTTCTTTTGTTGTTTGATATTTAAATTTTTTTTTCTGAATTTTCGTTTCGTCCTATTTCAGTTTATAACGTTAATTTTTTCCGCTACTATTTTCTTTCTTTTTCTTCTATTATTATTTTATTAAACAAGAGGCTACCGCGGTCAGTAATATTAGAACTACTAGGTTCTCGGGTAGAACCGCGTTTTAGATTTGTAAAATCTCGACGTTTCGGCTTCCATTTTGAAGAGAATCTAGTTGATTTACTCCGAGGCGTTAATCTGCCTACTCCCCAGAGTTCACTAGACTAGAAACTAGAAATGAACATCTCCCCCTCACCTCAAGAAACTCTCAACCTAACCCCTCAACCGAGCGCTTCACCCACAACATCACCTACCATCATCTACCGGCGAACCGAACGGTTTCCGGAAGACTGGAAAGATGCTCTAATCCATCCACTACATAAGAAAGGAGATAGAACGGATGTAAACAACTATAGCGGGATATCTCTTCTCCCAGTTTGTTACAAGATTCTATCTCAATGTCTACTAGACAGAGCACAGGGACAGTTAGAACCGAACATTGGTGAATATCAAGCAGGTTTTCGACTGGGCAGATCCGGCCCTGAACGGATCCTGAATCTAAAGTTGATTCTAAGACATCAAAAATTGTGCAATAAAAATCTCGTCTGTACATTTGTGGATTTCAAAAAAGCATATGATTCTATTGACCGCGAATCTTTATTCCGAATCGTGGAAGAACAAGGACTAAATCTGAAAACGCTGGTAATTATTAAAGCAGCGTTAACTAACACGAGGTCAAAAGTTAAATTCATGGGTGACATCTCAGAGCCCTTCGAAATTAAAACTGGAGTGAGACAAGAGGATGGACTTTCGCCACTCTTATTTAACTGTGTTCTAGAAAAAGTAATACAGGAGTGGCGTGAAAAAAGTCGGCCCTGAATATTGACCAGCCCATTAAACTGTCTGGCATTTGCTGATGATCTACCAATTTTAGCTCAAGATGTATTAACGGCATAGAAACAGATTGACATCCTAAAAGAAACAGCAGAAAAGGTAGGACTCCAAATTTCCTTTAAAAAGACAAAATACATGACCTGCAACAGACTAAGAACACCATTTCTAAAAACAAAATATGATAACATCAGACGAGTCTCTCAATTCAAATATTTGGGTGAAATAATCATGGAAAATGGGTTGGAAAAAGCGGCCAATAAGGATAGATGTAAAAAAATGGAAACGGCATTGAGACTTACACAAAATATTTACAACAAAAAATGCCTATCTAAAAACACAAAACTGAGACATTACAACACGGTTATTAAGCCAGTATGTCTATATGCTGCAGAAACGCTCATTTTGAATAGAAAGAGGGACATCGAGGACATTGAAAAGAAGGAAAGAAAAATCATAAAAAAAATCCTAGGGCCCAAACAAATAAATAGCACAACATACCGACTTCGAGAAAACCAAGAAATCAAACAATACACAGATATACATAGCGATATGAGAAAAAGAAGACTTAAGTTTTATGGACACATCAAACGAATGAATCCGAGCAGGCTAACTAGACAAATAGTCGAATTTTATGAAAATAGGAGTAGAGCTAAAGTAGAAATAATTAAATGGATTTCGGCAATTAAAGAGGACCTAAGATCAGCGAATATTACACAAAGTGAAATTCAGGATAGAGGCTGTTTCAGACGCAAGGTTAACGTTTGGAAGGTTGGCCAGAGAGAAAAAAGTAGGAAGACTGGAACAACTTGGTCTGACGAAAGGAAAAAAGCTCATAACGAAAGAATGAAATTAGTATGGGCTCAAAGGAAGGCTAACAACAACAAACGCCTCTAATTGTACTTCGCGTGGTCCACCAGGGCCTATACGTGAATAATAATAATAATAATATATATATATATATATATATATATATATATATATATATATATATATATATATATATATATATATATATATGTAATGTTAAATTGCTTTGGACAACGTCCAATGAGACAACAGTAGCTGAGTATCAAGTACACCCAACTGCTGGGTCCCACAATCTCATGTGGAACACTCAGCAACCTGCGACTCCGCCTAAAAGTACCTAACAAAAATGTTTATTTAGGCGGAGACGCAGGTTGCTGTGTGTTCCATATGACATTGTGGAACCCAGCAGTTGGGTGTACTTGACACTCAGCTACTATTGCCTCATTGGACGCTATCCAAATAAATCTAACATTACATATATACGCCATCCGACGGGAAGTCGGCGAGAGTATAGGTTTCTGACTGTGGATGGGTTCTCCCTATTCTTGACGGGAGAGCATGTGTCGGTACCCTGATGAGTCTGAACATCAAGAGGCGAAACATATGCCCTGCAATTGCAGGGATGGGTGGGGCTCATCCCCAGTCAAGCACGTATCAAAAATGTTCATATATATTATGTTATAATTGTAATCTGAGAAACTTTCACCTAAAATGAAAATAACATTCTGAAATCTTCCGGTTGTTAATATAATTATAACAGTCGGTATATTTTGTCGCGTATCATCGAACTCCAGCAGGAGATAACGTGTCGAAAGTTCATTGAGAAAGTTGATTAATTTGGTAATTCTTTTGGTTTCGAGATTTCCTTGGTATCACCATCATGACATTTATTATTATTAGGTCATGACAATTATAATTTTGGCAGGAAAATTTCGTAATCCGTTATCTTTTATATATAAAAAAACAAAAGTATCGATGCTGAACGGAAAATAATGAAGGTTATTCAGCATTGAACATACAGTGAGACAAAGCATCCGCAGGTGTGATATGGCTCATAGTTTGACCGAAGCTCGAAAAAGTCTATGAATGCAAGTAATACAAGAATGCAAGTAATGAATGTTTAAATAATTCACCCAAGAAGTTTGGATAAGTTCCTATATGAATGAAACAAAACAATTAACTGTTTTGGTGTGAATGGTTTGGTCGGAATATAATCGAAATTAACAAAAGTTGCTTGCTTATACAGTATTCAGAAAACAAGGTTCAAAAACAAGGATATATAATGAAATATATTGGGCAGTCACACATCTTTAACCCCTCATAAAGCCACTGAAACATATGTAAATTAAGTTCCTAAGATCACCGGTTTAGAGTGGCGTGTACAATGATTGTTTTGATTGTTTCATCAAAAATTGGTTAGCCTAGAACAAAAATGTGTGGATATAAGTTGAGAATAATTTGAAAAGCATTAAAGCATTTGTACCGAAATAATTGGTTTTCTTATTTTAAATCTTTGAAAAATTAATTAACTGCATAGCATATTGTATTTTTTTCCATTGGTAGAACCTTTTTCTAACTTTTTAGAAAGTTATTTTGTTCTCTGTTCAGTTTGTTTCGCATTTCATTAGATGCAGTTTTTATAGACAAAGCGCAATAAATTTGATTGCAGATAAGTTAATTAAACATAACAAAATAGCAGTATATCTTTTTAGGGTCAGTTAAATGTTCGTCATTTTATCGGATTGGTACTCTTGACATTATCAGTTATTTGAATAGAAGTGGTATGTTCTCACTCACAAAATGGGAAGAAGGTTTATTATATTCAAAATCATTACGCTTAAGATAATAAATTAGATATTCATCTTTTTCAATGAATTTACTTTTTCTTATATTACCTTTTCCCAAATAATAATCAATACAACGTTGGCAAACGGTTAACTACAGGATTAATTAAATTTCCCACGCGTCCATCAGATAACAGTAAAATGACCACCTTCACTCAATTTGCAGCATCATGCTGCACTAATAGCCATGAAACAGTGGAACAATACCTTCGCGTTAAGGCATATAAAAATAATGATTACACTTGATCATGCTATCAATACATGGATTAAAATATGTTAACTGGTTCCGCACTGAAAAAGAAGGCTTTAAGTAGAGAAAAGATGATAGGTACGACGTCAAAAATAGTTTCATTGACCATTTCGAACATGAGGTTATAGGACAATTTGTGTTGTTCTCAGAAACAAATGTTTAGATGGCTTGATGTAAATCCTCACCAATTGCACCATAAACTCTTACACAGCACAATTGTCACAGTGTGGTTCGAAAATGCAACTTCAGCCTCTTATGTTCATACGATCGAGATATTTTAACACAATAATTACTCAGATTGAATCTTTTTAATGATGATATACAATTTCAGCAAAATGGTGCTACTATTTATATCGCTAGGATATCGATATCGTTATTAGACATTCCTTTCCCAATCATATGGATATGGAGTAATTTCATGACTAGCAGATTTAGGCCATTAACTTTAACTTCACATAATCTTTATTTATGAGATAATTTGAATGTTATGATGTACGTTAACCCCTCACAAAATATAAGAAATAACTTAAATTTGTTGTGTCATGTAAAGAGTCATGTGGTCTCAATTGAAAGAGTTGACAAAGAGATTAAGTTCACTTCAAAATACAATACATTACACATAAAATGTTTTCTGTAACACGCTATATTCCTAGTATTTTAAATAAAGTATACTAATTATACTACTTAAATTAAATACTAAATTTAATACAATCGCCCGTTTCTCTGTCGTATACTGTATATCTCGCAGCAACGTAAGATGCTAATAAGGAAACCGAACTTCGCACTAGAACTTAAAATAGTTAGGCTATCTGGTTATAACGAGTATCATTTAATACTTTAAATGTTATATAATTGCTCGTGCACAATTATACTCGAATCGATTCAGAATAATCCTAGGTGAGAATTAGAATATAGCAAAGAGTTGGTTCACTTTCGTCCCGCCAGAAATTCCTGGGTAAAACTACGCATTACTGAAACGTTTAAGTTTTGGTAAATCGTACTGGATCTATTGATTTTTAAATTAAATAATTTTTTTTAATATATTGATAAACAAAACAAAATGCAAACTAAAAAATATCTATTTTATTATAATACGATGAAAACTGGGTAATTGTCATGTTAAAAACATCTCGATCATGTGGTCATGCGAACATAAGGTGCTGATGTAATTGTTGTTGCATTTTCGCGGAGACCTTGTATTATATAAGAGTTTGTGGTGCAGTTGGCGAGTATTTAAATCAAACTAACTGAATATTCTATTTATTCACCAAAATCGAAAGGTGAAAATATTCTTCGTCAGATATACATTTCCTAAGCAACACAAATTGCTCTATAAACTCTCGTTCGAAGTGTCCAATGGAACTTTAAGGCGATGAGCAGAAAGTCGTGGATTACATTGAATAGCGGTTTTGACTCTGTGACTATACATATACATATCACACATACATATCAATTTTTTGCTCTACTTGGAGGCTTCTTTTTCAGTGTAGAATCAGTTTTTTAACATATTTTAATCTATGTTTGGATAACATAGTCAAACGGGAACCGGAATGTTATAGTCAAGATTGAACTGGTGACGAAATAACTGTTGAGCTGTAAGAATATAATCATTATTTTTGTAATGTACCTTAACGGTGAAGGCAAGTTATGTATTGTTCCCCTGATTCATGGTTATTAGTACTACGATGTCGCAAATTGAATAAAGGTGGTCGTTTTACTATTATTTGAGGGACGAGCGAGAAATTTAATTAATCCTGTAGTTAACTGTTTGCAAACGCAGTGTTGATTAATATTTCAGAAAAGGTAATATAATAAAAAGTAGATGCATTCAAAAAGACAAATATCTTATTTATTATCTTAAGCAAAATTGTTTTGTACATAGTAAACTTTGTTCCTAATTTGTGAGTAGGAGCATATTATTTTCATTGAAATAATTGATAATATCAAGAGTATATTCCCAATCGGATAAAAGGACGAACATTTAAGTGACGCTAAAAAGATTTACTGCTATTGTGTGGCATGCTTAATTAAATTCTCCGCAATCAAATTTATTGTGCTTTGTCTATAAAAACTTCGTCTAACGATAAAGTCAAATAAACGAGCGACTCAAAGAACAATATAACTCTAGGTTTTAACAATTCAAAAAAATCAATATACTATTCAATTAGTTAATTTTTCAAAGATTTGGAAACATATATATTTATAGAAAATATATAAAAAAATTGGCCATTTCAAAGGATTCTGCTGTCCAAATGCTTTATTCTTTATTAATGCGAATACGCGATTTACTTTTGTCGTTCGAAAATGACAAGAAATCACAAGGTGAGAAATCTAGACCATGCGGAGGATGAATCATCAATTGTATGTTATGTAATATAACAAAATATAAACCCGGTTGTTTGAAAGCTCTGAAAGGCGACAAATTCGGTTAATTTTTCGAAATTCACAGCAGACTTCTTGTAAACAAATTGTTGCTTACAAATGAACACTAACAGTATTTTGTTTTTCAAGTCACAGTAGACATATGACTGTAATCACGAACAGGGAGTGTATCATTTGCTTCTAAGTACTACGTAAACAAACAACTGTTGATAATTTTGGTGATATTTAGAACACGAAAACAGTGATAATAATTAAAACACTTGGTATTTGTTTCACAATATATTCAAGATATTCTCTAACATGTTTCGGCCTCGCGACCATTCTCAAAGAGAGTTATGTATAAACTAAACTAAAGTTTCAAAGTGCTGTCTAATGGAAGTCGGTTTTTTCATCTCGTTAAATTTCGAAACGTGGATGATACGAAACAGTGGATGATAGTTTTGTTTCAGGATCATACGAATGTACCCAAGTTAGTGGCATGATGAAATTGTATACAAATTTTTAATTCCCCGATTGAATCATTTGAACAGTTTCTTGCATTCATTGACTGCAGGAATTTTGAGCTTCGAATGAATTGTGAGCGATAGTGCGACACGTTCATACAATATCATACATGCTTGTTTCATGTTAGCTTGCCTCTAAATGAGAAAGAGTTTTTTGCACAAGAGTATATGAACAACAAGAAGGCACGGCAATGGGCAATCCTCTCTCACCGTTCTTAGCCAACTTATTTATGAGTAAATTTGAAACCGAGGCAAAAGATGAATTCAGTTACTTTCCGATGGTATGGTTAAGATATGTGGATGACATTTTTGCCATTTTCGATTCGAAAAATGATATTTAGATAATTTCATTAAGAACTGAAATAATAAATCCCAAAAACTAATATTCAAGCATGAACTCGAAAACAACGATAGTTTACCATTTCTGGATGTGTTGGTCAGTAGAAATAATAAAAATAGGTTAGATTTTGATATTTTCAGAAAAACCACCACCACTTCGAGATACATTCCTAACGATTCAAATCATAGCTTCCAAAATAAGATGGCTAGTTTAAATTTTATGGTAAATAGATTAATTAATTTTCCTTTAAATAAATATAATTATAACAAATAATTAAAATTAATTAGGGAAGTATCTGAAGTGAATGGCTATGATAAGAAAATTGTAGATAAATTAATTAGAAAACATAAGTTCAGAAAATTATTGAAAGAATCTTCGACTTTTCAAAAGGATCAGAACACAAAGAAATTCATGGTAATACCATTTGATGCCCAATTAACAAGAGGACTAGATAAAATTTTGAATAAAGTGGACATTAAGGTTGTGTACAAACCATATAATAAATTAAGAGAAGTTCTGGGTAATCCAAAAGATAAAGTAGATCAACATGAAAAGTCGGGAATTTACGAAATTAGTTGTCAAGACTCTGATCGAAGGTATATTGGGCAAACAAAAAGATCCATATTGACAAGATATAAAGAACATATTGCCCACATTAGATATGGTAGAAATGAAAAATCTTGTGTTGCCCAACATGCAATCGAACATGACCACAGTATAAATATTAGTAATGTAAGACTAATTAAAAGTGTTAATAATAATAGGGCTCTGGATGCATATGAAAGCATTCAAATAGAAAAATGTTAGAAAATCAGGAACCGAGATAAAGGATCGATTCCTTTCAGTCAACTTTTTCAATTATTAATATAAGGTTTAATACAATTCACGGTTCATGATTTTTATACGCTTCGTTAGGTGTGGTTTTCATATAAATAGAACATAGTTTAGTTTTAGAATTAGATTAAATCATCTCCTGATGATGCTAGCATGGTTAGCGAAACGTGCGTCGAGCAGTTTAAAAAAGTGTTTTGGTGTTTAGTGGTAAATCTCTTCAAGTTTAAGAGAATATAGTTGACAAGTGTTTAGTCACAAATTTTTCATGGCCATGCAATGGTAGTCACACATTGGTTAGGACACGTTGATAAGAAAAAAGAAATATGTAGCTTTTTGTATGGATGAGCGAGCTGTGAGATGGAGAGCCTCAACCTAGGCTAGTATATTATATTTGATTATTATTTGAAGTTATCTAAGAGAATTATTGCTTGCGGGATATTAAATTTAAGAAAACCTGAAACTACTATTTTACCTAATACCTGACCTTATCCAGAACTCCATTTTCATCAAGTCAATTCACATTCTCATATAGTGAGGTTAACAAGGGATTTCTTAAAGGTTTTCGGAGCCCTTTTAATTTGGTTACCATCTACTTCGAACTATCAATTTTCTTCAAATGTTTCTAAAGTGTTCTAAGACGTGAGGTACACATAACCTGAGATAAGATCTATGACCAAACGCGTGATCGATGAGACTCTAGACGAGTGAAACATTAATCTACTGGTTTATTATTCTGATAAGTTTTTCTTTAAATATGCTTTGATATATTAAATAGATTTATATCAAATATTAACAAAATTAATAAGCTACTAATTGATGTATTTACGTTTATATGTTAGTTAGCATTTGATATTATTTTTAAGCATGACATTACAATGGAGCATTTTAAACATGGACTTTCTAACGTTTGAGCCGGAATTTTTTTTCCATTTGTGATGGTACATTAATTTATTTCGGGGTTGTAAGAAAACCTCTTTCATAACACAAATGCTATATAGCAAAGTACAATATTTTATTAAATCTTTATCTATAATAGTTATGCGGATCAAAAAAACAAGACAACCAATAGTGTTTATTACATTCCTTGTAAACAAATCTGATTTTTTGCCCTTTTGCTTGAGTTATTTTCCTTCCTTGTTCAGCACTTATTTTTTCATAACAAGTTATACATTTTCGTCTATCTTTTGACAAAACTTCTTCAAGAACGTGCCTTGGATTTTGATTCATCTGATCTTCTGTAATATTTGTTTCATTTATTTCCAACATACCTAGAGCAAGCTTTTCTCTAAATCCAAAAATTTCTCTAAATCCGGGTTGTATATGCGTATATTCGTATATATATATATATATATATATATACATATATATACGAATATACGCATATACAACAGGTGTGCCTACTATTATTTCGAAAGCTAGTTTTCGATACCACTTTATGCACAATTACGCACATGATCAGAAAGATACCGATAAAAGATTTACTTGCGTTGTAGTCAAATATAAGCATTGGTTTTTCTATTTTTTTTTCCTATTTTTAGATATTTAGTGGTATTATCCGTATAAATCGTGCTCAGGCAAATAATACCCCGCTTGTCATGCCATTTCAAAACTACCACACCTGTGTTATTTTCCTTTGTGTAAATTTCTCCTTTACTAAGTTTATGACTTTCAACAACTTTGGGGTTGTTTTGTCTTTTTTTCCTCAATTTATCAACTAAGTAGGTTGTTCGATTTTGGAGTTCATGTGCTAAGTTGATACTTGTATAATAAAATAAGTATCAGAATACAAAATACGTCCATGGCATGACAACGGTGCCATAAGTGTCATTACAGTTGAAACTGTAGCAGGCTGATGTCCTTCCTTATATTTTCCACAATAAACTTTACTGTCGTACATGTAGTCATTTTTACAACACAATTTGTAAAATTTGATACCAAAATTTAAATATTTTATTTTTTATATATTGCCTAAAAGATAATCGTTCCTTAAACGGCACAAGGGTTGCGTCAATGCACACTGATTCCCAATGAAAATATACTTCTTAAAAATTATTAATTAGGATATTTAAAAAAGGACTTTTTCCAACCGGTCTTTTTCAGTTGTTCATTATCATTGAAGAGAAGCATTCTGAGGAATAACTCGAAGCGGTTCTTGGGTATTCGAGAAGATATCTGGTTGTAATATAGGGGACTCTTTGATCAATAGTCATTTTTTTGTAGTTTCTTCAAATCCATATACAAAACTATGTCAAAACATTAGCAATTTCTTGATTATTTGTATCCTTTCATCTGTGCAATCGAGATTTTGAGGACAAACCATTGTTAATTGATTGTTGAACGTGTTTATTGGTTTCCAAAACAATTAGATCTAACACCTCATCATTGAAATATATTTTGAAAAAATCAAATGGTGCTTTAGTGATATACAGTCCACAGATATAATTTATAATTTCATTGTTTTGTAAATGAAAATCAAAATCAAAACGTTTTGTTGAAGTTGGAGATTGCCAGTGCATTTCCGTGAATCTTTCTTCATTATTTGCATTTTCGAGAGAACAAAACTTTGATATTACCTCATCTATGGCTTGATCAACAGATGATTGGACAGTGTTTATGTCGTTTGAATTTTTTGATGTAGGCTGTTGATCTTCGATGTCTAATGGATCATCATATGGAAGATTATTTGATTCTTTAGATGTAGATAGTTGTACATCGGGCTCTAACAAAACTCCAGATAGGACAGAAATTTTAACATTGCACTTCGTATTCGTTTGGAATATTGTTCTAAAAAATGTTTTCAACATACCTTTGCGCTTTTTTGGGGAATATGTTTTATATGTAGAGTTACTGGAATCAGTAGATTCACTATCTGTAAAGCCGGCCACACACTTCGTTCTTTTTCATTCGTTCAAAACGCCGCGGTTTAGAACGTCGTTCCAAAAACGCCAAAAAACGATGTGTGTGGTGAAAAACCGTCGTGTTGTATCGTCGGTTAAAATATCTATTGGCGCTTGGTTTTTGGAGCGACGGTTCATCGGTTGTTGTTCCGAACTGTCAGTGTGTGGAGATTTCCTTCAGAATCGTCGATTTTTTTACAGTAGCGAATAGTAGTGGTTGTATACAAGTTCGCACGTGTTTCATTAATTTTTCATTCATTTAATTTTGATTAAAATCGACCAAAAAACATTAAACAAACAATTTATAATTGATGTTTTTGAAACCTATAGACAATTACCTTGCCTGTGGCGTATAAAATCGGTTGAATATAGAGATCTGAATAAAAAATCAAGCTTATGAAGTAATACTAAAGATAATCAAAGTAATAGATAACGATGCAACATTACAAAGAGTCAAAAACAAAATAGATTCTCTACGTGGCGATTTTAGAAAATAATTGAAGAAAATCAAAAATTCGCAAAGGGTTGGAGCTGGGGCAAATTACATTTACCAGCCACATTTATGGTACTTTAAATATTTTACATTTTTAATACATCTAGAAACTCCGCGCGGAACTCTTTCGGGTATTGGCATCCTTAAGTAATTAAACCAATCTTCCGGCTCCATTTTCAACCCATTTAATAAATTAATACGGGAATATGTTTTTAGCTTTAAAAGCCATTCTTTCACCCATATTGTGCGCTGCTTTTTTTATTAATTTTACTTAAAACAACCGCTGCTGCCACCACTAGTACTTGCTTTCTCCTCATGACGTAATAATTTTGAGAACAACTGAAAATTACTGCTGGGTCAGATTCTAAATCACTCGTAGTATGTGGGCAGAAAAGTTTAGCGATTCAACACGATGTTCCGAATCGCGACGATTCGAACGGATGAAAAAGAACGAAGTCTGTGGCCGGCTTAACAGAGCTGGGACTGTAGTTATCAGAATAATTATCCAAATGTTCCAAAGGTTCCTCACCATCTGACATTATATAAGCCATTTTATTACAATAATATGATTCACTTATGTTACATTTAATTTGTATAATCACCGACCAACGCTGCCGAATAAATACAAACATACCGATGCTAGTGGCTAAACAGGTTAGAACGCGAAATTTTGACGCCCGGTATCTGGTCTTCGAAGCGCCGACCTAGATCTGGCTCCGAAGCCCAAAAGCAGAGCTTCACTTTCAAAATTAAATTTTTACCAATTTTTGAATAATAGAGTAAAAATTCAACAAGAAACAATAATTATAACATAATATTTACCAATTTCATGAATTTTATTGTTTGGACCAGGAGATACATTTTTTTTAGTTGTATCTGGGCTATTAACATGTAAAGTTTACCAAATGTATATGATATTATTTTGGACAGAATAGCAGATTATTGATTGATTTATCCGTTACTTTCTGATAGTTCATTTTTAAACCGAATAAAACAATTTTTTTACTTTATTTTATATGGCCTAGAAGAGTGGATTATAATGCATATATTGATAGTGTATGAAGATATATCCAAATAATACTTTTGCGCTAAGAATGTTTACCTATAATGCTTCTATTGATGGAATATCTTATCAACGTCTTTTTATGTACTCATTCATTCTAAAATAAAATATGATTTAAGATTGTTTGACCAGGCGGAAACTTAAGCATCACTGACCAAAATATGACGATATAGAAGTAGAATTTCAAAAATGTGTTTGGAGTAAAATACCGAGAAACTGGTAGATACATGTTTAATTCAATCGATCATTTCGAAAAGGGGATATCTCCATTTTTTCATAAAACCATATTTTACCAGAGTCTGTCCCTGAACACCGCTATCCATGTATTCTTTTTGAAAACGAGTCATGTCTCACTAATTTAGGCAGCTTAACAAAACCAGGCGTTTGTCAGCCAGTTGGAAAAAATGTCATCTCCGAGAGATCGTTTTCAAAATGAAGATGAAGGGCATGTGCAGATCCTATCTTTCTTTCCATGAAATGAACTATCAGCTGTTACTCCTCTTTGTAAGATTCAATCACTGTCATAGCTTGTTATTTTTGTCTGTTTTATTATTTTAAAATACTTTTTTATTATTGTGGTAATAAGATGCCAAAACCAGAAAATACTAGTTCTTCACCAGTTAAAAAAAACCAGTTAACCAGCTAATAAAAGAAATCCAGATGAGTATAAACAGAACAAAATTAAAAACGCTAAAGTACGTGGACAGAAACATGTAAACCACATGAACAAAACAGTAGGAACAAAACAGAAAAACAGGAAATATATGCGTGTAAGGTCATAGTAATTTTTAATTAGTGTTTATAGAATTGAAATTATTTTTTTTTATAGGAAAAGTTGCTCCTTAAAATTAAAAATTTGAAGCCAAAATTGTTTTAAACAGGGTACTCTTATTGCATATTTGAAATCCAAAGCTATCTTGATTTTTTCTTTTAAATAACAACAATAAATATTGTATGTTTTTTTTTTCAAAATAGATTTTAAAAAGTAGCTAAAAGGTGTTTCAGTCTGTTTTAGGATAAATCTATCTTTCATTTAGTAGGCTATGAAACAATGAATGACAGACGAAGTATTTGATTACGCTTGTCTACTGTTAACATCAATTTGTGAATTTCAAATTATTTTCAATTTTTATATGGAATTAATATGTATTTAACTGAAAGAGGAAGAATTGAAATACAAGCAATCATTGGATATGGTAACAGAAAACGCACATACACTGAAGTTTGTCGAGTATGTAATGAAGTACATCCGAATAAAAACATTACTAAATCAAAAAAGCCAACAGTTTCAAAAACGGTAAAAAGGTTTAATGATAAAGGTAGTATTAAAAGTCGTTCAAAATTCGGGAGACAAAAAACAAAAGTTAATGACGAAAATTCGTAGAATGTTTTAATTGATGATGTGCAACAATTAACATTAAATCATAACATGTGTAGATACTCAGTACAAAAAATAATAAAAAATATTTTATCCTTACAAAATACAATTACTATAAGAATTAAGTGAAGATGATTTTAAGCGAAGAGTTAAGTTTTGCAAAGGTATGATGAAATATATACCAGAATAATACCAAAATATTAACCAGGAAGTTGAAGAGCTCCACCTGTTTTATGATGGCGGCACTGGACAAAACAGGATATGGACAAACAATACCGTAAAAATGTTTCTTTTAACTCTTTTTCTGATGAAAAGATTTCAGAAAATTTCTATTCACTTTCCTCAACGTGGACATTCTTTCAATGATTGTGGCCCTGATTTTGCAACTGTAAGAAGAAAAATACGTCGTATTAGGATCGCGTATATTGCCCTGGTGCGAGTATGAAAAGTAAATTGAATCCTCAAGAAATACACAGAAATTCCAAGTGAAGCACATAACCTACCAAGATGTAGCTGCTTTTAAAAGCTTGTGACTAAATTTTATAAAAAGAAAGTTCTGTCAAAGAAAAGTTATGGAAAGCATATTAGTAAAGAGTAAAAGACGCAATTTGATGTTAATAAGTTTTATGAATTCGTTTTTACAAGTGCAGAACCAGGTGTTGTTGTGGCCAAACCTTATATCGAAAACCTTATGCAACATAGTTTCCTTCTACAGAATGGATGAATCAAGAGTTTCCAGCTATAAATACATCATTTGAAAGCGACCCTGCTTATCAAGGAAAACTGTCTATTAACATAAAAAAAATGGAAGATATAAAAAAAAACTGTATCAGTTATCTATCTATCAAACTGTATAGCGACAAGAAAGTTTTCTAGGAGAAAATAAACGAATGGCCGATAACAACATCGAAAGAATTGCCAGAAGAGTTTTAATTGCCTAACTATTTTATTGTTTTTACTACTTCTAATTTTTTTTTATTTTAATTATCCTAACTTTTTACTATTTAAAAACTGTCAAAATAAAGTTTGTTTAAAACAAAATTGGCTGTTTCTTAAAAAAAAATTAGTTCATTTTGAAAAGCGATCATCTCTTCAAGGGAAAAAAAATGTTCTAGGCCTCCCTCAAGTCCGAAAGGTAAAGGTAAAAGTAAAGGTAAACGTATTTGAATTCGAGGTGCATCAGGATCAAATTGGCTGTTTAGCGACTGGACTTACAGTTTAACGTGGGTTTCGATACTCGGTCAACAGCTACCGACAACCCAGGCCAGCACCTCAAGCCTTAGTTTTGTGCTTACCTATAAGTCTATCAGGAAGCATACCGACTGGCGACTGACCAACGCCTTAGCCAGCCTTTAACTGGCGTGACTGAGGGGTAATTCGGATTTTTCACTATTGTATATATATATATATATATATATATATATATATATATATATATATATATATATATATATATATATATATATATATATATATATATTAACTTACTTACACACACTTACACACTTACACACACATACATACCCAGTCTTAAATATGTGTGATTGTTTCTAGACAAGAGTGTAAAATCCGAATTATATAATATTATATATATATATATATATATATATATATATATATATATATATATATATATATATATATATATATATATATTGAGATTGCGATCCGCCATCGATATGACCAGTTGACTTGGTCTTGCTCTGTTCGTTTCGTTTCGTTTCAGCTGTCTCCCTGCGTTTGAGCTCGAGCCCAGCTGAAGACGGCTGTGAGACCATAAACCGGTCCTGGAAGGTACTTGTACTGGTACTTGGTACGGTGACGGCGACTGATTTGAGACGAGCAGAGGCACGTGGAAATACGGATGAAAAATTTCTGTTTTTCATATATATATATATATATATATATATATATATATATATATATATATATATATATATATATATATATATATATATGTGTGTGTGGCAACAATACAAGTGTAGGCAACATTAGAAACAACCATCCGAGGGCTGGAATCGAACCAACTACCACGTCAATTGCGGTTTCGGCGCAGTGGTACAAGCCACCGCCCTACCATCGAAGCCAACGCGATCAGTCCTTAAGTTCAAAGAATGTCAACAAATGTATGTTTGCGTCAGCATTGATTCCTTGTAAATACAAAAAAATACTACGAAAAAATAACTAATAATGCATGGAAGTTGGCCAGTTTTTTGTTTCTCTTGACAAATTTTAAAAAATGCAGATAACCTGTTTTCCAAATGACCGATTCAATTAGTAGCTGTATATTTGTTTGAAATAATATATATCTGCTCGAAGTTACAGTTCCAGTTTATAATTATGAAATTAGAATGTAATCATTCCTTAGATTTCACAGAGGTCACGTCGCAGGGATATCACCACACTGGGGAAACTGGATAACTGTCTGGTCTGACAACTCAGTAATAGAGAAGAGATATAGAAGAATAATCACTTAACGCCCTCAATTACTGAAATATTCATAACAATTGTATATAGATTTCATTTCAAGTTAATTCATTTTGAATATGGAAAAATATGTATATCAGAAATTTAAAACTTTATAGACATCTCTTAATTTTGACATGGACATCTCTTAACTATATACATAAACTAAGAAACAAACTAATTTTTAATACAAAAAGCGGCTAAATATTAAATATTCAGACATTTTGTTCGGAAATATTTCTTCCTATTATCAAAATGTCTGTTTAAATCGAACGTTGTTACGTTACACTGGATAAAATACTAGAACCTAAAGTATATTTAATTTGTCATTCGGCAAATAGACATGTTATACTTAAGCAATTGATAATGTCAAGGGTATGGTCTATTTGGGAACTAATTAATTACGAAGTTAATGTCTTATGTGACCTAAAACATAGTTACGTACGCTTAATTCAGACGTATGCAATAAAGTTTATTGAGTTTCGTATGTCTGTCTAACCGTCAGAAATGAAAGTTCAATAATGATTGATTTATAAAAAGTCAGACTTTTCGAAATAATTGATCCACTTGATATTTCTAGAAATTACTTTTTTTAATGATATTTTTGCCATTTTTCCAGACCCAATTTCATATTATCATCAATATTAAAAATTTTACCTGAAAAGATGATTTGGAATGAAAGAAATAATTATAAATCTGATGGTGTAATATCAGAACTACATAGTAGCTATGAATATATGCCAAATTTCAATATTTCCTGAAACAAAAAGCTTACAAAAAAATTAGTCGTCGAGTATTATCACGTATTGTCATGAATTATGTACATTCCTATTGGCATTGACTATTTCTTGTCAATACACTTTGGAATTACTTTATTGACAGTTATCAGTCATTTGACAAATAAACCATTGACTTCTGCAAGAGAAATCCGTGGATACACACCAACAAATATTTGCTTCCGAAAGCGGAATGGGAGATTAGCGCTAACCAATCAGGAGAATTGTCAGGAGCTGGTACAATATTTCTCTGATCTCCTCAATTGCCTTGAACGCGACACAAGATTCCCCCAGATAAATTGTATCCGTACCCACTCAGAATCACCATCACCAACACAGAAACACACTCACAGGTACATACGCAAACCAAAGTATAACAGGTCATCCGGTGAAGATGGTATCACCGCGGAACTATTGAAAACCGTCCAGAAAAATTACCAGATGTGCCCTTATCTACCCGCAGCAAAAGAAGGGAGACAGAACAGATGTGAATAACTGCAGAGAAATATCTTTAGTACAAGTCACTTACAAAATCCCCTCAGCATGCCTTCTCCAGAGAACGCAAGAACAATTAGAACACAAAATTGGCGACCAGGCTTTCGCCCTGGTCGCTCATGCACTGAACAAATATTTAATTTAAAAACAATACTGAAATACAAAGCTGTCAGGAACGTCCAAATCATCTGCACGTTCGTGGACCTCAAGAAAGAATACGACTGCATCGATGGAAAATCTCTGTTCAACATCCTAGAAGAACACGGACTCGACCCCAAAACAATACAATTGATTTGTGGGAGAAATTTCCGGACCCTTCCTGATTAAAACTGGATTACACCAAGGAGATGGGTTATCCCCACTCCTCTTCAACCTGGTCCTGGACAAAGTCATAAGGGAATGGGAAAAAGAACTGAAAAATCAAGGACACTGGAAATTAATACGACTCGGACGATCCAAAAACAATATAGAAATATCATGCCTGGCCATCGCAAGCGACCTAGCCATACTTGCAGACAATAAAAAAAGAGCAACCAAACAGATCGAAGTTCTCAAGGAATGTGCAGAGAAAGTCGGCCTATAAATCTCCTTTCAAGAAATCGAATTTTTCTGCTCAAAATTAAATGTCCAAATACGGTAAAATAAATAGGGTCACTCGCTTCAAATACCTGGGCGAGATCCTCGAACCCACAGGAGGAGAGAAGATAGCACAGAAGACTCGATTACAGAAGATGAAGTGGGCATACGTCATGACACACAATGTCTACAATAAGAAATGCGTATTCACACAAGCAAAAATAAGATACCACAACACACTAATCAAACCAGAGGTACTATACGCAAGCGAGACACTTACACTTCATACGAAAAGCGGCATAAAAAACATACTAAAAGAAGACGCAAAATTATGAGAAAAATTCTCGACCCAAAACTGACAGAGGAAGGATACACACTATATTCTAGAAAGACCAAAGAGAGAATGTCCAACATAGCGGCGGACATAAGAAAAAGAAGGTTGATATTCTATGGACGTATCAGTAGACTCCCACCGACAAGACTCACCAACAAAATTCTTACATACACACAAGGAGTCAATTCAACATTACCATGGATCACACAAGTCAGAGCTGGTCTGGGGAAGACACAAATGGGTAGGACAGAGATTGAGGATAGAAGACGTTGCATCTGAGAGCGAAGTTTCGAGGAGATCGGAAACAAAGTGGACGGAGGAGAGAAAAAGAATCCACGGAGAAAGGATGAGAGAGATGTGGAGGACCAGAAAGAACACTCGAAAATGAGTCAGAATGCTTTACGTGATCCAGCCGGGTCTATACGCACCTAATAATATATATATATATATATATATATATATATATATATATATATATATATATATATATATATATATATATATATATATATATATATATATATATATCTATATCAATTTAAGCTCTTCATTAATCTGATTCATCGGAAATAACATATGGTTTGATCTACGACAGTATTACCTGTTTTTTAAACGATAATGGTTTATCGTTTAAAATCCTTCGAGTGGGTAGAATGGTGTCCGCCATTTTACAGATAAAGTCGAAGTAGAGAAAGTGGAATTATTCAGGTTAAGAGGGCCGAAGTGTAGAAATGTTGAAAAATTATGATTTGATCCTAAATAAAATGCATATTGAAGAAGAAATAGTTTTATAGTAGTTGGTACTTCTCCTGTATTTGAAAACAGAAACATCCTCGGGAGTATTCAGTAGATAGCGCCTAATAAATAAGAAATCGATAAAATCTATAAGCAACAATGTGAATAATTTTATCATAGTTCTAAATAATGAGGAAGGAAGTGATTCAACTGAACCTAATGAAGATTTACGGATATTGTGTTGCATGTATAATTAAAATACTTGCAATCAAGTTTATTGGATGTTATCTATCACAGCAACGTCTTAAACGAAAGCATACTACGATAATGGTTACTGACTTAATTAAAATAAATTTTTCATCAAAATATTATACAGGGTAATGCAAAAAGAACGCCTGTTTTTGAAAGGTGTAGTAGTTGAGATCGGTGTCCACCGCATACCGCCAACGTGGAGTATCGTAACACAATACTTCGATGGGTTGAATCGAGTAAATTCAAACTTTGTTGGTTTTGCACGAGTAGATTGAAATATGAAGAGATAATATATCAACTTGAACTCATGACTTTGAATGAGAGAGTGAAAAGATTAGTTGCTTAAAGTACTCAGCGTTCTATTAATTAAGTTACTTAGTAAAACTACTACTCAAGTTAATTAGTAAAACTTTTAATTTTTGACAGTAAAGATAGTTACAGTAGAAACCTTTCCATAGGACTAAGGCTATACCTTAGATATCATACTTTTTTTTAAGAAGAATGGGCTACGGAAGTAGTGACTTCTAAACCTAATTGATGGTTAATAATGTCGATTTTGCTAAGAGCTGGCATTACTAAAACATTTGTTGGTATAGGCTAATGACATCTATGGCATTTTGAAGAATAAACATACGCCATCAAAAGACAGTTCATTATTAAATACCATTGTGCAAAAAAATATAATTTTTCATAGCTTTGAATATGTCGAATTATTGACCAAAATTTACCTTCTTTCATTTGAAGAAAACGGTTGCTAAAAGTTATCGATTGTTAGTTGAAATTAATGGTGAACATGCTCTAACTCAAAAAACTTGTGAACGATATAGAAGAAAAGGAGCGCCCAGGGCAGCCAAAAAAAATTGAAGATGCAGATTTGCAAGCATTATTGGACGAAGGCTCAACTCATATATTAAAACAATTGTCAGAAGCTTTAAATGTTGCCCCATCCACCACCAAATGACTACATGCATTGGAAAAGATCCAAAAGGAAGAAAAATGGGTTCTATATAAATTGAATTATAAATATTATCATTTGAAAGCAACCCTGCTTATCAAGGAAAACTTTCTATTAACATAAAAAATGGAAGATATCAGAAAACTGTATCAGTATATTCCTAGCGACAAGAAAGTTTTCTAGGACGAAATAAACTAATGGCCAGCAACAACAGCGGAAGAATTTCCAGAAAAGTT
Organism: Cosmopolites sordidus; assembly: GCA_031761425.1. Taxonomy (NCBI): domain Eukaryota; kingdom Metazoa; phylum Arthropoda; class Insecta; order Coleoptera; family Curculionidae; genus Cosmopolites; species Cosmopolites sordidus. The sequence goes on along the minus strand of JARFXV010001808.1, from coordinate 473,093 downwards.
TTAATTACTTAACTATTTACTTTTTACTTAACTTTTACTTTATATGACATTTTTTAGTTTTAATTATCCTAACTTTTTACTATTTAAATATTGTCAAAATAAACTTTGTTTAAAAAAAATGAGCTGTTTCTTAAAAAAAAACTTAGTTCATTTTGAATTTGAAAAAAAAGTTTTACGCTGGAATCGAACTAACTACCGCGCCTACTGCGATGTCGGCACAGTGGCGTCAAGCAACCACCTTACCGTCGAGGCCAACGCGATCGGCCCTCAAGTTCAAAAAATGTTAACAAACATATTTTTGTGTCAGTATCATCAGCAAACAAAAAAAAAACACTACGCAACCCTAACTAATAATACATGGAAGTTAGCCAGTTTTTTGTTTCTCCTGACAAATTTTAAAAAATGGAGATGACCCGTTTTCCAAATGACCGTTTCTATTGGTAGCTATATATTTGTTTGGAATAATATAGACCTGTTCGAAGATACAGTTCCAGTTCATGATTATGAAATAAAAATGTAATTTTCACAGAGACTACGTCGCAGCGATTTCACCACACAGCGAAAACTGGATGTCTGTTTGACAACTCAGCACTAGAGGAACAGAGGAAATAGAAGGCTAATTACATAATGCCCTCAATTACTGAAATTTTTATAATAATTATGTATAGATATTTATATAGATTTATATAAATTTATATAGATTTATATATATTTATATAGATTTACATAGATATTTAGAAATTTATATAGATTTATATAGATTTAAATAGATTTATATAGATTTATATAGATTTATATAGATTTATATAGATTTATATAGATTTATATAGATTTATATATATTTATATAGATTTATATAGATTCATATAGATTTATATAGATTTATATAGATTTATATAGATTTATATAGATTTATATAGATTTATATAGATTTATATAGATTTATATAGATTTATATAGATTTATATAGATTTATATAGATTTATATAGATTTATATAGATTTATATAGATTTATATAGATTTATATAGATTTATATAGATTTATATAGATTTATATAGATTTATATAGATTTATATAGATTTATATAGATTTATATAGATTGCTAAGAGCTGGCATTACTAAAACATTTGTTGGTATAGGCTAATGACATCTATGGCATTTTGAAGAATAAACATACGCCATCAAAAGACAGTTCGTTATTAAATACCATTGTGCAAAAAAAAACATAATTTTTCATAGCTTTGAATATGTCGAATTATTTACCAAAATTTACCTTCTTTCATTTGAAGAAAACGGTTGCTAAAAGTTATCGATTGTTAGTTGAAATTAATGGTGAACATGCTCTAACTCAAAAAACTTGTGAACGATATAAAAGAAAAGGAGCGCCCAGGGCAACCAAAAAAAATTGAAGATGCAGATTTGCAAGCATTATTGGACGAAGGCTCAACTCAGATATTAAAACAATTGTCAGAAGCTTTAAATGTTGCCCCATCCACCACCAAATGACTACATGCATTGGAAAAGATCCAAAAGGAAGAAAAATGGGTTCTATATAAATTGAATTATAAATATTATCATCTGAAAGCAACCCTGCTTATCAAGGAAAACTTTCTATTAACATAAAAAATGGCAGATATCAGAAAACTGTATCAGTATATTCCTAGCGACAAGAAAGTTTTCTAGGACGAAATAAACTAATGGCCAGCAACAACAGCGGAAGAATTTCCAGAAAAGTTTTAATTACTTAACTATTTACTTTTTACTTAACTTTTACTTTATATGACATTTTTTAGTTTTAATTATCCTAACTTTTTACTATTTAAATATTGTCAAAATAAACTTTGTTTAAAAAAAATGAGCTGTTTCTTAAAAAAAAACTTAGTTCATTTTGAATTTGAAAAAAAAGTTTTACGCTGGAATCGAACTAACTACCGCGCCTACTGCGATGTCGGCACAGTGGCGTCAAGCAACCGCCTTACCGTCGAGGCCAACGCGATCGGCCCTCAAGTTCAAAAAATGTTAACAAACATATTTTTGTGTCAGTATCATCAGCAAACAAAAAAAAAACACTACGCAACCCTAACTAATAATACATGGAAGTTAGCCAGTTTTTTGTTTCTCCTGACAAATTTTAAAAAATGGAGATGACCCGTTTTCCAAATGACCGATTCTATTGGTAGCTATATATTTGTTTGGAATAATATAGACCTGTTCGAAGATACAGTTCCAGTTCATGATTATGAAATAAGAATGTAATTTTCACAGAGACTACGTCGCAGCGATTTCACCACACAGCGGAAACTGGATGTCTGTTTGACAACTCAGCACTAGAGGAACAGAGGAAATAGAAGGCTAATTACATAATGCCCTCAATTACTGAAATTTTTATAATAATTATGTATAGATATTTATATAGATTTATATAAATTTATATAGATTTATATATATTTATATAGATTTACATAGATATTTAGAAATTTATATAGATTTATATAGATTTATATAGATTTATATAGATTTATATAGATTTATATAGATTTATATAGATTTATATAGATTTATATATATTTATATAGATTTATATAGATTCATATAGATTTATATAGATTTATATAGATTTATATAGATTTATATAGATTTATATAGATTTATATAGATTTATATAGATTTATATAGATTTATATAAATTTATATAAATTTATATAGATTTTATAATATTTATATATTAAAGGAAAAGTGGATCTATTTTGACAACCCAAAGCGTAAAAAATCATAAGTAGAGACTTTGTTCATAAGTTTTGTTCTTTAATCATAAGTAGAGACGAGACCAATCTTTAACATCAAGAACAAATGAAATTCAATCAATGAACAAATGAAATTAATTTGTTCTTTGAACAAAAAAAACAAAGAACAAAAACAAGTGCGTAATATATATGTAAAGAAGGCTCTAATGTGTATTTGGTGGGATAGTAGGGGAGCTGTGTATTACAAACTGCTGAAACCTAGTCTAACGATTACTAGGGATCGATACTGACAACAATTGATAACACTTAACGGGAAAAAACAACCAGAATATGCTCAGAGAGAAAATAAAGTAATTCTTAAACATGACATCGGCCCCCTGTTGCAACATGTGTAAACATCAATTTGGAAAACATTAAATAGAACGTCCTGCCCCACCCTCCATATTCACCGGATTTAGCTCCTTAGCCTTAACACACTTAATTCGATCGATGCAACACACACGGACTTTTAGAACAACACTTATATTGTTACGAAGAATTGAAAATTTAGTTTGATGCATGGTTGGCGTCAAAAAACCAAAAGTCCTTTTGGTTCGGAATCCATTTCTTAAGTGAATGATGGAAAAAAGTAATAGCTAACAATGGCCAAGATTTTGATTATTAAGGTAATTTAATTTGTTATGGAAATAAATGCTCAAATGTAAAAACAAAATCAACATTATTAACCGAAACACCTATTATGTTAATATGTTATGCAATTTCTTGCATCCACAACTGTGAAAAAAATGTAGTTCGAACCAAATATTTTTTTTAACTGCTCGACGCACGATGTGATGCATGATTAAATCTATTAAATCATCTCCGATGATACTAACATAGTTAGCAAAACTATATATCAAATTAAAAAGCATATATCAAAATAAATTAATATTTACTTGATTTGATTAAATATCAAATCAGTTGCAAACTGTATTTGTATGTTTTTGCAATAATATATTGCAGTTGAAGTTTGAATCATCTCCGGATAATAGTTTGCTAAACAGGCGCCAAGAAATTAAAATTTTTGTCGTAACCCCTTTGAAGTTTATGGGTATATCTATATATAATAGGTATGTCTATTTATCAAAATTCATTTTGCGCATTTAAATATTATTGTCTCATTTTTCCATTGAATGTTTTATAGAAAAGTTCAATGGGCTATAAAATAATAAATGCAATGTTTGTATCTAAGCAATGTTTGTACTGCAGGGGAAACTTTTTTGAACACCCTGGTTGTTCACAATTTTTTTCTACATTACTTTCTACTACATTGTCAGTTTATAACGTCATATCAACACAAACTATTATTATGAAACAAAACTATACTAAAATTAAAGCAGAATATACATTTTTAAAAACAATAGTTTATAAAGTATCGATTTTACAACAGGCAAACTATTTGAACAACTGGTTTTACTGATCTAATCCACTTTAGAGGTAATATAAAACTTCAATGCGCGAAAACAAATAAATTTAATCCATCTTAATCAGTTATCAAGTGTATCTGCACTTTGCGGTTGATCGTATATTCTCTTTAGCTAGTTCCATGACCTTTTTGCTCTAGATGGTTTTCTTGGTGCAACCCGTAAATTCAATTTGTCCTCAATTCTCAACTCATACAATTTTAATTAATACAAATTTAACCGTTTTTGAACATTTTACATCATTTTATAATTCATTAATAAATTACTTTTTTTACTACAGCAACCACCTCTAATAACTTTTGTTACTGTTTCAGTATCGAAATTTTTACCCTATAGTACTTTGAGTTCTTGTGCTATCCTTTGTACAGCTACAAAGCATTAGTTCTAACTTCTGCAGAATAAACAGTTAATCTTTTACGCTTAAAATCTTTAGACGTTTTATCTATGTCAAATTAGTAACAGAACCTAGTTTCTTCCACTTTTCTATAATGTGTCGTAGAGTCAATTTGTTCCTATTATGATTTGCTCATTAGAATCTCAGAATGTATGTTAGTGAAACAGGCTGAATGAATAAATAGAAAAAATGTAGGAATTTTGCTAAAAAATATCGTAACAAACCAACAATTCTAAAATTTTGTTAAAACGGTTAAATGTTTGGATGAGGACAAGTTCCTAATTTTCAGGTGGCGGCAAGAAGACACAAAAATTACATGGTATTAGCTAAAGAAACTGCACGATCAACCCTAAAGTACATAAGCGACCATGTTATGGTTTGTAATTGCATGGGATTTAATGTAATGAAAAGACTTCATTTTACTGAATTCTCATTGACATCTCTTTATGGAAGGAAGTTTATCTAAAAATATATATTGTAATTTAGTTGAATCTGCTATAATATTTGGAACTAAAGATTTTTTTTCAATACGATTCCAAGCTTCTAATACAGCTGAGACCATTCAGTAATATATTATCCATCATGTGCCTAACTAACTCAAACACCTAATGAATTCTGGATATTAATTTTATAGAAAATGTATGATCATGCCTCGACAAAAGATTGAAACTCACAATATCTAATAAAAATAATTTGAAGCGGCATTTGAAACAGTAGGACATTTGAAACAGCATAGATAATATCTACTGATTATAATAACACTAGAGTCAGTGCCTTACGATTTACTGTTATTTATCACAATTGATTGTCTATGAAGTCTTAATATTATTTTATTTGTGCTACATTACAGTCAAAGCTCCTTATTCGCTGGTTATACGTTCAGTAAATATAGCGCCAATACATAAACCGTGAATACGTAATGGTAATTTGTATGGGTTTAAAGGGCATATAGTGCAGGGTTACAAAACAAATTAAAAACTATATGATAAAAACAATTTAATGTGAGATTTTTTAACAATATTAGTAATTATTATCAGGCTTAGATAATTAATTTAGTTTTTTTCTTGTTTTACCACTTTGAAAAGGTCTTTTAATTCGGATTGATATTCGACTGACATTAACAATTTTCATTTTAAATATAAGACTTCTTTCCATAGGCGGATCAATTTTTATAAATAAATCACAAAGCTTATTTGCCATTCGTAAACTTTCACTCAGTATTTTTTTGTCATATGTCACATTTTCAGTGCTAGTTGAGGTTTATTCTTCAGTGGAATGAGTATTAGGCATTTCCTCTAAGTCGGATTCTGTAAAATATTGATTCTGCGATTTATACAATTCTTGAATGTCACTTGATTCTATTTGTTCGAAACCATCTCGTTCTAAGCCATTCGCAACTTGAGCAACGTTTTCAGTTAATGTTTGAATTTGCACAGATTCTTCATCATTACCGAGAGTTAGATCAGGCCAAAGTTTGTTTCCAACATGATTTCAATGTGTATCACTTCAGCTCTTGTAATGATTCTTTTATATCAACAATGCACTTTGCTATGTCAAAATTTTTTCAGCATTGCCTAACATTCATATCAGAATCACATTTCATGGTGTCCAGTATGATTTTAAAGGTTTGTCTAATATATCTCAAAGCCGTGGATCATTCCTTGGTTCATAGATTGAAGTAAGGCCTTCACGTTAGGAGGCAAAAATATCACCTTTATATTTGGATACATAGCTTTAAACTCCCGAGGGTGACTTCGAGCATTGTCCAAAACCAGAACTGCCTTGAAATCTAAATTATTTTTTCCTCTAAATAAGTTTCAACTTCAGAAACAAAACAATCCCGGAACCAATCACAGAAAATGAAGCTTGTAACAAGCGCTTTCTAGTTTGAATGCCAAAACACTGGTAGGTTGTCCTTGTTTTAATTTTTCAAAGCACAAGGATTTAGCGATCTGTGAAGCATAAATGGCTAAATTAAACAATCCCCTGACACATTAGAACAGAGCAGCGTATAACTCTATCCTTTGCTGCTTTAAAATCAAAGACGGATTTTTAACTTTTGGATATAAAAGTTTTGTTTGGCGTTTTTTTCCAAAACAGAGCAGTTTCGTTTTATTAAACACTTGTTTAAGTTCGAATACACCATCAGCAATTAACTTTGAAACTTGTTTTGGATATGTTGCTGCTGCTGCTGCTGCAGTGATTGTCGCACCTTCAACCTATTAACCCGACCTTCCAATACTTGAAATCCTCCGTACGTATGTTCATCACCAGGTTTTCTAAAATGTGCGTAAAGACGCTTAGCTTTATGTTTTCTAATTTCTTGATGGTTTATAGAGTTTATAGAGTGATTCAATGACAAAAAATATGTGATATGGATGCAAACGACTCGCCAAGGCGTAAGCCATCAAGCATTTCTATTTTTACCTTAAGCTGCAACACGACTTTTTTCCGCGTATGAACTGATTTTCCTTTTATTTTACTCGCCATTTTAAATCGCGAACAAAACAGAAAATACACTTGCCGCGAATGACAAGTCGGAGCAATATTTGTTAGTTTATAAAAACTTTGATACGTGTTTGTTTTGAATGGTAACTGGTAAATAAATACATATTATTCTAAAAATTCAATATGTATCAATAATTTTGGATCCGCGAATAAAGAAATGTTCAGCCGCAAATACAAGGAGTGGATATAATTTTTGAATCCACAAGTACTGAAAACCCGAACGGAACCCTGAATAAAGAGCTTTGAGTGTATTTGTCCAAGTATCACTGCGCGAATATTTACTGATAATTGGGTTTGAAAATTTTAAAAATTTAATTTTGGGTTGAGAACAACGAATATGATAAAGAAAAAAAATATCAGCTTTAGTTTCTGTTAGAATTTTTGAATGCTGAAAGAATTTTTTTTAACGGATTAAGAGAAAACGTTACATTTTAACTACATATATCAACAACATTGAAAGTCCATTTGAAAATTTTTAAATGACAGTTATATTCTAAGAGTTCAAAATTGATGTGAGAATACTTAGATGTTTGTTGGGTCATGTGGTGGCTTCAAGAGATCGTTTTCTTTTGGCTTGACCCTTGTGAGCTCCAGAGCATCCCTACGCGCAGACCAGTAGTAATCCGCAAGCATTGCTTCATTCCAACGGCCTTGATATCATTGATCCATCGCAGAACTATCACAGCTATCTGAATATGGAATAGCCGATTGAAAATTCGGGCATTGAACTGTTCCTCTTTTCTTCATTGACAATGCTACCTTTATAGGTGGAGTCAAGCAGGAATATCAATCAATTCGTATGGGTTGTAGCCTCCCGTCAGACCATAGGCACAGAAAAAGCCATAGATCGTTTTTTATTTTTCAGTCATTCTCGTAGTATAATGGAACAAGGATTGGAACATCTACCTGGCGTCCATGACTAATCCTGGCCTCTAACTTCATTCCAAATGGTGATAGGCAGTCTTCACAGTAGGTGTCAGATTACATTTCTGTGATGACAATGTTATTTCGCCACAAATGTAATAAGAATTATTTACGAAATTTAGACATTTTCGAGGCATATTGATTTAAGAAATTTTACACTTCAAAACCAGAAATTCTGCACTCATTTCAACAGAAACCATGAAATGGAATTCACAGTCACAGCAACAGTAACTAGGTTTATAACTTACAAATAGCTGGAGAATGTTGTAATTTATTAGTTGATAGGTGTGATAACTCCCGAAAATAAAATTTCCCCTAAACTGAAAGTGTAGACTATAAAAAGGGACATGTCACTGTATCTCCAAAGCAAAAGGCAATAGGTAATTCCTATGGTAATTTTTAAATTCAGTCGGTGGAAATATATAAAACGCAGTGAGCCCAAAATATTTACGTTGTTGGTCGGTGTTGGTCGGTGTTATTAAATGTTAAGGTTTTTGACTGCGTTATACCAAATATTTTATTTTTTAGGAAAACTATCTTTAGCCACTTCATATTTTGCTGGAAGCGAAATATTTTTTAATTTAATCTATCCTATATGATTAATTATTGATCGAAGATCTAAGGTAATAATTGTAAAAATTCAGTAAGTTGCGTAAGCTTGCGGTAAATCTTGATTGTAACTTTTTTCTGTGCAACCTCCGTTGCAAGTTCAGCACACCGTCCGACTACCTGAGTGTGGCAAGATTTTTTTTCAAAATAGAGAATATTAGTGTATTTAATTATTAGTACTGGAACAGTAACCCTTTCTTTACTCTAATTTTTAACATCGTAATGATGTAAGTTTCGCGTGCTTTTTTTCTGTTCGTTTCTTCGTCTCTCATCTATTATTATTCTGCTCAGAGCCAATAATATTATGGGCATTAGCTTGTTCTGTAACATAGCAATTGATACATTTTCTGACGAAGAATAAAGGCAAAGAACGCATTCCGGTGAAAAGTGTAAGGAAACGACAAAATTCACATGACATAAAATGAAAGGATTATTTTTTCTACATATATGTATAATATAGAGACAGATATACATATCTCCTTAATAATAACTGGGATGGCTTAACGGTAATTGCTCTAACTGGGTCGCTAGTTGGGTACATGAGTTCGAAGAACATGGTGGTGGCTTCCAATCATTGCAGTTTTAATTACCTGGAAAGAACCCTAAACACTCTGAATCCATCAAACTATTCTCTTTTTTTCACATTTAGTATCTGTTAGTTCAAATTTATCAGATCGATACAAAATCAAACACGAGGCTGTTCACATACTCAACGAGAAATACTCGTTAGTACATCAGTTATAATAGACATGATAGCAATCAACATACATTCAAACAGAGATGGTCTACATAACTTTTACAATTATAATATTTATTTATTTATTTAAATAATAGGGTTATCCAACAGACAGGTGATCTGTCCTATTACAGGATAACACAATTTAACAAAGCTTAACTTAACCTACATAACATAGCAAGTACTTATCACCTAAATCTAAAAACTAAACCCTTTAATTCCTAAATAATTGCAAGATAGAGTATGTAGATCATAATACATTAAGATTAATACATACATTAAAAATATTATTAAACTGTTTTAAATTACTAGAGTAGAAGAAATCAAGAAAACTTAAACCCACTGGGTCCGTCGCGCTGCCTGGTAGTAGTGGCAAGTCACTGGAAGCTTGCGTCCATCCCAGATGAGGCGAATTAAAGTCACCGTCCACAAGTATATCACTTTTGTGATATTTCTCCAATACTCCTTCCAATTTGGTAAAGAATGCTGTATAATTATTTAAAGAGGCATACGGTGGAATATAAACAGTACATATCAAGAGCCTCCTCTCTCCCCTCTAAGCGATAGAGATCCATAAGTCCTCCACAATATTATCGTTGCCGCACAGATATGTTAAGGTGCTACCTTTGAATGATTCACAAATTCCCAACAAGACTCCACCATCGTCCCGCTTGCCCGTCGTTATGGGATTTCTATACAATCGAAAGACTGAATATCCCTGAGGAAATAACTCACTGTCCGAAATTTCTGGTTTTAATCACGTTTCTGTTATGCAAATATCATAATCGGCGTCACAAATTGCTTGGAAGAAGTCAACGGATTTTGTCAGGAAGAAGTCAACGCAAGATAGACACAGCGTGATCAGCCATTGCAGTAAGATTATTATCGTTAAAAATCAAATATCACACTGGGTACTGTTTCTGACACTAGGGGGAGAACGCGCAATAGTGTAATCTTCGAGAATGAACGGGAGAACGCACATAACAGAACATAATGGATTATCCAACTACATCATACGGTGTAACCTGTAGTACTGAGTTGTACAATGGGTGCAAAGCAAGAGCTTCGGGTACAAAGGAGACCCGCTTCAGATACTAGAAAAGCAAATCAGCACTGTCCCACTTAATGGTAGTGAAGGAAGAGCGCGCGACAATACCATGGATATCTCTCTCAATTAAATTTTAGATCATATGATGCCAGTACTCACACAATGTTTGAATATTCACTTAAATAGAAATCATTTAATATTGATCAAAACATTAATCAAGAACCACTGTTTTAAATATTATTTTAAATGAACAGTAACATATTTAATTCAATTTTACTTGAATATTTAATAATAATCGGAACATTATCCTATGAGAAAAAGAAATAGAAGTAATCTTTAAATACTTCTCGAAACTACCAAAATCAATAGAAGACAAAGTGCTCAGTGAAAAACTCACTTAATACAGCATTTAGTACATCCCAAAACCAATATAAATCGAGAGAAACTAAAGTGTTCAGTGACAAACTCACAACTAATAAAAGTGAACAGATAACAAAGTGTTCAGTATACACTCATCCTTGAAATTATTCGGGAATGACACAACACGACACTTGTTCACAGTATAAATGAAAATGTTGGTTTCAAACTCAACTCAATTCACCATTTTCGCACATCGGCTGCACATACCTTTAAGTGTTGTCAAAGCTTTTATACAGGATCAGCGAACACATTGAATCTAAACACAATAAAACAACCCAGTGTCCTTAAGCGTAAAAATGAAATATAGTCGGCATCTGGTCAAATGCAATAAAAATCATATTTACCAAAAAGGTGATAAAACTATCGTTTTGCCTGAGAATGAACAAGAAACCGGAAGATATAAATTAAACAAATTAATTGAAACAATATTTCTCAAAATATTACGGAGATATAAGGATTTTGAATTATATTAATAATGTGGGCTAGGACATGCTTAAAAGGTTTGGTCTTGATGCAAAACTGGGTTGGTTTTTCTGGTAGTTTCCTAAATGTTAACCTTCCTGTCGTCCTACATGTAGGTTGACGGTTTAAACAGCCCACCAAAAATTTCCTACCATGCATAGCTGGTGTCACAACATAAAAATCAGCTGTAAGGGAGCCTATACGTCGGTAGTAAACGCAGCTTTATGGTAGTACACCGTTTTGTTTTTAGAGTTTAATTATTTACATTACGAAAATTTGACCAATGTGACGTAAATTTTGTTGGGTAAGTAATTAGTTACTAAATGTTATTTCACAAATGTTATTATAAAGTATGGTAGTTCTAAATTTTTAACTCGTGATTTGCTTATTTCGTTGCTAAATAAAAATATTCAGGGTGCTGGAACAATTCGTTGGTTATAAAAGACTTCCCAACAATCCATGTGCCTCAATAGATCTCAAGAAAAGAAAAAGAGTTGATTACGAGTATCGAATGGCAAAAGAAAATAACATTGTTGGTGTTCAATGGAACGACAACATGGTCACAATGTATTCCAGTTCTTTAGGCGCCAAACACATTCGTATTGTGAAAAGATACTCACAACCTGACACAAAGATTGTTCAGATTGAACAACCATATGTCGTAAAAAAATACAATGCGAATATGGCGTGTGCCATGGACCATTTTAGAGTATTAGCTAGAGCACTTCTTCAGCAGAATAAAAAAAAACATGTAATAGTTCCCTTAGTATGTAGATAAGAGGAACTCCAGTCAAAATGAAAATATGGATATTCATTTCGACAGAACTGACCATTTTGTTATTCCAGAGGACAAACAAACAAAGTGTCGCTACTGTCGCTCAAAGACTACTACCAGGTGTCGTAAGTGTGATGTTGGTATTTCTGTCAAATGCTTTGTTGCATAGCGCTCATAATCATTTCACTAATATTATTGTTAGTTATATAAGTACAGTATGTTATGTTCCTAACGTCCTATATGTATGCCTGGCCCTTCCAGGTCCCATAGAGCTCTGGTGCATGTGTAATATTTTTTATATATTATATCCTTAAAATTAATTAAAAAAAATGTAAAAAATGTTTGTTAAAAAAAGTGTTTTAGGCATATCTGGGTTAAGAAACAATTCTGTTTGTACATGTAAACTAACTATTGAGCCAAGTGGAATATCTCCTTCAGAAATACGGTACATAGGCTGTTGGCCCATAAGGGCACGTGGGCACATGTCCTACAAAAAGATTAAAAAATGCAGTGGAAAAAGTAATTTCAGATTTTATATTAATGTATTCTCTGTTCTGTCTATGATCACACTTCTTGTGAATTCGATAGTCTGTCATCCATAATCTCATTCACGGTAACGAAATAGGTCATGGGTTGCCGAAGCCCACCGAATAAAGAACACGTGCTTTGGGCACAGACAAGTTTGTACCGCTACTGTTTTCTTTACGATCGCGTGCGAAAAACAAAAATAGCAATTCATCGCTTTGCTAATAAACCGGAAATTAAACGTATTTATAACGTCATATCTTGGGCGCTGCCCCATTCTCAATTGTCGGGTGTTTTTCGCCATCGCGCTTTTCGACTTTTCGAGTGGTTACAAAGTGAATGTATTGAACGATTACAATAGTGAAGATAAATTGTGTGCAATATATGAATAGAAATAATGTCACATTAACATTTGAGGACCGAATTATCATAAAAAATCTTGGATATTACTCAAAAATGAACATACTAACGTACATTCAATAAAACCGTGTATGAGAAGTACTGTTTTGTGGTTATGTGGATGCGAGACAACAAATTAATTGTGTACACATCGGGACTCTATTAAAAAGCACAATAAAACTGTTGATAGCAATCATTACATATTGTCTAAGTTAATTGACGGTATAAAATTCTGTGGGGCATTTGAACTTGTCTTACGTGGGCATGACGAAACCTACACTTCAGGAAATCCTGGCATTTTCAGAAGGCTAGTAAATTTGATGGTCGAAATAAACAGTATTTTAGAAACTGATTTAAAATACTCTAAAAATAAATTCTTTCTAGGCATGTCCAAACAAATTCAGAACGAATTACTGGATGTTTGTCATGTTGCATGTTTGTCGCGATTTATTAAAAAAGGAAATTCATACAGCAAAATATGTTGACATACAGGCCGATGCAACAACCGATACAACTATTCAAATGCAGATGGTTTTTATAATTAGATATGTTAAAAATAGCGAAATTTACGAGAGATTCTGGGGCTTTTTAATACCAAAAATCACCCAGCAGATGGAATTGCAGACGAAATTCTGACGGTGCTAAGTGAATTAGGATTAGACAAAGAACCTAAGAAACTCATAGCTCTAAGTTATGATGGTGCTTCCCTGATGAGAGATACAGTCGAAGGAGTACAAGCCTTCTATTATTACTTACAATTAAATCTAATAATTGAAAGTTGCCATACAATAGAAAAAGGTATAAAGGTATTTTTTGCAAATCTGTCTGCATTTTCCGCTTTCTTTTCTGGATCATCCAAAAAGACAAATGTTCTGGACATCGTCGTAAAAAAGCGGCCCCTACCAGATGGAACTACGTCTAAATGCGTGAACACTGCTTACATTTACAAAGAAGAATTGCAAACATGCCTTGAAGAAATTACGGACGCCGAATCGAATAAAAATTTTATTAATCAAGCTCAGGGGTTAATAAATTGTTTGGTGGATGACAATTTAAAATTTTGGTTGTTTTTCTTCAATAAAATAATGCTCACTGCGACATTCTCTTTGATCCACTGCAAAGCAGGCAACTAGATGCACTTAAAATTAAGAAAAATTTGGTAACTTTTTCAACAACCATTCAACATATTAGAGACAATATAGAAATACGAATTAATCAAGATATTGGTAACTTAACTGGTGAAGAATCTACAACGCTCATAGAGAATCGCAGAAAGAAACGGAAATTTACTGACAAGGGGAACCCCGATCCGAATGTCAGGCTATGCAAGGAAATTTGTGATAGCTTAACCATACAGGTTCATGAACGTTTTAGTTTCGAAGTATACCTAACTGTTGCACATGTATTAGAAATTGAAAAATTTGGTGAATATCGAGCCATCTTTCCAAATGAAGACATTAAAGCTATGTATAACCTGTTTGCAAACGTACATTACTTAAAATTAAAAAATGAACTCGCGGTAATGTACGCACGGGACGATTTTATGAAACACAGTAGGGCTGTGCCGCTGTTATAAACGTTTATCCAAAACAATTTAACATCGACATTTAGTGCATCTGTGGAATTGCTGACTGTTTTGTGTACCGCCCCTATGACAACTGTGGAAAGCGAAAGATGTTTCTCTACCCTCAAACGAATCAAAATATTTCTAAGAAATAGTATAGGCCAGGAACGGCTGTGCGCGTTAGCAATGTTATCTATAAAAAAAAATTGTGAAATCAATTTAAAATTTTAATGATCAAGTCATCGACCACTTTGCTGCTCAGAAATTTAAGAGGATGGATTTCAACTACAAACAGATTTAATGGTCATGGTCCTTTGGTGAGTTTAGCAAAATTTTATTATCTAGGTACCTATTTGAAAATTTGATGTCTAACAGTTATACTCGTATTTCTACACTTTCTACTAAATAAATGTCGTAGAGATAACAAATAAAGTATTAACTAGAGTTAAATTATTGTCTTTACGACCATCAAAATACAGCGAAATTAGAGGTTTCTTTAGAAATTCACAACAAGATTTACTTCTGCTTATTATTTGTGAAGGATCGTCATAATTAATTACATTTAAATCTACAATTCCCCCATTCGCTATAATTGGCGGCGATCGATCTCAAACACCAGTTCAATCACCGGCTGTAACGAAATTTCATTGGTTCGTTTTTATTTTTTTCTGCATATTAGTAACTCTTTAGTATCCGTAGTAACCATATTTGGCAGCTTCGTTCTCACTTGTCCTGTAGATCGTTTATACGATTTCTAGGACTAAACTCAACATCAGTTCAGAGTTCAACATCAGTTGATGAGTCAGTAGAAGGGGATTCTCTCTCACAAGAATATCGCATGGTTCTAACGGACGTGCAAGTATATGGAGTATGTATGAACTAGGATAGTACAGTTTTAGTATGTACTATGTATTATGTATGTACTACATTTAGTATGTACTAGGAGTATCGTTTTTTTTTTATTTTGTAAGGTCCCTGAGAATGAAGGATTTGGTTATCGTGCAGTCGACAGGTCCGATATACACATTGCGTTCGTTTTTTAATCTTTTACAAATCGTTCTTACCCACAAGTAATATTTTATATTATTTGCAGTAAGTAGGCAATTACATTATCTGTTTAGTTTTACATCTCACCAAACATGTGGTAACAAATATTTCCTTGTGTTTGTATTTTGTTGTTAGTTCGTTACGAAAACAATTTGTTCGGTAAGTAATTTCGGCAATATGCGCATCAAATGCAAGCCAATGACTAATAAGGTCAGCATAATAGACGAGCAACATTTGTTGCAATAAAATATAATAATGAAAACAGCACCACGAGGTTTGATAATATAATTAATCTAAGTTTTATTTAAAAATATCTGGCGCTTCTTGAAAATTATTTAAAATTTTATTACTTTTTTAAATGAATAATACTCTAATACAAGATACTACAGATGAGCATTTATGAAATTAAGAAAATCACTCCAACTTATTGTCCATGTCACCATCATCACTCCACTGCTGGATAAAGACCTTTTCAGCATGTTTCCAACTTGCGCGGTCATGGGCTCAGCTCTGCCATTCGATTCCAATATACTCGTATATGCTGTCTCCATCATGGACATTAAGATCAAATGATATCCACCTCAGGATTGTTTTGATCCATTTGTCATTTCGTCTCGCTATCTGGTTTGTCCATTTTGTGCTTCACGAAATTTTTGAACTGATTGTGATGTGAGTGTCCATGTTTCACTTTCGTATGTCATAACGGACAGGGAGCACTGATTAAAGACATTTCGCATACTATGTTGAACCTGCCAAATGTCTGCCAGTCACATTTAAGACGCCATTCCATCTCCCTGGCCTAGTGGTCCACAATATCGAAACCTTCCCTAACCAGAAATTCCACTAATTGTGTTTCAGATTTATTCTTAAGTCAAACGATTCTCCCACCATTTGCAGCTTAGGTATATGTGTTTGGAGCTTTATTATTTTTTGTCGTCTATAACATTTGACACTTCATTCTCCAGGATATCTCATTTTACTCTTCCATAGACATTACTACTTTTGACTATTTCTGATCTTCATATAACCTTGAATAAAATCATCTGATAACCTCTAATATCTTCGTACGCACCTTGCACACTGCGCCATTCTCACACCTCACTTTGCGTGAGATCGTGTGCAAATGATCGTCTCATCAAGGCAAACATTTACCTCCTTTTATTTCTAAGCTTGTATTTAGTTATGTTTGCTCCCCAGTTTTCCTAAAGTGCCTGTTGCACTAACTGCATGTTGAAATGGCGCGCGTCCGTTAGCATACGGATTCTTATAGTTTTATTAAGCCCAAAGTACTCGATCCTACCAAAACGGCTATCTGCATTCCTCATTGTGCGCCTATTTTTCATTAAATCAAAAGTGTCTGGATATTTTCGACTATTTCAAACATTTTTCTGCTGGTGCTATTGAAGCCGTTTCAAGCACATTGTTGATAATTTGTACATACTGATCTGATATTTTTATCTGCATAACCGTTTCCCCTCCGTAGCAGCTTTTCAGAATCCATTTTGTCCTTGTTCGATCTTATCACTCTTTCCCGTTCTCTCGACAGTATATCCTAATCATTGCTCGCACAAGCAACTCGCATTCGCACGACGTTTGCTAGCTCGTACTTTGCTCTATGTTCACTTCCAACATTATAGGCAGTAAGGACACTACAATTACAAGATATTGTTTTATCGTTTGACATGATGTAGCCAATTTCATTCGCGAATCCATATAAATTTTGTCAATTTTCTGCTGATTTTTTCTTGTAAAATTAATTCATAACATAAAGTTCCTATCCTTCAGAAAAAATCAACCAATCTATCACCCCTATGTTAGGTCCACCACTTCTATATGAACTAGTTGTATTTTCACCAGTTCCTGCTTTGTTAATTCTGAAGCTGGGCCACATTATCGTAAATTTCCTCAATTTTCTCATCCCTAAAGCTTTTAGTTGGTGCATTAGCCTTGACGATTTGAAGCTTCAACTTTTTATTCAGCTGAATTACGCATTGGGCTGCTCGGTTAGATATATATATATATATATATATATATATATATATATATATATATATATATATATATATATATATATATATATATATATATATATATATATATATATATATATACACACATAGAGTATTTCCACGGATGGTATATAATGTTCATTAGGTTAGGGCCAATATTTCTCCCATTTTTGGCCCTAATTGTATTACATTGCAAACCTGATACAGGTACCGATACCCCATACAGGAAAAATTTTAATAATATTTGACTGGAGAAATTCCAGTCAAATTTGTGTTATTTGGTTGTGTAAAAAAAAATTGTGTTATTTGGTTGTGTATTTTAAATTTTATTTAAAAGTAGCGAAAAATAAGGAACATTTTCCACATATTATGTTTTTGCATTTATGAAAGGGCATTTAGGAAAAAGCATGCTTCTTAGACTCAAAAAAAGATATGCGCTGTGTACGATGAGGGTGCCATTAACGATTCTACATATGCAAGTGATTTAGAACGTTTCGTGTATATAATTTTAATTTTAGGGATGCATCACCTTCTGGCCGACCGGCCGAGGCAGATGTCAACGAATTAACTAATTGAAAGTGATCGTCATATAATAACTGGAATGATCAGAGAAGTGAAAAGTTGAAACAAACAGTTCACAACTAATTGAATTAAAACTGGCAATACAAAGGGCATTAAAACAGAAGCGGCCTTAATCAGCCACAGAGTCTTCCATCAAGACAATGTTACATAACATCTTTTTGGTCATCCATCCACCACAAACATTTACAACTTCAATGGGATGTTTTGATCCATTCACTGAACTCTCCTGACCTTGCGCCTTTCGACAAGCAATTATTTGGAAAAATCTCAAAACTTGTATTCACAAATGATTATGCATTTAATGGCGGGATGGAGGAAGGTTATCGAACCGACCGGTACATACTATATTGATTAAATTTAATCGTTAGTAAAAAAAAAATTTCAATTGTTCTCAGAGAACAAAATGGGACGAAAAATGGACTTGAATGTAACCTTCCAACTAAACAAATTAAATAAAATGAATATTAGTTAAATGCATCAACAGTAATGGCTACCAACCACCCACCCAAAAATAGCTCATATATATATATATATATATATATATATATATATATATATATATATATATATATATATATATATATATATATATATAAAACTCAGAGAAAAAATTAAAAATGCTATTATATATCGAATGATAAGGAACCTAAATACACAAGCATTCATATTCTGGTTTGTATGTCCGTTCGATTATGTTAGCGTTATTTTTAATATTTTAATTAAAAAAATAGTTAATTTCTATTTAATTTGTGTATTTATTATTTATTTTAACCTATTTTACATTACTTAATAATATATTATACCGCTAAGCGAATTTTAACTACCTTAATATCATGTATTTTATATTTAAACATCTTTTTGTTTGTTTTAAGTTTAATAAAAATTATCTGAATACAAACAAACGAATGTACCGAAATAGGAATTATTCAATCGCACAAACAATTAGGTTAATCTGATTAGGGCATAAAGGAAATACGATCTTATTTTAATTAGATTTCGTTTCCTTGCGTTTTAATTATAAAAATATACTTAAATATTTTTACTTATGTTTTTTACTTTTTAAAACTGGAAATTCAATCGCTCCAAAATTTGACATGTTTATTTTACAGAGTGTATACTTTAACTATGCGATTTTAAATGTAAACTCCAAAGCTTTTAAAATTAAAATTTATAGCGTATGTTTTAAAATATGTCATTTTACACAAGAAGAATTTAATTTTTGTTGTATAGAGAAATATATGAAGCATTTTTGCGTTTGATAGGGTTCAACTATTTGAAGAATTCCATTCAAATCTTATCCGAATTCACGTTCAGAACTAAACCAGCTACTTGGAACTAATAAAGTCGCGTTAAAATCTCAGTAAACTATGGGGATTGGTAGCATAGAGGGATATTTGTTCATCAGG
Source organism: Cosmopolites sordidus (assembly GCA_031761425.1). Taxonomy (NCBI): domain Eukaryota; kingdom Metazoa; phylum Arthropoda; class Insecta; order Coleoptera; family Curculionidae; genus Cosmopolites; species Cosmopolites sordidus. The sequence continues at coordinate 453,476 of JARFXV010001808.1, read as the reverse complement.
GTTATTATAGCAGTCTGTAGCTTTGAGATGCATGGATCAAATTAGATGGTCAATGTGCTCTTGTGACCAGGTATTCTAGACGCATTGGACACAGATTGCTTAAAACTGCTGTTGGTTCTGGTCGGCGATAAATTGTGGTATTCTGAAAAATTAAATGCCACTATTGCATCTTCTAGGAATTGAACTACACTGTTTGACGAGCCGTATGCGGTTTGGCGTTACCTTGCTAAGAGATGAGATTTGGACGATCTTGCAAATACGGCCCAATGACGGCGAGCAATATTTAAACGCCCTTTTATGTTTTTTGGGGTGATCCTTGTATGTCGTTTTAATCTAAAAGTCAATTTTCGTCGTTCACCTCGGAAACGATCGAACATTTCGACCTAAAGAAAATCTAAACTCATTACTTAGGTAAATGTAGTTCCATTCTAGATCTAATTCAATTCTAGCTCGATACTATTCTAAACGATGCATCTTGTAATATATTTTAAGAAACATCTAATAACGACGATAAGTAAATGTTGATTACTATTTATCTTCACAATAGTTCTACCATATCAATCAATTTCATGCAGTACAAAGTATAAGATGCTGTTCATTAAAACATTAGATACTTCTAAGACAACCAAACGTACATACTCGTAGCATATTAGCCTTACAGAGTCACCTAGTAACAATAATCGTTTACATCGCGGTAGTTTCTGCAGTCGAAAAACATAAGAGTAAACAAACAAAAATTTTTTTGAATTTGCCGTTTTTAAGTGTATTCGAGCACATGAGTATTACACGTTATTTTTCCCCTTCTCCTTTCCTTATGTTTAATGAAATCTAATGCTTGATTAATTACACAGATCAACAAATTTAAACCTTTTTAAGGCAATATTACTAAAAATAGGTGTATATGAAATATTTTGTAGTCCTAAATTAGAAAATGATAAGCTAATTACTGTAACACGTACAGTTTTTTTGTTACAGGGGATCGTTGGTAGAGAAAAAATGGAGAAACCATATTTTTACAATCTAATATTTATTTAATATAACATGTAAAACGTCTTAAATGTATACAATGGCATTACTGAGGATGATGTGAATAAAAAATATATTACATGAAATGTCATATAGCGAGAAAAACTTTCACTTTTTGTACGCTTGTAGCATCATCTCTTTTTAAAAAGCAATAATCACCCAACATAGATGGGTTACAGCATCCCTGGTGTCTTGCTGGGTGAAACCTGGTGAAACCTCTCTCCTGATGTGGTCGACTTTCAAGAGTTCATCTATAAGGTTTGTATAGCCTTCATCTCTTGTTGCCTAGAAAGCAATTCACTACACTTACATTTCCAAGCTGCCATTTTCTTTTCATTTAATTTTTCTTAAAAACGAAAATTACCTAGAAGATTTCTTATTTTTTAGGTTAACGAGGGGGGCATATTTTTTGTTTGAAGTACCAGATTCAAAAGAAGTTTTATGAGGTCAATCTTTCTTACTGAAATGTTCTTTTGTTGTCCTACTGTCCCATGGACATAAAAAAACAGCTATACTTTGTAAAACCCCCTTGAAGTCCAAGCAATATACCTAGGCAGGTACTAATAATCTCAGTTAACCCTATGATATAAAGGATAAGCCGGTACTTGAAAATGGGACATATTACGTCATTTCTGTGAAAAGATGTTTTAATAATTACCTAAATGAAATGCAAAAAAAGCATTATCATCAATATTACAAAAATCATGTCGACCTGTGTTATTTATCAGAAAAAAATGACGTTGTATAACCTCTATCTATTTCAAATGTTTTGAAACTCGAAATAAAAACTCAGGATAGAGTGTAAAATATAAACGAAACGAAAAAACAAAAAATAAATCGACTCAAATTTACTAAAAATTTCAAGGAGTTTCAAGTATTTTAACTGAAATTGCTTGTAAATTGGTTTGCAGAACCTCCAACATATCTTGGAATCGACCGAATGAAGTGAAATTCTTTTTAATGTGTAGTATCCAAACTCGAAGATATTTACCACTAAACACCAAATCACTTTTTTAATCTTTTCAACGCGCGTTTCGCTAAACAAGTTAGCATCATCTGAAGATGATTTAAAGTTTAAGTATACAGATATTAAGATTTATAATTTAAATCATCTCCTGATGATGCTAACTTGGTTAGCGAAAAGTGCGTCGAGAAATTTAAAAAAGTGAGCAGTTATAATCATTATGATTGAGGTAAAACTCTTACCGTTCTATTAAATCATGTTCCAGAGGCGGAAGGTGGGGAGATCAGACTGCTCATGCCCCGTTTCAGAATTCAAAGTAGCTCTATCAACATGAAGTCGAGTCATAATTTTGTTAAAAATATGAATCCACCAAGCGCTTAGCGTAGGAAGAACAATACCTGTTCAATATATATATATATATATATATATATATATATATATATATATATATATATATATATATATATATATATATATATATATATATATATACTCCTGGAGCAATGCCTAAAATAATTTAGTTTCATATTTCTGTTCAATATATGTCATGTTATATTCGTTTTCAAATAAATGAAATTATCTGAGCGTAAACAGATGAATATAACGAAAAAATAATTATGCAACCGCACAAAAAATTAGGTTAATCTGATTAGAGTACAGAATGAAATACGACCTAATCAGAATTAAAATTCGCCCCTTTGAATTCAAATTCAAAAATTCTTGTTTGTTTTGACTTATGCTTGAGAAATTTATAATTGGATCTTCAATTTGGATAAGTTTCTTTATAAACGTAGAGCTTCTATTTAATTAAAGCAATATGTCGTTCAATATTGTCGTGATTTTAATGCATATTTCTTTAAGCGTCGAATATTTCTCCATTTTAAAACTTAATAAAGCAAATTGTGTGTATATTTGGGTGTAATTTTAAGCTTTTTAGTAGGGTGAGTAATAATGCATGCGAAGTCATTTAAACCGTCTATTTATGAGACAAATGACGGTATGGCCGGTTATTCTTAAGAATAAGCACTAACTTGCTCTCAATCATTCATCACTCTAATCAGTAAACACTGTGGCCAGATGTTAATAAACAGACCAAAAAATGTTCACCAAAAATGTTGCAGTTTTTTTAATGTGATAGTTTTCTCATAGATATTCTTTGAGTACTTCTTGCACTTTCGCAGAATTTGATAAGTCAATTATATTTCCTATTTCAATGCATCTCTACGAATGACGCAGTACGTAAACAGAAGCTAAACATGAGAAGTCTACAACCCAGTCACAAAGCATGTCACAGCAGGTCATTCCCCCGAACTACGAGAGGCAGTAAAACCAAACCAAAGAGAAATGATCAAGAGTAGCCTGATGTAACCAGGAAAACAAACTATAACTAAATAAACTATGTAAACAGCTCAAAGATGAAATCACAACCATCAAGAATGAAAGCTTTGAGAACTACCTAAGTGAGTTAACACATCACGAAAGTTCTGACTACTCGCTATTGAAAGCGAGCAAATCCTGGAACAGGCCAAAGAACCATGACCGACCACTCCGCAAAAGTGATGGTAACTGGGCGCGATGAGTTGAAGAAAAAGCAGAAATATGTTGCTGAATATTTAGAGAATACTTTCCAACGTGATCCACCGACTGGCTTGGAAGAAATCCCACATATTAACAATAAAGATGGCATAACAATTAAGCCAATCACTACAGCAGAGAATCTCACAACCATTGACAACATATCAATGTAAAAAAAGCCTCAGGTTATGACCTAATTATAGGGAGGTACCACGTAAAGCCATCCTGAAGGTTCAACGCTGTACTACGGACCAGGTACGTGTCAGCGTAATGGAAGATTGCTGAAGTTATAATGATCCTGAAAGCTTGTAAACCACCTGAAGACGAAACATCATATATCATATAGTTGTTTGAAAAGCTGCTCCTACAACGCCTGAAATCCATCATTGAGGAGAACCACCTTATTCCAACTCATCAGTTTAGATTTCGCAATACACACTTTACAATAGATCAAGTACATCGAATCGCTGATGTAATCGAGAGAGCATTAGAAGAGAAAAATATCTGTACAACGATATTCCACGATGTAACCCAAGCATTCGTCCGAGTGTGGCTCCAAGGAATGGAATACAAGCTAGACAAATACCTACCACAACAAATGAGTCAAATTCTTCAATCATACGTCACTGACCATCACTTTATAGTCAAGCATGGTGAGAAATATTCAGATCTTAAAAAAATCGGTACTGGAGTGCCGAAAGGCAGTGTTCTCAGACCTGACCTTTACTAGCAGTACAGCAGCGATATATCCCGCAGAGTGGTGGAGTAGTGATGGCCACATTCGTCTATGATACTGCTTTACTCGCTACTGGAAAATAAATTCAGTCAGCTACAAACAAACTCCAAACATCCGCCAACAATGTCACTATTTGGACAAAAAAATAGCGCATCAAATTAAACGAGGCGAAGTCAATCCATGTCAATTTCACCAACAGGAAATATAATTATATACCAGTGACAGTCAATCAGAAAAGAATCCCACATGCCAACGAAGCAAAGTATCTGGGCATGACTCTGGATGCCAAGCTAAGGTGGAAAACACGTGTGAAGGAGAAATGTGAGGAACTGGGTCTCAAATTCAGAAAAATGTATTGGGCACTAGGGCGCCACTCTGTGTTGCCAGTACACAATAAACTCCTTCCTTATAAGCAAATCCTGAATCTTATATGTCTTATGGAATACCAATTGGGGATGCACCAAGAAAGCTATTGTAAAAGGCATTCAGACATTCCAAAATAAAGTACTTCACAGTATTATCAGTGCCCCGTGGTACATCCGAAATAAAGACACCAATCGAGGCTATGCTTATGGTCGAAGATGAGATCAAGGGGTTTGCAAGGCAACACCAGAAGAGACTAGAAAGAGATGAAAATGTCGAAGTTATCTGGTTACTCGACAACAACAAACTCATTCGACGGCTAAAGAGACTGAAACCGTTCAAATTAGTGTAGTGACAATGAAGGGTGCCTGGAATTTATCCTGTGCGTGTGTCAATCACATGAAAAGAGTGATTTATGTACTGTGGAGCACGTCGCTGGACATGTATCTACCAAATAGACTAAGATAAAGAAAGGTTTTTAGTTTCGATAATAGAACAATATTATTAGATAGATTTAATCTAGTCGCAATTTGTAATGTCTATATGACAGAATTAGATCATAAAAAATCCATCTCTGTCGATAAATAAGCTATTACCTCGTGAGTTGCTGAAAGAGTAACTAATGGAAAATTCCGACGAAGTTTCCGGGCAACCCTAGAGAATACATTTAATAAAGGATTACTCTAGGTTGTATAACGAATTAATGTTTAGCTTTGATAACTTGTAATTCTGCAAACATCAAAAGTACTTGCAATTCCATGACGTACCTAAAGCTAAGTTTACATTTGTCTAACATATGCATCAGACTGTTTTTTCATATTTGCATCGGATAATCGAATACATAATGCCACCATATTTCAGCTATTTGATCTTTCCTGTCCTTATTTGAGCTTTATTGTTATCTTCCATTAATAACTTTGAATCATATCGAACAGTTTATCTAGGTAAACACAAACAGTAAGATGAAAACATTAATGTGTTTAATAAAATAATATTGATATCAACTATCACTACAAAAATATATTGCCAATTGCCTTAAGCAGAGGGTTTTTTCGGTATTATTATAAATACTATTATAAGCTGCCTAAAAATAAGTTGTAGTCATAGCTAGTAGATCAAATTTAAATAAGCATATAATACGAATAGGTTTCAAGTCGAATACAGTTTATATATCTCCGAATTGGGATGTGATAGGTATGCTAAAAAATGTTTAAGAAATTAACCGACGTGATCAAACTGATGAAAAAAAGACATTGTGCAAAAAGAGTAATGCGAAAGCTGTAGAAAAAGGTATAAAAGTCTTACATACATATTTTTAATGTTAATGTTCAAACAGATGGAAAAAGACGACTGAAAAAGGAGGACTTATTCATAACACAGGTTAAATTTAAACATCTTTGTGGTAACATTGATGAAAATGAAGGTGTATATGAAGAATTTCGTAGTCCTAAATCCGAAAATGATAAGCAAATTACTGTAACATGTGCAGTTTTTTTGTTACAGAGGGCCTAAAAAATATATTACATGAGATGTCATCATGATCAGATGTCACAAAAACTTTTTCCTTTTGTGTTATGGCATCTCTTTTTAAAAACCAGCAGACATAGATGAGTCAACATAGATAGATAGACATCAACATAGATGAGTTCCAGCGTTCCTGGTATTAAATTTTTTGAAAGAAATCCAAATGGGAGTGTAAAAAATACAATTTTAAGAACATGCGACATCATGGTATTTCATAGGCTTTCAAGAGTTCATCTATGATAGTTTTCATCTTTCTTGTGGGCAACAAATCATTTTGCTACACTTAGAAAACACTTCCAAGCTGCCAATTCCTTTTCATTTAATTTTTCTTGAAAACGGAAATCACCTAGAAGCTTCCTTATTTGAGGTCCAATAAATATAACTTATTTTTGTTTTGCATCACTTAATTTAGGAAATATTTCTTTTAGGTAGGTTTGGAACAACAAACGGCATAGAATTTTTCTTGCGGTGCACCTATTGCACTAAATTTACGAGATAACTCACACTGCAAACATGAGGAGCCCAACTGTTATCCTCCTGATCTCCAATTTGGCACTTAAAATATAAAAAGAAGGCTTTTTTAATTTCCTCAGATATACACATAGATCTAGCTTGTGACGCTAAAATAAATTGTCTGCTTTTATGTGTATAACAAAACTTATCCACTGATTTTTTGCAAAATCGACGACTAGAACTTGCCATTTTATATAAAATCGTATATATATATATATATATATATATATATATATATATATATATATATATATATATATATATATATATATATATATATATATATATATATATATATATATATATAGGACGTATATAAAAAACGTATCAGTAGTATATGCATATAATGACATAATTAAATGATAAATTAACGTTTTATTGTTTACACCTAATACTATTAAAATTGAAAAACCCAAAACTGTTAATTTATCATCTGTTTCTTGGCATACGCTTGATTTCAAACGACTGAATCAATAACCAATTTTTCCTTACATCCCATTGCTCCTCTAGTATGGCCTTTCTGCTGCATGGCGATGATATTATTGCGTTCGCAATAATATTCGATCAGTAATATGTTATGACTTTATATATCGTGAGGAGGCATGTTATGGGGCGATATTTTATAGAATCTTGATTGTTTTGCTGGTCCTTTGGTATAAGGTATGTTGTCCGTCGAGTTAGAAAAAATGGTGCATTTTGTGGCTCGGCTAATATTTCGTTAATGATGTTGGTTTGTTTATCACATGTACACCATTATTTCTTAGCTTTTTTTTCCGTGCTTTTCAGTTGTGAAGTTGTTTAATTACATTGGAAACCTCATTGATTGTAAATGGTTCATCTTTCATTTCTTCATAGTTTTGATAGCGTTGATGTTCCTCTCTTATCCAGCAAGCATTAGCATTTTTTCGCATTAGCATTTTCATCGCATTCGCATGTTTTTAAATTATCACATTTATTTCTGAATTTGCTTCAGTAACCCAGGGCTCGAATTACCAACAAGTTACTGAATCGCCAAGATTTTGCGGATGATATTGCAAGTGCATATCACCGCTTTTTGGGCTGATGCTCTAGTTCCGATTTTATTTAATATCCCTAACGATTTCAGTGATCCTTACAGTATTTTTTTTTCTATGAGACCATTACTCAATATGATTATAGGTAAAATTTATATTTTCAATAATCTATATGTTTCTTTCAGTTCATAGGGGAATTCTTGACATTTTGTTATTTTTTCCAGGCTTTTCTTGCCTATTTTGTCATCAGCGATATTGCTCAATGATTATTAAATCAATTATTGTTCCTTGCTAATCTTTTTTATTAATCACAATTATATCAGGGAGATTCGCAGTTATTTTTTATCGGTTATTATATTAGTATCCCAGTAAATCCCGACAGATTCAGATTTGTATTTATTTTTGCATGTACGGTTATTCGAACTATTATTTTTATTATTATTATTCTTAATAAAGAATTAATTTGAATTATACTAATTAAACTAAATAATCAAATTCTAACTGCTTCTGTCAATATCCTAATTTTAAGCAGCGAGCTTACAACGTATTAGTTTTATTAAGGCAGTGCGGGTTAAACTCAAGTTCATGGCAAAAATTTTTGTATTTGTTAAATTTGAGCAATGATGTTTCCACTGGGAGAATTTGTCACTAAGTAAGAATATACAATTCGATAAAGAATCGCGCCGCAATCATAAAAGTAACTTGTTGGGATTAGGCCAAATTTTAATAGGTTGGTCAGTCACCACTCGCTGGCTTTTTGAGATACTAAAACATTATTAATAAGCCATGGGGAGAGTGCTAACCGGAGTTAATCGGTAGCTTATGGTTTGAAAGCGACGTTAAGCTTTAGGGTCAGTCGATTTAGCAAAAATATTGAAGCATCTTACCTTTAGCTTTTCATTTGTTAATTTCATTTTTAAGATATTACTTTTGACCCTTACTATTTTATTTATTCTGTTTTATATATTACATGATTATGCGTTATCTCTTTACCTCTACGTGAATCTCAAGATCAGTCATGATAACATTGATTTTGTATTTATAGGAAATACGACTTTTTAAATTAAATATGTTTATATGAATACAAATTGAAAGTAAATGAATTGAAATGAATGAAGGTGAATCAGATTTCATAATCAAAATTATACTGAAATAGGTATTATACAATCGCACGAACAATTAAGTTGAGCTGATTAGATTTAAAACTGAACTACGAATTAATTCTTATTACTAGCTGGTTTGAAAAGTACCGGGTCTTTAATCAATATAATTTTTACAAGATACTAGATGTAATTTTATTTACAAAATAATAGATGTCATCAATTAATATTGTTATAATAACTCTAGCTTACCTAGCTTAACAAACCAGTAGTTCAAATGTGTCAGATCGCAGGACCATGGTGGTAAACCTTCATACCCGTTTAAGAACAAGTTCAGAAAATTAGGTCAGTAACAAATCAAATGTTTCAACACTTTTGTATGGTGTAGCGCTATTGCATAAAAATTAGAAACAATACCAGTGCATATCCTCGAATTTTAAGATATCATGGTCCTCTGACGATCACACAGCTTAAATGGAAGGATCACTCTCAAGCAGAACTATCATCGGTGTCAACCTCTAGATCGCTGTCCGCCCTGTCGGCGTTGAGACATGTACTCAGCAAGAGACGGGATTTTCGACTGCCCCGACACTCGTCCCGGAGTATACAGGTGCGCCCTGAAGAAAGACTGGCGCAGAAAAATACCAGCCCCAGCTTACGAACAATTATAAATAACTGCTGGGACAATCACTGATGATGCAATATGACTAGATAACAATATAGGTAAGAAAAGGCTAGAAAAAAATAACAAAATACAAAGAACTCTCCGAAAAACTGTAAAAAAAACAAAAATAATATATATATATATATATATATATATATATATATATATATATATATATATATATATATATATATATATGTATATATATATATATATATATATATATATATATATATATATATATATATATCAATAGTACTCTTATTCTTTTGCCATCACTATATATATATATATATATATATATATATATATATATATATATATATATATATATATATATATATATATATATATATATATATATATATATATATAGATAGATGTCAAAAAATGGAAACGGCATTGAGACTTACACAAAATATTTACAACAAAAAATGCCTATCTAAAAAACACAAAACTGAGACATTACAACACGGTTATTAAACCAAATCAAACAGATGCAGTATGCTGCAGAAACGCTCATTTTGAATAGAAAGAGGGATATCGAGGACATTGAAAAGAAGGAAAAAAAAATCATAAGAAAAATCCTAGGCCCCAAACAAATAAATAGCACAACATACCGACATCGAGAAAACCAAGAAATTAAACAATACACAGATATACATAGCGATATGAGAAAAAGAAGACTTAAGTTTTACGGACACATCAAACGGATGAATCCGAGTAGGCTAACTAGACAAATAGTCGAATTTTATGAAAATAGGAGTAGAGCTAAAGGAGAAATAATTAAATGGATTGCGGCAATTAAAGAGGACCTAAGATCAGCAAATATTACACAAAGTGAAATTCAGGATAGAGGCTGTTTCAGACACAAGGTTAACGTTTGGAAGGTTGGCCAGAGAGAAAAATGTAGGAAGACCAGAACAACTTGGTCTGACGAAAGGAAAAAAGCTCATAGCGAAAGAATGAAATTAGTATGGGCGCAAAGGAAGGCTAACAGCAACAAGCGCCTCTAATTGTACTTCGCGTGGTCCACCAGGGCCCATACGTGAATAATAATAATAATAATAAATACATATTTTTACCTATTATCATATCGGATAATGGCCTCATAGAAAAAGCACTGCAAATATCACTGAAATCGTTAAAGATATTTAATAAAATCGGGACTATAGCATCAGCCTAAAAAGCGCTGGTACTAAACACTTGCAATATCATCCGCAAAATCTTGGCGATTCAGTAACTTGTTGGCAATACCAGCCCCAGGTTACTGAAACAAACCCAGAAATAACTGCGATAATAAAATAATAATACGACACCCCAACAGTGCGTTGACACCTTAAATCAGAAACTTTCATTATATAGAACAAGGCTGAAGAAATACTTTCTTATAATAGAAATTAAAAAGAACTTTTTATAGGAATCTCAAGGATCTCAATTTAGTTGCTTGTAACTCAATTAATAGCTTTCCAATTAAAGAACAGATTGAGGAATGTTGGGGCAACCAGCTAAATACAAAAATTTCACACAACAACAACGCTTGCTGGATAAGAGAGGAACGTCAGCCCTATCAAAACTGCTAATAAATGAAAGATGAACAATTTACAATCCATGGGGTTTCCAATGTAATTAAACAACTTCATAGCTGGAGACCACCAGAGCCTGGCAGACTGAAAAATTACTGGCTGAAAAAATTATGGTGCACACATGATGAACAAACTGAAATCGTTAACGAAATATTAGTGAAGCCACAAAATGCACCATTATTTCTAACTCGAGGGACGACACACCTTATACCAAAGGACCAGCAAAATACTTAATATCCTACAAAATATCTGCCTCCCCACGATATAGTTATAACAGTTTGCATTAGTGATTGAATATTGAAAGACCGTACTAGAGGAACAATGGAATGTAAGGAAAAATTGGTTATTGATTTAGTCGTCTTCAATCAGGCGTATGCCAAGAAACAGATAATAAACTCATAGTTTTGGGGTTTTCACTTTTAATAGTATTTGATGCCAAAAAAATAATACGTAAATTTATAATTTAATTGAAATATTATATATACTATTTAAATTATCAGTATCAGGTTTCAAATTAATTACAGTTAGTTTAAAAAAATCTAAAAGAAAAAAATGTATAAAGAAACGATGTAAACCCTCGCCGGAACTTCGTAGCCTTCGTATGTACGTTGAAATACTGTGTGCCGAAACAATTGAAATACGTACAATTTTAAGTATAATGGAAATTTAAATATAATTCTTAGTTTGTTTATTTAAAATCAATTGTCATCAATTATCGGCTATCTTACTTAAATACAGTCTACTATTGCTAATACAATCGACAATTGAACTCACTTATGGACTATTGTTAACTTAAGAAAAGGAGGTGTTTCTCTGGAGTTAAAGATTATACATTATATTCTTATTATTTATTATTTCAGTAGTATTCTATTAAGAATGAGTAAATGCTAATATAAACAAACATATATGAACAAATATACATATGTTTGCTATAGCCTGATCGAAGATAAGCAAATACAATTAATAACCAATAATTGACATGAAAATATAAACATATATTTTTGTCTGAAGCGCTTCTATTATATTAAACAGATCGACATAATTGTTGTTGTTGATCATTGTTGAGAATGCTCTGTATGCATTTTATGTAGTATTTTGTATATATTTTAGTGTAGTAGTATTGTATCATGGGTAGGTAGTTATTAAAACACCTTTTCATAGAAGTAGCCTAGCACGTCCCGTTTTCAAGTCCCCGCTTCTCGTTTATATCATGGCACATTGAAATTATTTGTACCTAACTTGGGTTGGTCAATGTAATATTACTATAACAGCATAGAAGGAAAATTTCCTCAGTATTGTACGAACTTTTAAGGGCAGTTTTATTGTTTTCTACTGTTGCCTTTGTTTCTGACTCATTTACAGTACAGTCAAGTGTTTAAATCGATTTTATAAAACATGGATTTTATATATAGTCCTAGTCTTATCTAGCGGATAACTTTTGTTACACGCATATATAAGCGGACGATTTATTTTAAAGCCACAAGCCAGATCTATGTGTATATCCGAGGAAGTTAAAAAGGGTACCTTTTATATTTTAAGTGCCAAATTGGAGTTTAGAATAAAGTTAGGTTCCTCAAGTTTGCTGTATTGCTGTTTTGTTGTGAGTTGTAACGTAAATTTAGTGCAGTGCATCGCAAGAAAAATTCAATGCAGTTTGCTGTCAATGTAGTGTGGAGAGAATCTAGAAAAGAAATAGTTACTCAATTAAGTGATGTAAAACAAAAAAAGGCATATTTTTTGGGCCTCAAATACGAAAGCTTCTAGGTGATTTTCGTTTTCAAGAAAAATTTAATGAAAAGAACCTGGCAGCTTCGAAGTATTTTGTAAATGTAGTGAAAGTATTTCTCGGCAACAAGAAAGATGAAAACTATAAAAACTTCATAGATGAACTTTTGAAAGCCTATGAAATACTAGGGTACCGTATATCCTTAAAATTGGAATTTTTGTACTCCCACTTGGATTTTTTCCGGAAAGTTTGGATACAGTAAGCGACGAACAAGGGCATAGGTTTGACCAGGACATCAGGGCGATGGAAGCAAGATACCAGGAATGCTGGAACCGATCTAAGTTGGGTGACTACTGCTGATTTTTAAAAATAGATGAAGCTACAGAACAAAATAAAAAAGCGAAGGTTTTTGCCGCTGTATTACATTTCATGTAATGTATTTTTACACCACCTGTACGAAAAAAAAATGTACGTTTTACAGTAATTAGCTTATCATCTTCGGATTTAATAATAATATTCAGCTCTACAGGCCTAGTGGCCCTTGGCTTCGAGTTCTTTCACTCTTCTTTTCCAACTTTTTCTGTCCAAAGCATCAGTCTTCCAATCCCTCACTCCTACTTTCCTCAAATCATTTAGCACCTCATCCAGCCATTTCTTCCTCGGTCGCCCTCTTCTTCTCCTTCCCCCTTCGCCTCTCATTAGAATTCCTTTAACCCATTTCCCGCTGGACATCTTCGCTATGTGCCCTAGCCATCTAGCTCGCTGTGCTCTCACCACCTGAACAATGTTTGGTTTTTTGTACAGTTCTTCTATTTCTTTGTTTGTTCTTCTTCTAAATTCATTCAGAACTTTAACTCCTCCAAAAATTCTCCTTAATATTTTTCGTTCCCAGACTTCCAGCTTAGTTTCTTCCTTCTTCGTCATCGTCCATGTCTCGCACGCATAGGTAACCGTGGGCCTTAGTATTGATTGGTACACTCTTACTTTTGCTGCTCTTGTTATATTCTTTGCCCTTAAAATTTTTGATAACATTCCTGCAGCATTGCTTCCTTTCGCTAGTCGTTTCTCTATTTCCTTTTCTTCATCCCCTTAACTCGTTAGTGTTACTCCCAGATATTCAGCTTGTTCCACTTTCTCTATTGTATATTTCTTATTTACTGCACAATCAATGACTAAATTAGGGGAGAGTCCTCTGGTGCTATCTTTCATTACCATATATTTGGTCTTGTTCTCGTTAATTGTTAAGCCATATTCTCTGGCCTTTCTTTCCAACATCTTGAAAACCTTTACTACTTCTTTCTTGGATCTCGCCATCAGTACAATGTCTTCGGATTTAGGACTACAAAATACTGTCAATACATCTTCGGATTTAGGACTACAAAATACTTCATATACACCTATTTTCATCAATGTTACCTCAAAGAACACTTCCGGATGAAGGTCTCTTTAGAATTCTTCCAACTCTCGCAGTCCTAAGCTTTCCTCTGCCATTCGGATTCAATGTACTTAACGTTGTGATCACTCCATCGTGTTTTCGATCTTCTCCGTGGCGATCAAGGGGTATCCAGTCCAGGACGCCTTGGACCATCTTTCATCTCATCACATCGCTACATGTCTGCCCACTTTCATTTCGATTCCTATACTTTTCTGACTGACATCATTGTAGTCACTTTCGTTTGTTCTCTGATCCATGTGCAGGGATTTCTATCCCGTCTTGTAATGCCAAGCATACATCCTTCCATTCCGCTCAATACTACCCGAAGTTTATGAACTGACTTGGATGTGGATAAGAGAAATTCAATTTACAACTAAAAAAAAAATATTTAATTGAAACATGCAACCAAATTACATACATATACATATGTGTATGTCCATACATACATCTCCGTATATATATATATATATATATATATATATATATATATATATATATATATATATATATATATATATATATATATATATATATATATAGTATAGAATGTAGATTTTCATTATGTTGTCACTGCCGAAATGCATAAAATAATACTCTACTATTTTAATACAATGCGATAGTTTATATCGCTGAGAACACTGACCTAAAAATACAGTTGGATCAATATCGAATTAAAGTTTAATCCTAACGAGTACAACAGGACAAATTTATTAATGCCGAATGAAATTCTAAAACACCCGTTATGATTTACAGCACTTACAATTGCCGTAGAAAAGTTGTCCCTGAAGCAACACTCACCATAAAACTAGGTCAAAAAAAAGTCAATTATTAGTTACGGTATTTATTCAAATACGCATTTAGAAAGTTGAAAAACGAGGTACAATATTTAATAGGCACTTACTCAATATTATTGATACAATTAATATATACAAGATAACCAAAAAAATCAACAGTATGAATGATAATATATTATACTGGATTAATTTTGAATAATAATAGTGGTATATATATATATATATATATATATATATATATATATATATATATATATATATATATATATATATATATAGGTGGACGATCTTAAATAGAAGGTTGCAACTAGCGTATTGAGGTAGGCTTTCACGGCGTCTTCAAGCCAGTCGTTGGTATGGAAAGGCTGTACACCGGGTGATCGAACACTTTCATATGAAACTGAGTAAGAAGATGTTGGATTATTGCAGCATAATGGGGTATTACCTTGTCATGAATCAAAACAATCCAGATTACAGCATTCCTCTCCTTTTTTTAATTTATGGAAATGTCTGCTCATTAGAATTGTTTTACAAGACAGTGTTGTAATGAAAGTTTAAATATTAATAGGACAAATCTATTCTAAATACATATCTTGACGTAGTTTCCTCTTCGGTGTTGTATGTATGTTTCTGCGTCCTAGTTGATAATGTTCTGGGCTGAGAGATTGCTTTAGCCTCTAATGAAAGAGGTTCGTTCGTTTTTTAATATTCTGTGACACTGTTAGTAGATCGAGTTCTTGGTGCACTTGTCGCTTGGTTACGAACCATTCGGTATTAACAGCTATTTGTAATATTTTGTTTTGAAGAACCCGCATTTTGTTTATATTGGTAGGCGATGCGTTACCCCATGTGTAAAGGATTAAAGGCCGAATAAATGATTTGTATAACAGTATCCTCTTCTTTTGTTCTGAATAGCTCTGTATGATCATAGGCCCTGGCTGCATAAACTACACGAACAATCCACTTTTCTAGTACCCGAGAACGGTAGCCATGCAGTTGCTGAGAGTTTGTCTGAAATTTTTGTGTTTGTTCGGGGAGTGTGTGTGCATCCATTGTTTGGATTGTTTTTACAATTACGGATGATCACAAAGATATCAAATTTTCAGATGGATTTAAAACTCTTTCTCCTCATCAGCGTAACGTATAAGAAGGGACTTATCCCTTCTTATGCGTATAGCCTTAGCTGAGCATGGGCCGTACTTTGTCATTCTCAGACAGTTTTGTGGGAACCCAGCATGCATAAACTGTTCCATAGACTAGGTGTTGCGTTACTCGTGTACAGAACTGACCTTGAAATGTCCTTCATGATAAACATCATACTATGTAAAAAAACTACTTTTATAGCAAATGTTGGAAACGCTGACGTTTTACTTCCAAACAACATTCTAATATGAACCCCTACCGTGGCGGTTCTTCTTATTTCAATATGATCTAAGGATGTTAATGCTAGATTTCAATGTTTGAACTCCTCTCTAGTGTTTGTTTGTGTATTGTAAAGATTTTTTACAGTACCCCAAATATAGAAATCAAGAGGGATTAAAGCGGCTGATCTCGGTGGCCAAGTCCATGGGCTAGGTGGCCATTTACCATCACTGATAAAATGGGGATTTTTATTGGCCCAGAGGTGACAATTTCCTCTGCTAAAAACTCCTCTCGAACATTTGGTCCCATCAATCCAGATTATATTTTTTGAGGGCAGGTGGCAGAGGGGCTCTGGCTTGAGAAACTGAGCTTCAGAAAAGTTGTAAGGGCGCATGCTGTGTTTTATCAGTATTTTTTGTAGTGAGGAGAATATCACTCTAGCCGTGGCCCACTACTAAAATCAACCATTATCTTTGCATTAATTGCATTATATAAGTCGTTTGGAAACGCCCTGTATGCGATAAATTAATTTTCATGTCATATGATCATAAAGCAACCTATTAAGAAACAGTGTTCAAAAATTCAGGTATCTAGCTATGATGGTCGTAAAAAAAATATTGTTATATTCATGAATATTTCTTGCCAAATTTCGCGAGCACCACGCGAGCTACCGGTAGCTCGCGTGGACAATTTCGGTAGCTTGGTAATGTAGGTAACTTGTACGTGGAGAATGTGCAACATTATTGTATTAAACAAGCTTAGATAGCTCTCTCTATCTGAATATTATCAAAGTAGCTCAACACATTGAACAGATTGGCAACCTTTTCAATGATCTAGACTCATCACTAAAGCAGAAGTAATTCTATCTCAGTGGCGTGTATTATGGTGTACAGTAAGGAGAAGAACACAATAAAGACGATAAACAAACATTCTTCTTGAAAATTAATGTCTATTAATATTTATTCTCAAACGTGTCTTACACGTAGCTGTTTGTCTCAAGAATCACGCACTTCTTTTATGGATGGACATGGATGTTGCTTAGCTAAACACTAAATATATATTCAAATTGAATGAAACATGTACTGTGAACCGTTTTTTCTTCTCCAGTACATATTTTCACAAAGTGAAAAATTCGAGTGCTTTCGATTTATGGTTTGGTAAAAGTTCTTTTCGACTTCGGTTGGTTCAAAAAAATATATACCTTGTGTACTGAAAAAATGATATATCTTTAAAAAAATAACTTTTAAAATAAAACACAGAATATTTATTTATTCATCCAGATTTATTTTGTATCCTTCAAAGTAATCCTCTCCCGCTACAATTCACTTATATCAACTTCTGAAATAGGTTTTAT
Source organism: Cosmopolites sordidus (assembly GCA_031761425.1). Lineage (NCBI taxonomy): Eukaryota > Metazoa > Arthropoda > Insecta > Coleoptera > Curculionidae > Cosmopolites > Cosmopolites sordidus. The sequence goes on along the minus strand of JARFXV010001808.1, from coordinate 435,741 downwards.
ACACGACTTCTGGCATTTCTATTAAAGCGGCCCGCGATCTCTGGATCTCTGGACTCTAAACGGTGTGCGCGAAGTAGTTTCTTTTGTTGAAAGAACAGGAAAAAGTTACACAGTACCATATCTGGTGAATATGGTGCTTGACGAACGGTATTTGATTTTTAGCAAAAAATTGACGAATAATTATTGCGGTATGCAATAATGCACTATCGTGAGGCAAAAAAACTTAATCGGTGATTACTCAGTACAATCTCCTTGATTTCGGTAACATTTCGTTAATCGGTTGACATAGAACGTCTTCCTGAACAAGGTTTGTCACAAGAAATTTCGTTGTTTAGAAATTTTATTGTTAGACATCATCGACGACATAAATTTTCAACAATTTCAAAAGCCACTAATTTCAAACTTAACAAGCGAAATGATTTGATCAAGATCAAGTGGACATGTCTGTCAAATACAAAGGACAGTCATATCAACGTAAAAAAAACATGGTTGTATCGATTCGCAACGCCAGAAATATTTGTAACAAAAGTCACTTATAGATCGCATTAGTATGTCAAAACTTTATTCAATTAAAGTTATGTATCCCGCACCGACAGGTAGAACGATATTTATTCGATTGTTCTTAAGATTCAATCGCTACTGCATTAAATATATTCCCTACAAGCATAGAAAACTATTTGCGATTGCATTGATTAGTTCAATGAATTATTGTTTGGGTGTCCCAAATTGACTGAAATTAAATTGAGAACTCGCATATCGAATTGAAAGCAATTTGCAATCCAAGTAGCTTTTCAAGCAACTTTCACGTTCGAAAGATACAAATAATTAATTGCTATAAATGCAAACATAGGCATCTCAAAATCATCTATTTGTAAAAACGTAAAGTGTTATTCACAAACCTCAATATTAATAAACGAATATTTTGAACAGAAAAAAATATTTATATGTAGATTCGTAATTTGTTTGATAATTGTTGATTGCAAGGTACACATATATTCACTAACACTATTTAAGCTAACTGGGATCTTGAAAAATTCTGAAAATAAAATGTATTCGAAAACAAAGTTAAAGAAACTTTGAAGTAAACTGAAGTAAAAATTTATTTATAGTTATTGATTGTATGGGCTTTCGAAATTATTATATGGTAAATTTGTTTTTCATATATAACCTGATAGAAAATTGATATACATTCAATTTTTTAGTATGGTAAAAAATAGATGAGAAAATACTGAGGTAAAATTAGAAGAAAAATACATAAAGTTTTAATTCTTTTTTATCAATTTTATTTATACGCGGTACAACAGCTGATCTGACAATCACTTATCACCATTAAACAACGAAGACAGGACCGGACTAGGTAAAGGTCTAAGTCAAGTATGGTAAAATTGAAATAGAAATGGATACGGACGACGAATATACCATTGATGATGGGAAAAGGAAAAAAACCTCTGGAAATTTAGCGAATGTATTTGGAAGAAGTAGTAAAACATCAAGAACCCAAGACAAAAAGGAAAAGCAGGGGGATAAAATAGTTCAATTTATGAATATGCTTCAAAGTTTCAATACTGATGTAGAAAAGGTAATAAGACAACTACGAAATTAACAACGGGCATTTAGAGCGGATGTTAACAAAATCTTAGAAGGAAAAAAAAGTTGAAAGTGGAATACAAATAATTAAAGAAGGAAGTGCAGGAAATAAAAAACCAGATAGAGATTATAGATAAAGAAAAAATGCGAAATAGGATAGTAGTGCGAGGATTGAATGTATTAACCTATAATGAGGACACATTGAAACAGGATATGAACGAATTTATGAAATCTAGTCTAGAAGTGGATGTAATAATTAAGAGCGCCAAAAACTTGGACAGTAAAGTATGTCTATTAGAATTAGAAAATGCGAACGACAAACATATAATCATGAGAAACAAAAATAAATTGCGAAATTATAAAATAAATAATAAACGATTAAATAATGAACATTTTTATATAAATGAGGACATATCTAAAGAATAAACGGAGATCTAAAAGAAGAGTATGCAAAAATGGTGAATGACATGATTGTGAACCCGGCAACGAGTAAAGGCTTGGAGAGAGGGAAAAGTAGGGTAATAAGCACAACTAAAACAAAAAAGGTACGAACCTGGTACTTGGAACTAAGAGGCACACATTCTGAGAGAAGCCTTAAGAATTTAGAACTACAAATCGAAAAGTATGGAACGAATATATTGGCTATACAAGAAACAAAGCAGAAAGATAATGCAATCACAGAACTAAATAACTCGGTGTTCTATAATAGTGGTTGTAACGATAAAATATTAGGAACCATTTCTTTCTGTTCGGCAAGAATATGAAAGAATCCGTTGTGGAATTTAAGGCTATATCCAATAGAATTTGTTGTATAAGAATCAGAAATATAAACAAAAAAATAAGCATACTGAACATACGTGCGCCAACGGAAAACAAGGACACGGAGGAGAAAGAAGAATTCTATGAAGAAGTATTTCGGAAGCTACTCCAATTCCAACTTACGATATTAAGGAAAGCACAGTAACTATAGTTAGATATAAGAAATTTATAGGAAAACGCAGTAAATATTTAGTAATAAACAATTTCGAATGAAAATGGACAGAAACTGATAGAGTTTGCAATGGAGGCCAACATGATAATTAAGAACACATGTTTTGCAAACAAACAAATATACAAAGAGAGTTGCATTTCACTCGATACTGATAGAGAAACACCATACAAGAATATAGACCCGATTAGGAGTTATAGAGCAGCGGATTAGAGTATGAATCATTTCTTGGTATGAGTGAAAATGAATGGTGTGAGTGAAATGGGAAAATAACAATAAAAGAGAAAGAAAAGGAAATAGTAGGATAGGATGCATAGTACAATAAGAAGAATGGTACATAGAACAATAGATAAACGATGGGATAACTTAGAAAAAACAATAACAACAGTGGCTCAGGAAATATTAAATACGGATACAAGAACAAAGAGGAATAGGTGGTTTGACACCAAATGTGAGATGGCAGTGGCAAGAAGGTGTAAAGTAAAGCTAGTTTCTGGAGAAAAAATGGAGGGGAGTAAAATTGAATTAAAAAAAGAACACGAGAGGTCAAATAAATATGCAACTATTTTAGAAAGGGATATGAAGAAAATTGAAAGCAACTATAATCAAAAGCAAATAAGGAATTTTTACCAAGGTGTTAGAAACGAAAAGAAAAGACATTAACCAAGAAACGTATACTACAAGAACGACGACGAAAAAGTATTTATAAACGAAAAGGAAAATATAAAAAGTTTGAGAGGTTGTTTTGAACGAATATTGAACAAGCTAGGACGCATTGATGGAGAGGAAGAGGATAGAACGGAACGGACAGAGATATCGAGAAGGAACTGGAGACAGGAGCGGAAAGGCAAAACTCAACGGAACCCAACATTATAGAAACTAAAGAAATCATAAGACACATGAAAAATAAGTAATGTCTGAATGATTGTGGAGTGTTCATATATTTTTTTCTCCTTTATTTGGGTTTTTCGCCACTGTTAAAACTCAAAAAATATCAAAAATACCTGTTCTTATTTAGAGAAAGAATCACTGGGTAAAAACAAAAAAACCAAACGGAGACAAATTTCTCAGTGTTATATTACAAATTAATATAATTTATTTTTTAGTTCAGTTTTGAAAACGGGGGGAGATTACCCTCCGGAACGTTAACGCCAGTGCTGGAGGAAGGAAAAAATGGCAAGAAAATGCGAACGAGCAGTATTGTGTCCAATTTACAAGAAGGGGGATAGAACATCATATGACAACTACAGAGGTACACCGCTGCTGGAAGTGGTGTACAAAATACTAGCGACAGCAATCAAGAACAGGATAAGGGATACCTCGGAGGATTTAGTTAGAGAGTACGAATGTGGTTTCAGGAGTTACAGATCAACAGTAGACCAGATAATGTTACTAACGTAACTGCAGGAAAGACACTACCGAGAAGGCTTAAACATGAACATACTCTTTATAGATGTCCAGCGGGCCTATGACTCCATTGATAGAGAGGAACTAATAAAATCAACTGGAGAACTGGAGGTTAATAGACTAATATAGAGGTTAGGAGGTTAATAGAACTAATAGCTTTAACAAAAATAACTATAGAAAATACGGACAGCTTAGTTAAAGTAAGTAACCACCATTCAAAACCCTTCAAAGTAAGATCAGGCTTCAGACAAGGAGACCCATTATCTGCCTGCTTGTTTAATCTAGTGTTGGAAGCTGTGTTGAGGAGAAATCAGATACATCGAACAGGACTAATATGATAAAAATCACCAAAGTCTAGCCTTCACCAACGATGTAACAATTATAACATGAGATTTGGGAGAAATGAAAAATGTAACTGAAAGATTAATGAAAGAAAAAGGTTTGGGCTCCGAGTAAATACAAACAAAGAAAAATACATGAAAATGAAAATTAAAAAAGACAAAATGTGCAAGGAAGGGCTGAAAATTAAAGTAGGAGAACAAACACTATACTTCAAAAGAGTTGATCGTTTTTGTTAACTTGGCTCAACTATTATAGACAAACATGGAATGGAAGCGGAGGTTAAGGTCAGAATAGCAAAAGGAAATAAATGTGCAGCGATGCTGCCGAGACTCCTGTGAAACAAGAATATATCAAGAAAAGCCAAAGTAAGAATTTATAAGACAATAATGAGACCAGTTGTAATATATGCCGCGGAGACCTGAACCTAAACCAATAGCAGGGAAAGAATGTTGAAGGTATGAGAGAGTAGAGCACTGAGAAGAATATACGGTGGTATTAAGGAGGAGAATCAGTGGAGAAGAAGGGCCAATAAAGAAATAATAACGGTATTTGGAGAACCCTCAATTATGCAGATCATCAGAAAGGCTACCAAAAAGCAAACTAACAAAACAGGTTGTGAGCAGGGGAGAGGTGAGGGAACAATGAAGAGAGGAAGACCGAAGAGAAAGTGGCTACAGGAGGTGGAGAAGGATTTGACCAGAATGGGTGTGACACAGTGGAAAAGAAAGTTAAGGAATATAGTACCTTGGCGGCAGATTGTAAACCAAGCCTTAAAGGCCTGTAAAGCGGTACATATATATCAATTTTATTTATAATGTGTCTCTCTAACAATACACTCTTTTTACTGGTTACTTCCTTTATACACTATAGTATCTCAAGTTCTATGTACTTGATTAAAGCCTCTAAAGTCCGTACTCGCACGATTCTCTTTTAACAATCACGACAGAACACCAGGACCTATTCAAGAGAGTCACACATTTTTTCGTACAAAAATTTGATCTGTCAACCAGTTAAATAGAGAAAAACAAGTGTCTCCACATTTTCTTAAAGGTAACATTGAGCTGTCATATTGCCTTTAATGAAGACAAGTGGTGATTAAACATAACATCAAAGCTACTGGCCTTGTAGCTCGAGTTTAATATCAAACTGGGATTATTTTTTTAAGCTATCTGATCCATTTTCTTCCATTATGTCAATCTAAACATTTTTACACTAAACATGTTATCACTTTAAGGGAATTCTCGAATAATCGAAGTTAGTGATAATGTCATAGGTCCAACTCTGAAGTCAACTGAATTTAGAAGATGACAAAAATATCTCAAGTGTACCAATTTCCGAATAATTATTAATGAAAAGGGTCTAGATAAAAAAACTTAAAAAAACGGAGTAAATTCAAATTTTCCTATTCTGCAGGCTTAAAGTGTATTGCTTAAATTCAATCTAATACCATTTATACTGTACAATACAATATATATATATCTAATGATACAGTTAACATATTTATAAGCTAAGCAGATGGATGGACTTGTGCCATCAATCATGATTTTTTCAGACTATATAATCTTAGACGATTTTTTCTCATGTCATTACTATGTGCCACAAAAATAACTGCTTTCCGTAACGAATAACCATACCTTGGACCTCATTTTAACGGTTATAAATATAATAACGATGTACAGAATAAAAATAGTGGAATATTGGAACACGGTATGAAGTCGTCTTAAGTTATGAACACCGATTATGATTAGATTGACATAATGGCCAAAAATGGATCATAATGGATATCGCCGTAAAAAATAATCTTAATTTGATGTTAAGAGAAAGCTACAGTATAGACCAGTAAGCATGATATTATATGGTACTATTGCTTACGAAAATAGATCACCACTTGTCTTCATTATATACAATATAACAGCGAATTGTTACCTTTAAGAAAAAGTGGAGCTACTTATTTTTCTCTACTTAATCGATTAGCAGAACAAATTTTTCAACGAAAAAATGTGTGGTTACGTATTGCTAGATCTCCTTTGAACTTTCTTGAAAAGGTCCCTGCGTCCTGCCATGATTGTTAGGATTGTTAGAAGAATAACGTGCCAGTACGGGCTTTAGAGGCTTTAAGGCATAAAGTGCGTAGAGCTTGCGGTACTATAAAAAGTTTATAAAGAAAGTAACCTGTAAAGAGAGTGTATTATGAAAAAGATACATCATGCTTAAAATTGAAAAAAAAAGACTGATTAAAACCTTATGTGTTTTTCTTCAAATTTTACCTCACTATTGTCTCATCTACATTTTACCATACTAAAAAAATCGAGTACCCGTTGGATGTATTCAATTCTCTATCAGCTTGTATATGAAAAACAAATTTACTCTATAATAATTTCAAAAACCCATAAAATCGATAGCTCTAAATACATTTCTGTTTAGATTAAAACTTTCTTTAACCTTGTTTTCGGATATATTTTGTTTTCAGAATATTTCAAGGTCACTGTTAGCTTAAATAGTATTGAGAGATATATATGTACATTTCAAATCATGAACTAAACAAATAAATATTAAAAAAATATCGATTTAAAATTCATTCGTAATAATGAGTTTTCCGAAAAATACTTTCGAATATTTAATGCTGTGGCGATACTATCAAAATGACTCCTCGGTTCGAGCTACGTTCCGTGAGCTACGTGATTTTTACGATGCACACATTCGCTCGGTTGACGTTCGCTGGACAAATTCTAATCAACTGGTTCAATAAATAATCAAACAATATCCGTACGTCATCGAAACGTGTGGTCTGCAGAAAACACTGCTCTAGTGAACGAGAGTATGCAGGATAACCCGACGCAGTTAATTGCTCGTTGGGTCCAAGAACTTTTCTTTCGTAGACCTCAACTTGGCGAACTTTGTCTCGCGGCTTGGGCACTCCAAACTTCAATTAACCCAGGTACCGAAGGTAACTGACCATAGGCAGTGTCGAGCATTCGCTGACTGGACTCTGGAGCAGTTGCAAGTGTACCCTAATTTCGGACGAAAAATCATCTTCAGCGACGAGGCCAATTTTTAGATAAATGATGAAAAATTGTTGCATTTTGGCAGATAACAATCCACATGATACATTAATTATTTCGAAATGCATCCAGAAAAAGATATTGTTTGGATTTTGATCTTGCGGGGTGGGTTACTGGCCCGTAACTCTTCCAAAATGAAGCTGGCGGGAAGTATTGAAAATATAAGCGTACAGAATACTTTTTTAAAGAAAAAAACGGTATATTATACATAACTTGTTTCATCAGTATTTAAAATTCCAGCGACCTTAATGACTAACCCTATATCTATATATATATATATATATATATATATATATATATATATATATATATATATATATATATATATATATATATATATATATATATATATATATATATATATATATAATATATATATATATATATATATATATATATATATATATATATATATATATATATATATATATATATATATGGTTAGGTTCTTCATGTCATTTTAAGGAAAAAAGTTCCTTACAACAAAGATCTAAAATCCTGTTTCCGAGAAAAAAAAAATGCAAAGTTATTAATCATCAATCCAAAAACTACGATAAAAATTAACATTTTAAGCAAATATGTGAAAAAGTCCATGCAGCACAAAACAAATAAACTAATATATAATGTTATAACTTTTATTAAATTAAGAATCGTACCCTACATTAACCCTGAAGAATGTAGCAACATCGCCACAATACAATATTGCCAGGACACATTGTTATTTTAAAATTGCGACAAAAATTAGTCCAGTGTTTCAGTGCATGTATTTAAATCCGATTTATAACCTAAAAATATATTCTACGCGAATATCATGATGCCCTCATTACGGGCAACGATGCCGCGAAAATCATATATCAGCATTTCGAGGATGTAGGCGGCAGCAAGAAATATGTCCTGAAGTTGAAGACCAGATTTTACATCTTGTTGAAGAGGATTCTACAAGAAGTACTGGAAGTGTTGCTTAGCAAGTTGAAGTTTCCCATTGGATTGTACATGGAACATTAAAATAGCAATTATTCTACCTTTATCATGTCCAAACCATACAAGTCCTCATACCCAGTTATATTTCACAGAGGCAGAAATATTATGAATGGTTTATTGGCTAAAAACAAACGAATGTAAATTTTTGTCCAATATTTTAACAACCGACGAAACTTTCTTTACGAGGAATGGGGCCATTTTGAAGAGTTAATTTAATAAAACAACTAATCATGTGCTTCTTAGTGCGACGTGAATCGTTTAAAAAAGATGATATAATGTGAAAAAGTTTAAATAATTTTAACTGTGACATTAAACGAGAATAATGTGTAAGTTTTCCTATTTCGTATAATAAAACAAACCAAATTTATGCGGAAATTTGTCAGTTAATTCATTCAGTTATTGTCGATCAACTGCAGGATGAAGGCCTTCACAGCATGCTTCGAATTCGCACGGTCCTGAGCTTTCCTCTGCAATTCGAGTCCAATTTACTTCATAATATCATCCGTCCATCGTGTTTTCCGCCGTCTTCGCTGGGGTTTATGATCAAGCGGAATCATTCCACAATTGCTTTAGTCCATCTGTCGTCGCATCGTCTCGCTATATGACCTGCCCACTTCCATTTCAGTTCTTTCGCCTTTCCAATGATGTCACATACCTTCGTTTGTTCTCTGATCCATATGCCGGTCCTTCTATCCCGCTTTGTAATGCCAAGCATACACCTTTCCATTCCTCTCTCTGCAACTCGAAGCTTTTGAACTGATTGTGATGTGAGTGTCCATGTTTTACTTCCATATGCCAAAACAGGCAGCACGCACACATTAAAAACCTTTCTTTTCAGACAAAGTGGGACTTTGCTCTTAAATACTATATTGAGCCAGCCAAATGCCTGCCAGCCACACAACCCACCGTTCCACCTCCCGGGCGGTATCACCCTCCATAAAAATCATTTGCCCAAGATCTATGTAGTGGTCCACAACCTCTAAATCACTTCCTAAAATAGAAATTCTTCTGTTGACAGCAAAATTGTTAAACACAACTTGACTCTTTTTTCGGTTTATTTTCAAACCAAATGGTTCTCCCGCTCTTTGCAGCTCTCATATGTGTTCTTGTAGCTCATCTGGGTCTTGTGAAAGGAGAATGATATCTAGCTGTGGCTGTAGCTGTAGCTTCCTCATACATGGATCTCAGTAGGTTCACATAGGCTCTTTCTATCCCTTGGTTAAGTAATGCATCCATTATGGTCTGCGTTGATACTGATACGTCTGACAGTGTCATCAAAAATTGGGCTTTCAGAATGAATTCCACTAGACGAAGCCGAGAAGCCATTTAAACCACATTATTTTCAAAACATAATGCCATTATTTGTTCATCAAGATAAAATATAAAAATTCGGATTTCTTCTTGTGGTCATCTTTGTGCCCCATTGTAAGTTTCAGAAACTTTTATTGTATAATATATGTATATTATTAACAGATGATTTTCACCTATATTCCATGGTTTCTGGCTTTAAGCCATCATTAAACGTACTCGAGCAGAACGCCGTAAGCATATGAAGGAACAGTCATAACCACCATCCATGTAAATAGGCCATCTTGGATGGCAGATGTAATCTCATATAGCTTAAAATGTAGTCTTCCATCCATATTTAATAATTTAATTGAAAATCCTGACTGAGATGTTTTACTTCATTCTCTTTATTTACCTGATGTTCACTAAATCTGATGTTCATCAAATCTGATGATATTTACCAAATCTGGTATTTAGAACATTTAATAAGATAATTTTATATTATTTAATAAGTAATCGCTTTTGTGAACCAGTGGCTAAATATGTTTCTACAAGTATTGAAGAGTTGTGTTGGCAATATATAAAATGTATTAGAAAAATAATAATTATAAAAATGTTCTAATTGAAATAAAAAAATTAATTGGTAACACCAAAATTCTCATAGGCGTCTGTTCGCATATTTACTGAAGTCATAAGAATAAGTGATAATCGGAGGATGCCTATCGGAGTATATCCAGTGAATAAAGCGACTGAAGAGCAACATCTTAGTTACTTTAGGGCTTTCCATTTGATGGTTAACACATATGTCTGGCGAAATTCGAATTTAATTCGTAATAGTTAACACTTATATAATTCAACCACACTGAGAGCATGCATTTTTAAAGTAAAAGTAAAGTGTTTGGGTTAGAGGCGCATCAGCAACTAGGCTATTTAGCGACTGGACCTACAGCTTAACGTGGGTTCCGAACCACGGTCATCAGCTTCCGACAAACCCAGGCCAGCACCCCCCTCGGGCTATAAACCCTTGGTTATGTGCCTACCCATAAGTCTATCAGGAAACCTACCGACTGGCGAGTGGCCAACGTAGAACACTTCTCAGAAGGCATCCGGCCTTACCCAGCCTTTAACTGGCGTGACTGAGGAGTAATTCGTAGTCGGATTTTACACTCTTGCCTAGAAACAATCACAAACATTTAGGAAAGATAAACGGACAGAAGAAAGAAAAATAACCATCCGAGCGCTGGAATCGAACCAGCTATCGCTCCAGCGCGGATTCGGCAAAGCAGGTGCTCTTACCACCGCACCAACGCGACCGGCCATGAATTTTTTATAGATGCAGGTATTTTGGCAGCAAATACTATATCGTATATCCCTTCTGGTCTTTTGCACATACATTATTTTATCTTAGGTGATTCTAGTAAGCGCAAATTATATTACTTGCTTCTCTAAGACTAAAACAATCAACAAAGAAATTCATAAAACTAACTAAAACAACCTCCCACATTGATTGGTACTTTTTTTTCGATAATCTCTTTTAGAATACTTGAATTAATTTCAATTAACCTTGAAAAAGTAGATAGAGAAATAGTTTTTGTAAAAGGATAATTGCAATGCATGCGGGGAGGCGTATCTCTTTTTAAATCCCCCACTTTATTTACATCTACTATAACATGTCATCTAATACACTTCATTTTTTTCATTTCATCGGTTGATTTTACTAAATTAAAACAAAAAAATAGCACTATGTTTAAATAACAAGCCTACAAATCCATTAATGTGAACTAGATAGCTTAGAATAAGAACTGCAATAACCATTACATACTTTATTCAATAAGTCAATAAAACAGAACATATATGTTACAACCTTATATCCTAGAACAAATTAATATTCATTTTGACCAGACTTTTCCTTTTAAGGGTCACTCGAAAATAATCTCGAAGGGTCAAATATCTTCTATCTTTCACAGTGATTTCGGATAAGCGTCTGCTCCGCAATAAATTTTTTATAGGTCATATCCTATTCGTGATGACCACAAATGTAACAACTTTAAGTCATACATTATACATTGGATTTGCTATTATTTATATTCTTTATAAGGTACATGCCTCGTTCAATATTAATTAAGTTAATTTCAAATTCTCCTTGGTTAATAGGAATTGGATGGACCCTATTTCTCTTATAAATTCACGAACACATTTTAAATACTGCTTTAGTCCGGCGACACGGATATCGAAAAATAGCCTTACTAATAAGGACTAATATTTGGATGAGTGACCGTGCCGAAAAAATGCCAAATATGCGTAATATAATTACTAGTAAAACTAAAAATTAATAGTCCCTTAGTCACCAGAGTGACTAAAAACCCTGAAAACTCTGTAGACCTCTCGAAAGACTTAACGACTATCATCTTTAGAAGTATCTTTAATAGTATCAACTGAGCATGAAATTGCCTCTCAGTTATGCTAATAACCAGGATTTGTAAAGTAGGATGTTTTTCAATGAAATTTTTATGTTGAACACTCTTTAAACTAAAAATATTGTGTTAAATATCCGTCATTCTGTAAGTTATTTGAGAATTAATGAATTTTCCAGTTTAAAGTCACGTCGGCAGCTGAGGACATTTGGCAGCTTTGCTATTGGAACATTTAATGGTTAAGCGCAAAGCTTTGGGCCTCTGCCTCTATACCTAGTGGTTGAGGCGTCCCTAACACAAAAATATATCTAAATATCTATGATTGAAAAAATACATTTCTAAATATAGGGTATAGGAGAAAGTACTTTTGTAAATGTAACCATCGATTTTTCACGTCATTAAAAAGGGTCCAAACCCGAGAAATAAATTACGAAGTGGTTAGATCATCAATCGAATAGCTATAATAAAAATTAACATTTTACTCAAAAGTTATTACTTAACGAATAAACTAGAAATAAACTAATAAACATTGTTAAAATATTATTTTAATTATATTATATATAATCAACTCTGAAGAATCTGGCAACGTCGTAATATTGCCACGACAAAAATTGATATTTTCAAATTGTAACAAAAATTATTCTATGTTTCAGTCAGTATTTAATATCCGTGCGCATATATAAGGATAAGCTTCTTATTTAATGGGAACCTCTCCAAAAGTCCGACAGAGCTAAGGCGTAGATGTTAGGTGTAAGATGTAAATATTAATAAAAGTTCCCCAAAGATACAGGTAGTGTGGTTCCAAAATTTCAAGAATGTGAACGGCAGCAAGAAATCATTCCTGAAGTCGAGGCAGAAATTTTACATTTTTACCAGAAGTACTCGAAGTGTTGCTCGCAGAAGTTTTGAAATTGGAGTTTTCCATTGCATTTTCACACAGCCAGAGACATTGATTCAATATTTATATATTTTTATATTTATATTTATATAAATATATTTTATATTTATATATATATATATATATATATATATATATATATATATATATATATATATATATATATATATATATATATATATATATATATATATATTATATAGACACCAAGAGAACAAGCAGGATTCAGAAGTGGATTCAGTACAATGGATCACATCCAGGTTGTACAGCAGGTCATAGAAAGGCACAACGAATACACACACCATGCCACTGTGCTTGGCTTTTATCGACTACGAAAAAGCATTTGATTCCATCTCAAAGCATGCGATAATGGATACACTGCTCAGCCAAGGTGTAGAGAGAGCCTATGTAAATCTATTAGAATCGATATATGATGGAGCTATAGCCACAATTCACCTTGATGATCTTGAAGTGGGAATTAATATAGAACGCGGTGTACGGCAGGGTGACGCAATATCGCCTCTTCTTTTCTCGGCTGGCCTTGAAGAAGTATTCCGTAAACTGGATTGCGAACAGGATGGTGTAAAGATCAATGGTGCAAACTTAAACCATCTTAGATTTGCAGATGATATTGTGATATATTATTCTCATTTCACAAGACCCAGAGGAGCTGCAAAGACGCATACAGGAACTGCAAAGGGCTGGCGAACCATTTGGCTTGAAAACAAACCTGAAAAAGAGTCAGGTTATGTTCAATAACTTCGCTCAGGACAGAAGAATTTCAGTTTTAGGAAGGGATTTGGAGATTGTGGACAGCTTTATATATCTTGGGCAGAGGATTTCAATGGAGGGGAATACCGCCCGGGAGGTGGAACGGCGTGTTAAATGTGGCTGGCAGGCATTTGGTAGGCTCAACATAGTGTTTAAGAGCAGACTCCCACTTTGCCTGAAAAGAAAAGTATTCGATCAGTGCGTTCTACCCGTTATGACATACGGAAGTGAAACCTGGACACTCACATCGCAATCAATTCAAAAACTTCGGGTGGCACAGAGGGGAATGGAAAGATGTATGCTTGGCATTACAAGACGAGACAGAAAGTCCTGCGCGTGGATCAGGGAACAAACAAAAGTCTGTGACATCATTGGAAGAGTAAAACAATTGAAATTGAGATGGGCAGGCCATATAGCGAGGCGATGGGACGACAGATGGACCAAGGCAATCCTGGAGTGGATACCGCTTGATCGCAAACGTCCGCGAAGAAGACCGAAAGCACGATGGATTGATGAGCTCGTTAAGTATATTGGACCCGAGTGGCAGAGAAAAGCCCAGGACCATGAAGGTTGGAAGCATGCTGAAGAGGCCTTCATCCTACAGTGGATCGATACGGGCTGATGATGATGATGATGATGATATTTTATATTTATATATTTAAATATTTATATATTTCAACCAACAAAGCTTCTTTCATGAGGAATGGGATGGTGAATTAAAGACCGCTATCCTATTAAGATTTAGAGTTAGTTCAATAAAATAATCAATAATGTGTTTCTTAGTGTGACGTGAATAGTTTAAAAAGTGATATGATGTGAATAATTTGAATAATTGTCATTTCAACTTTAAGATAAACGAGGATAATGTGTAAATTTTCCTTTTATTTGTCAAACCAATCAAATTTATGCGATATGTATAGAATAAATGACTATAAAGTTATAATATTTTATTTTCAAATATTACCTTCAGAAGCCATTGTAAAGAAACCTAATTTCAGATTGATCGATAAAAACAAGACGAAAATAAACGTTGCCGTTGATTAAAAGGAAATTAAATCTGTTTTCAGACCTGTTTACCGTGCAAATGGTTGCATTTTGGATATACATGGATATATTTTTTGTGTTCAGTTTGGGTTTGGCTGAGAAAGGGTGTCCCAATAGGTATTTGATGACTTGGTATGATAAATTTAGCGTGGTTTTTCAAGGATATACCCTAGAAATTTTATATCTCATACGTGTCATCTGGAGACTTGGCAATTTAATTAGGGATCATTTTATGAAGGATGAACGAAGAGACGAGGAACAATTTAGAAATAAAGCAGAATTTTGCAATTAAATATGTTTTTCGACGAAGCTGATTTTCACCTCACAGGTTATGTGAATAAGCAAATTGTTGTACCTCACAGGTTGTGTGAATAAGCAAACTGAAAATTATCGACTAATTACAGAAAAACCTTTATATCCTCTTCGTGTAACATTGTGTGCTGATTTTCTATTGGGACAGTTTTTCATAAAAATTACGATTGTGAAACGATAAATGTTAATGGCGAACTTTTTGTGGCTCCAATTGGATAATATGCATCTTAACAGTAAGTCCTTTCAACAAAATAGCACCTCGCATTATAAGGCAAAGGAAACTTTGGGTGTGTTACGAACACGTTTTTGTGACCACGTCAATTCTCGAATTGGTGATATTCAGAGACCTGCAAGATCGTACGATCTAACCCCCCTCGACTTTTTCCTGCGGGTTTTCCTCAGGGAGGAACTCTATTATAACAATCCGCATACGATTCCTGACCTGAAGCAAAATCTGAAGCAAATTATTAATATAATTGAACCGCAATTGAACCATATTGTTATTGAAAATTTGAAGAATTGCCATCTGTAGAAAAAGCAGAGGGGGACATTTGATGAACATTATTTTTAAACTGTAGCTGTCAAAAAGTAAATACATACTTTATAACAAAATAAATAACCATTTTATTTTTGTAAAATTGTTGGTTTTATTAAGAAAGGAAATCTCCAGTACCTAATAGGCCATCCTTTATAAGTGCATAAAAATAAGTTTTAGTTAGGCTAATCCGAACCATGCTTATGAGCTATCGATTAATTCCCGTCTTCAACTTCATCGATTCATATTTCGTTTAACACCCTCATTTTTCGAAAAGTTTATCGACCACAACGTATCCAGGCTTACCCTGCCCTGAGCTATACTGATTCAGGGATAATACCTTATTGAATTTTAAACTTTTGGCACTGATCTTCTTTCGCATGGACAGCTAGCTACAACAAGGTATACTCCATTTTGACCTCTGAATTGCGTGATTACAGGAGATGCAACTTCCCAGTCGTTGAATGAGGATTTTGCTTTTTTATGTATTCGTTTAAATGAAAATTCTCGTTACCACTAAAGAAAATAATATTTAAAATTCCAGCTGGTTTTATAAAATTTATTTTACGAAATTACGACATTGATGGTGATTAGAAGACTTGTTAATGAAGTCTAAATAACTTTTTAGGTGAAACCTTACGCTCATTCTAAAATTAACCGACTATAATATAATCTACATTCAGTTGGCTTTATATATTGTGTTAATAAAAGTTTACACGGTTTAAAGATCATATCCTTGTGTAATAATCTCAGTAATGTCCAATTACTGTAAACGTAATGAAATTAAGATGCTTGGGTATTTTATAACTTTTAATACCACATTAATATCTTGTTAATGAGTAGAATGAATGTAGTTTGGATGTTTTATGTCAAAATGCCATTCAATGGTTTGAATTTTTTTGAATTACATTTCTTATTTCTGTTTCGATAATCTTAATTAAGAAAAAAATGTTTTTTATTAACGTTTTTTTAATTAATAAATTAACGAAAAACCATTTTTATAATTAAGTTAGACAATGAATTTACACTTTGTAAAAATACATTGCAATTATTTCGTATCTAAAGCAAAAGGCGGAAACTGTCAAAATATGCTAGACTAGCTGTACCCTGTTAGACCAGCTGTTATTAGTTTCTGTATAAAAAAAATTTGAACTTCCCCTTCCCGTCTTAAATCAAGCTTACATAAGGTGCCCTCAAATATAGTATTTAATCTTCCTAACATTTAATCTTCGTCGTCTATCTCATCTTCTTCGATGATAGTTTCGATTGGCCGCAAATCATTCATGAGCCCCATGTACTTATTAGTTAAAACGACATCTTCATTGCACCGAATGATGTCATTTGGAAAGCATTGTTGTAAGGTCTGATAGATCTTAAAAATGCATTTGATTTTACATGTGTTCCATGGAGTAGCGATTTTAATAGCTCTGGAAGTTGTCGCAAAGGTTCTAGTTTTATTTTGCCAGCTAAACAGCATAAACCTTCACATTCACCAATACACTTCAATGCTTTACAATAACTACAAATTTTTGTCATTGAACTTAATTTTGATTCTTGTTTATAATCAACTGTAGGATCATACGAAAAACCACAATTTATTTTTACCTTCCAACCAATTTTTAATTTCATACGTCGTAAATCTTCTTTCCTTTTTTGTTTTTTTTGTAATCTATGTTCCGTTTCATCTTGACTTTCACATGCACGCTTAGCTCTCATATACTTTGATTTAGACGTTACCAAATTTAATTTGAATTTTCCTTTTTTAGGCATTTATGACTACAACAGATAATTGGAAATAATTAAAAACTATCTTGAGATTGACAACCGAAAATTCAATATAAAAAATTCAATATACTCCATTGCAGACGTTCTTAATTAGTCTTAATATAGCTCAATAAAGAAAAAATTCATTTCAAATTTTCATTTTAATAATAAGTTTATAAAAGCTATAAAATTAGATAATTAGCGATTCTCATCATTAACGCCCCCAACTGGTGTAGGGAGTCCAACACTTATATAAATATTATCCTATCCATTAAGTACATTTATTTTCTACATGGATACCAAGTTTCAAGTCAATCGGATGCATGGTTCAGTAGTTATAACGGAACATCCGTAAAAACCACTGTAGATTTATATATTAGTATAGATAAGCTCCAAAAAAGGTGTTCTTGAAAGACCCGCAATATATTTCATATTTTTTAACTTTATATACTAAACCAATTATCTAGCTGACCCTTGGGCTCATCCGATCCGAGAGTAGTGTAAACGACCCTTACGCCCCGTTCTGTGTTCCCCCGCCACTGTTACGAACGACTCGCACGTAGCTACCGCGAATTATATTGTAAAAACCGACCCCTTATCTCTGGAATACATATAAAGAACTATATCGTATTTACTTTATAAATTATTAATAGTTTTTGTATTACTTTATATTAATATAAATATAGGAACCAAATTAATGATAGATAGATAGATTTATATTTTCAAACTGTTTTTAAGCCGAAGGCTCTGCCGGTTCGCAGTTCTGAATATTTTATCATTAAGTTATAAATTGATTTGTATAACAAATAATTAATGTTGCAATTTCGAGATATAACTAATTAAAGTTTGTTACCTGATACAATAAAGTGTTTTTTAAAAACCAAGTTTTCAAGTACAAGCATACAATTGGCGCAGTCGGTAGGATACCTGAAGGCCCTTGTTAAAAGCTACGTTTGGAAGTTGCAAAAACCATTCCTAAAAGACGAGCAAACATTGGACCGTCAGTTTTAACTGTTCAAAAGGTACGATTTAGGAACCACAACGGTAACAATCAACAATCCGGTAAGAAATATTGTTTGAATAGTATTTTCTTTCGATCCATTTATTTAGTTGTAAGAATTGATGCATATTAATTTACTTTTATAATTAATTGAGATATAAAAAATTGTATGTCATCATTAAACGCTATACTAGAAGATATTACTGAAAATTTTAGTAGTTTAAGAGTAACTTCTTGCAGTAATAAGTTAATTTTAAGAAATAATTTAGATTTAAATCAAAAACACTTATCGAACATGGCAAAGATTACCGATGCTAAAGAATTCGCTTCTATTATTATACCTTTCGACGGAAAAAGCGAACATTTAGAACGATTTATTTCAACCGTAGATAAATATTTTAATAGATATGGCACAACAGATGATAATCACTTGAGCGATTATGTTTTTGCATCTATTTCTTCTAAACTCACTGGCGAAGCCGCAAATTTTATTCTCTGTAGACCTGATCTCGGTACGTGGCCTGAAATTAAAACAGCTTTACGTGAAAAATTCGGTGACCGAACGAGTAGGCAAGTTTTCCAACAACAATTGACATTTCTGGTACGAAATGAAAATGTATTCGACTTTATTGAACGCATTAAGGTACTAAAATCGCGTTTGAATCTTAAAATTTTAATGGATACATTAATTGACCATCTTACCAAGCAAGCATTCATAAATCAAAACAATATTACAGCCACTACAGTACTTATATCAAACGTCAATTCAGAATTAAGAACTATAATTTTACGAAATCCTCAGACGCAACAGACCTAGTATTAAATCACTCATTCTTCGAACAGCAGGTTAATTACAGAAATAACAATAATAATTATTCCCCAAATATGCGACCGAAAATAAATGTGCAAACGCAAATGCAAACTCCACCTAACTTCTGGCAAAACCAAAATGCACATCCAATACAAAGACCTAACTGGCAAGATCAATCTGCACAACAACAATTCAAATGGCCAAGTCAGCCTATAAACGTTCAACCAATACACTCAAGCAACATCAGCTTTCCAAACTCCAAATTTTTAGAAAGACGAAGAAGAAAAGCACCCGTCTTAGATTTAAACAATATTCAATTGAACTCCCTACCATACATTGACATCAAAGATTCTCCTGTAAAATTATTAATAGATACTGGATGTCATATTTCTATCATTCGACCTGCCATAGTAGAACATCATTTTCCAGAATCAATTTATAAATCAAACACCCCAATAATCACATGCACGGGACGAGCGAATGCTCAATACAAAGCAAGAATACCCATCTTTAAAAATCTTTACCCTTGTTTAGACAACTTTGAATTCACTTTTTTCAATTTTCACGATTATTACGACGGAATAATAGGTTCAAGAGATCTTCGAAAGCTAGGTATGAATATCGACCTGATTAATCAAGTATTGTATAATGGTAAAATAGAAATTCCACTAAAATATCGTACAGACTTTGATACTCAAACTTTGGAGATACCACCTAACTCAAGTATTATCAAATGAATAAATACGGATTTACCAGAAAATACAGAAATTATTATACCCAACACAACATTCGGAGAAGCCAAGATACCTTCACTTCTGACCCAGGTAAAGAACGGTACAGTTACGTTAGAGATTAGAAACGCTAGCTCTAAGTCAGTTTTAATCCAATTTGACCCCACCTCAATCAGACAATTAGCCTGTACATTGAAAAAGAAGCATTTGAATGTTTCTCCTGTGAAGAAATCATTTCTGGTTATACATATAATGACGACAACGACGAAAAATTCAACTTTTCTTTAATAAGAACCGACCACCTCAATTCAGAAGAGACCAAAGAAATTAAGAAATTAATATTGTCTTTCACAGACATATTTCACCAACCTGATGTAAAATTAAGTTTCACTAATCAAGTTAAGCATGAGATTAAGACTACAGACGATATCCCAGTTTATTGTAAATTATACAGATACCCTTATGTACACAAAAAGGAAATTCAAGAACAAATCACTAAAATGCTTGATGAAGGAATAATTAGACCATCTATGAGCCCTTGGTCATCACCAGTATGGATTGTTCCAAAAAAAATTGATGTAACAGAAAAACAAAAATAGCGCGTCGTCATAGATTACCGTAAGATCAATGAGAAGACTGTTGACGATCGATACCCTCTCCCAAATATATCAGATATCCTTGACAAGTTAGGAAGATTTCAGTATTTTACCACATTGGACCTGGCATCAGGATTTCATCAGATTGAGATGCATGAAGAATCGATACCTAAGACAGCCTTCACCGTTGAGCATGGACATTACGAGTACACTAGGATGCCGTTTGGCTTGAAAAATGCTCCTGCTACATTCCAGCGCGTCATGGATAATGTTCTTAAGAATTTACAAGGAAAAGTCTGCCTCGTATACATGGACGACATAATTGTTTTTTCTACCTCGTTACAAGAACATATAAATAATTTAAAACTAGTATTTCAAAAATTAAGAAAACATAACCTGAAGATACAATTAGATAAGTCGGAATATCTATGTAAAAGCGTTGAATTCTTAGGACATATCATCACATCCCAAGGATTAAAACCAACTCCGAAGAAAATAGAAGCCATCAAAAGATTCCCCATACCTCGGACAGCGAGAGAAATTAAATCATTATTAGGCCTAATTGGTTATTATCGTAAATTCATAAATAATTTTGCCAAATTAGTAAAGCCAATGACAAATTGCCTTAAAAAGAATCAAAAAGTCGAACATAATCCTGAATTCGTAAACTGCTTTGAAACATGCAAGAAAGTCTTAACTAATGACCCTATTTTGCAATACCCGGATTTTAACAAAACCTTTAATTTAACTACAGACGCATCGAAGTATGCAATTGGTGCAGTTCTCTCACAAGGACCCATCGGAAAAGGTCTTCCTGTGGCCTTTGCATCTAGAACCTTAAACCCTGCAGAAACAAATTATTCAACAATAGAGAAAGAACTGTTAGCAATAGTATGGGCTGTTAAACACTTTAGACCTTATTTGTTTGGAACTAAATTTAAAATCATAACTGACCATAGACCCCTCCAATGGCTCTTTTCAATTAAGGAACCAAACTCCAAACTGGTCAGATGGAGACTTAAATTAGAGGAGTATGATTACGAGATAATTTATAAAAATGGAAAACAAAATACAAACGCTGACGCATTATCT
This sequence comes from Cosmopolites sordidus, assembly GCA_031761425.1. Lineage (NCBI taxonomy): Eukaryota > Metazoa > Arthropoda > Insecta > Coleoptera > Curculionidae > Cosmopolites > Cosmopolites sordidus. The sequence goes on along the minus strand of JARFXV010001808.1, from coordinate 414,119 downwards.
AGAGTACAGCTGAACCATTTTGAAGAAGAACCGAATGATTCTAAAGATCAGAACGACCAACTATCAACTTTAAATAACTTGGATCCTAATGAAATTCCCATATTAACAGAAGAAGAATTAGAAGCAATATTAAACGAACTTCAGCCATCCGAACAACCGCAAGACCAAAAAATTAATATTATATCTGACATACAAATTAGACCACTTAATGAGCTACCCACTGATTTAGAAACACAGCATTCAAACATCGAAAATCCAGTGCTAGGAGCCCCATACACTGAAAAACCCTTGAATATATTCAAAAATCAAATAATATTTAAAGATCAAGACGGAAGTAAATTACGAGTACAAAAGGAATACATCTTCAACAAAAACAGAACCGTTATAGGATTACCTAAACAAACGAAGAAGATATAATTAAAATAATTAAAGAAGACTTTGTCCCAAAACAAACATATTGTTTACACTTTAAGAATAAAACTTTCGAAGTCCATATATTGAATACATTTCAAAATATTTTAAACATGGATCATTTAATCTACTAATATCAAATACACTTTTGGAAGACATCATCGATGAAAATGACAAAGACTAAAGTTAAAATATTACCATGAAACAAAAACGTCGCACCGTGGAATTAACGAAAATCTGACAGCCATTATGAAACATTATTATTGGCCTAATATAGACTCTGACCTTAGAAATTATATTAACCTATGTGACATATGCCAAAAATCGAAGTACGAACGCCACCCCAACAAACTAATATTTAAGCCAACACCAATTGGATATGAACCTTTTAATCACATTTATAGGGATATATACAAGACCCATGGTCAATCGTTTCTTACATTAATAGATAGGTTTTCCAAACTAGGACAAGCGTATCCAATAGTGACCACCAATTCTACAGAAATAGCCGACAAATTATTAATTTATATTAATCATTTTGGACTTCCTTATAAGATAACTACTGATAACGAACCAGTATTTAAAAGTGGAACGGTACAAAATTTTTGTTCACTTCATGGAATTGAATTACACTTCATAACACCTTATAACCCAAATAGCAATAGTCCCATAGAACGTCTACACTCTACTTTAGCAGAAATAATATTAACGTTGAAAAATGAAAACCCCTCTGAAAAAATTATTAATTTAATGAATTACGCCCTATTGTCTTATAATAATTCTACACACAGTGCACTAAAATATACACCCTTCCAAATAGTCAGAGGTAAATTAGATTATAAAAATCCACTTGAAACCACTGAGGAACAACGAGTATCTAATTATATGGAAAATCATTATAATAACATCCAAAATATAAACAAATACATTTTTAACAAATTAATAACCAAGCAATGTGATTCTTTAGAAAAGCAAAACGCAAATAGAAACCAACAAATTCCATATTCATCAGAAAAACCAACTTACAGAACCACAAAAATTTCGCGATTAGACAAGAAAACTAATAAATTTACACCAGTTGTTGAACCAATTATTGATCAAGACAACGTAGTAATATCTGGAGATAAAAGATACCATAAAAGAATTTTAAAACCCCAACGCTATACGAGATCAAATCTCGAAAAGTAATAATACTCGAAGTAATTATATAACAATTAGCTTATTGAAACAGAAAGATGCAAAATCATGAACGAATTCTAAACCGAAACCTTATCAATATGTGTTAACCAAATGGAATTCATTAAAAATAAATCATTTTAAAACCGTAATATATATATATATATATATATATATATATATATATATATATATATATATATATATATATATATATATATAAGTACATTTAAAAAAAAAATCAACCATGAATAAGTTAGTATGCATCTTTCAATATAATAATTTTCATTGTATTAACCCCATCCTTGTCCTTAACCTTATCTTCACCTTATGCCTGATTACTGTTCAACAATAAAATTACCACATGCGGGGAGTGCCGCAAATCAGTAATGTTTCCTGGACTTATGAATGGACTCGACCCAGTGCAGCAAAAGAATATTAAGAAAATGATCCCATTTTCCGAAGCTTAAGGAGGGAGAAATTATATTGTAAAAACCGACCCCTTATCTCTGGAATGCATATAACGAACTATATCGTATTTACTTTATAGATTATTAATAGTTTTTGTATTACTTTATATTAATATAAATATAGGAACCAAATTAATGTTAGATAGATAGATTTATATTTTCAAACTGTTTTTAAGCCGAAGGCTCTGCCGATTCGCAGTTCTGAATATTTTATCATTAAGTTATAAATTGATTTTTATAACAAATAATTAATGTTGCAATTTCGAGATATAACTAATTAAAGTTTGTTACCTGATACAATAAAGTGTTTTTTAAAAACAAAGTTTTCAAGTACAAGCATATAATTCGCGCATTTCGGAGTGATAGCCATGTTTTTTTTTGCGCCTGATGTAAATTTTCGTCGAAATAAATTAAACGGTATGTACCTAAATAAGACTTTTAAGTGTATTTAGTTGAACATTCAAAGTAGTGATGTGCAAGTTAGATTGCGGTAATAATTTATTTTTATTTTTAACTTTTTTCTCATTGGTGTAGTTTTGGGCAATGAGAGCTGTAGAGTTAATAACCTAAATGAATTTTACTTATATTTTTAGGTTACCTGGTCTTCTGGTAGTCTGGAAAAAGCTGTACGGCTTATTGAACAACAAAGTTATTCTATACGAAAAACATCTAAAACTACGGGCATTTTATTTTCAAGTCTACAAAAGAAATAGAGAAAAAAATTCTAAATTGTGCCTTAGACTACATACCATCTTTAGTTCCGAAGCAAAATACGAAATAGCAAATTTGGTGAAAAAGATGGCCAATATTTTCTATGGATATATCAAATAAGAAAAATGGCATTCGAATATACTAAAAGATTGAATTTAAAGCACAACTTTAAGAAGTATTCAAGAGTAGCTGGACGTGATTGGTTGAATGCATTTGTGATCAGAAATAATATTTTTCTAAGCCAGAAGCAACAAGCATAAACAGAATCACATTAATAAAACCCAGGTGAAGTTGTTCGGAGAGATATAAGTTGCTAGAACTGATGGAAAAGCATAGATTTGTTTCAAAAAACATCTATAATTGCGATAAAATAGGAATTTCAACTATACACCCCGGGAAAAATACCAGCTACGAAAGGGTAGAAGAGGGTGGCATCACCAGCTGGGAGAGAGGAGAAAATATCACTTTGATGTGTGCATTGAGCGCTGCTGGCGGATTCATCCCGCCAATGTTCATATTTCTGTCTGTGGATCAATCCGTCCTGTTAATGATGCCACCACACACGTCTCATAGCATGCAACCCCTGGGTGTTTCTTTCTTTGGGCCACTAAAAATAACTTATAAAAAAGAATGAGGCTTATTTATAAAAAACCATTTCGCAGAAAAGATAACCCCTTAGGGCGTAGCATCATTGGTGAGGCAAGCATTTAATAATGTTGCGTCTATTAGCAAGGGATAATCTAGATTTGAAGCAACTGGTATTTTCCTAAATATCCCGAAGTCATTTCAGAAGACTTAGTCGCCGTTGATATTCTCCAATCTAAGTCTATTGCACTTGATTGTGACGAATCTATTTCAGTTGCTGCTACTAATGCAGTGCAAGATATAAGATCGATTCCTAGCACATCGAAGCAAGTCCATCAGTTCCTGGTACATCAAAACAAGTAGACCCACCAGTTCCTGAACCAGATATTGTCTCAACACCTCAAACCAAAGAGACACCAGATAAAGTGTTTATAATACAATAGTTCATTAAGTTGCCATCTGGCTTTATCTAAAGCAGCTGTTGTCAATACAAGACAGGGTCGAAAGAAGCAGCACGCTACAGTTTTAACTTCAACGCCAAAGAAGATTTGGTAGAAAAAGAAAATAAGTAAATTAAGAAATCTCAACAAGACAAAGGAAACGGGAACGAAAAAAAGAAATTGAATTTTGAAGGTAATGGCCAAGGAAAGAAGACTAAGATGCAGAAGGAGGGCCTCGAAAGAGTAAAGAGGAAAGTTCTCCAGAAATCAAACGATACTTCGGTATCAGACGTAAATACTAATAAGCTATGTCAGGATGATGAGGATGATGATGCAGCAGACGCAGGAAACATATATCTAATATATAGCGAATTCGGAAAAAACAATGATATGTGGTACAGATGTACTTCATGCGGTCTGTGGGTTTGGTTTGGTGCGCGGGCTGTACTTAGTGGGACTGAAATGCCTGCGCTTATGCCAGCGATAAGTGTTACATTTTGTGTGGCTGTGATTACCCACAGGGTGATCAAATCTGGTCATCCCGTGGTCAAATTTTTCTTTTACTGTTATTATATTCAAAGTTGATTGCCAAAGTGATTAAAACTAATCTTAATTGACAGCTGAATAAGTAAAATTTATTATTAGGCTGGTCCAATAAAGATTTTATTTTAAAATAACCGTAACCATAAATCAATATTCTTACCGAGAATATATTGAAAGATGTTGAAAAACGAACTGTCGTGTGAGATTGAACCAAATCCACAGGGTGGCCAAATCTGGTCAACCGGTAGTCAAATCTTTTTTTTAACTGTTATTATTTTCAAAGTTGATTGCCAAAGTGAATAAAACTAATCTTAATTGACAGCTGAATAAGTAAATTTTATTATTAGGCTGTTCCAATAAAGATTTTATTTTGAAATAACCGTAACCATAAATCAATATTCTTACCGAGAAGTTTTTGAAAGATGTTGAAAAACGATCTGTCGTGTGAGACTGAACCAAACCCACAGGGTGGCCAAATCTGGTCAACCGGTGGCCAAATCTTTTCTTTAACTGTTATTATTTTCCAAGTAGATTGGCAAAGTGATTTAAACTAATCTTAATTTATAGCTGAATAAGTACATTTTATTATTAGGCTATTCAAATAAAGATTTTATTTTGAAATAACCGTAACTATAAATCAATATTCTTACCGAGAAGATTTTGAAAGATGTTGAAAAACGAACTGTCGTGTGAGATTGAACCAAACCCACAGGGTGGCCAAATCTGGTCAACCGGTAGTCAAATATTTTTTTTAACTGTTATTATTTTCAAAGTTGATTGCCAAAGTGAATAAAACTAATCTTAATTGACAGCTGAATAAGTAAATTTTATTATTAGGCTGTTCCAATAAAGATTTTATTTTGAAATAACCGTAACCATAAATCAATATTCTTACCGAGAAGTTTTTGAAAGATGTTGAAAAACGATCTGTCGTATGAGACTGAACCAAACCCACAGGGTGGCCAAATCTGGTCAACCGGTGGCCAAATCTTTTCTTTAACTGTTATTATTTTCCAAGTTGATTGGCAAAGTGATTTAAACTAATCTTAATTTATAGCTGAATAAGTAAATTTTATTATTAGGCTGTTCCAATAAAGATTTTATTTTGAAATAACCGTAACCATAAATCAATATTCTTACCGAGAAGATTTTGAAAGATGTTGAAAAACGATCTGTCGTGTGAGATTGAACCAAACCCACAGGGTGGCCAAATCTGGTCAACCGGTGGCCAAATCTTTTCTTTAACTGTTGTTATTTTCCAAGTTGATTGGCAAAGTGATTTAAACTAATCTTAATTTATAGCTGAATAAGTAAATTTTATTATTAGGCTGTTCAAATAAAGATTTTATTTTGAAATAACCGTAACTATAAATCAATATTCTTACCGAGAAGTTTTTGAAAGATGTTGAAAAACGATCTGTCGCGTGAGATTGAATCAAACCCACAGGGTGGCCAAATCTGGTCAACCGGTAGTCAAAAATTTTTTTTAACTGTTATTATTTTCAAAGTTGATTGCCAAAGTGAATAAAACTAATCTTAATTGACAGCTGAATAAGTAAATTTTATTATTAGGCTGTTCCAATAAAGATTTTATTTTGAAATAACCGTAACCATAAATCAATATTCTTACCGAGAAGTTTTTGAAAGATGTTGAAAAACGATCTGTCGTGTGAGACTGAACCAAACCCACAGGGTGGCCAAATCTTTTCTTTAACTGTTATTATTTTCCAAGTTGATTGGCAAAGTGATTTAAACTAATCTTAATTTATAGCTGAATAAGTAAATTTTATTATTAGGCTATTCAAATAAAGATTTTATTTTGAAATAACCGTAACTATAAATCAATATTCTTACCGAGAAGTTTTTGAAAGATGTTGAAAAACGATCTGTCATGTGAGACTGAACATCATGAATATCTGGGTGCTGAATCAAGACAATGTGCATTGCCACACGGTAATTTCAGTTATGTTTTTTTCGAGTAAAAACATCACTATAGCTCAGAAGCCCTCATATTCAGTAGACTTATGACATTTTCCTTTTCCCAAGATTGAAAAATTCACCTCAAACGACCATTTTGGGATATTGAAAAACATTGAAAAGGCCATAACCGATCATCTGAACTCATTCCACTATTTACGTTTTTGCATTGAGAGTGGACAAAACATCTCTAGCGCTGAGTTGCTTTCCAAGGCATCTACTTTGAAGAAGACGCTATAGAATTGTAAATTAAGTTGAATAAATTTTTTTTTAAAATTCAGTCTCATTATTTTTACACTCTTTATATATTAAGTTCGTCTTTTTAGAACTTCTAAATTACCAAGTAGGGATAATATTATAAATTTAAAATTTACTATTGGTTGTTTAAAAAAAGAACCATTTATTAAAAATATCTAACAGTATAAAAAAGTACTCAATAAGAAACACAAATTTCTATTCCATTAAACATGCAAATTAAAGAAAAAATCTGTGAATAATTAAATTACCATTTAATTATAATTATTTTTACTATTGAATCAAACAAATATTTTGTCAATCATTATTGAATTTTTTTGTATGTTTTGGAAAAATTTTCAAAACAAAATAAAAACCGTATTATAATTATGGATTTTTAATATTGTTAAGTATATATTTTTTTGATACGTTATTATTTAAATATGTATACCAATACGTACTTCACTACGAAAGTTTCTATAAATAATAAGAACAAACACAAATTAATGGACATTGATATTTTCAGTGGCGATCTTAAAAAATTAATTTACAAACGCTGCTTTCATAAACCACGGTTTTGGACTTACGGGAAAAAACGTAGGATAATTTAATGTCTCTAAATATTTTTTTTAAATATATTTTAAGCGTAACGCTTTAACAACATAAAGGAGCATAACGCTTTAAAAATAACATAAAGAAGTATAACGTTTTAAAAACAGCATAAAGGGGCATAACGCTTTAAGTAATAATTTTAAAAATTATTTAGACATTGAACTATTCAACATTTTTTTTACCGTACGTTGAAAATATTCGCGCGTGAAAGCGGCGAAAGGCTTCATGGTCTCATCAAATCTTAAAATTCAACCATAACCCGAAAACCTATTATATTCTGTGAACGAGATATTAATTAGTTTTTTAACAAGTTTTTTTACCTTCAGAAAGTAAATTTTAAGGCCGATTGTGTGAGAGCTGGCATTGTCATTATGAAGAATGATGATCAAATAAATTGTTGTATACTTTCAACCTATTAAAGCCAGCTACATATCCAGAAAAATAAACAAACAAGAATAACCAATGAACCATTTTCCTTGTAACACTACATTAATGAATAATTTTTGTTAGTTTCGGTTCATTTTGGAACATCCAGTGAGTAGTGTGGTTTGGTTTCGAACTCATATGATTTCGTAAATATTTTTTTTTTTTGATTGATTAACTGATTATATAGACGCAAAGCTCTTTTATAGCCAAGTGTTCATGTAATCAGTGGCGACTCATGAAGGACGGCGCTGCCCCTTCAGCATTTATCACAGTAAACAATTTTTCAGAGCAAAACACCATATTTTATTTCCGATCAGTTTCTTTCCTTTAACTCAGTTTAAGATGTTATTAAAAATTAAAATCTCCAAATGTAGAAGAACGTCTGTCGACCCATCACACCAAATAATTCGAATAAAAATTCCATCCCCTCGCCACAATTTTTACATCGTTGGTCGAACGTTTACCTCCAGCGACCGTATGCCACAGTCATTTTATCCCATAGTTGGCGTTACATGTTTTGTTGGTTGCCAGAATTCGGGGGTTTAACTGCTTTCTAAAACATGCGATTTGGGCGCAGATTCGCAGCGACCAAGCCTATCGGTAATTAGTTTTAAACGCTGATTTGACGGGTACGGAGCGTTTGATATGTGTCGCGTCGCGTATTTCCTCCGCCTCGATAATACTTGTTTTGATTTGGGATTTGCTAACTGTGTATACTAAACTTGAACGCCTTCCTACTTTAAAAACCCACGAGCCGCCATAGCATGTAATATCGTACGCATTTGTTTCATATCAGTACCTAAGAATGCCTTAGTCTTAGTGTAGGTCATGTATCAATCATGGAGTGTTTTATGGAATAAAGTGTGAATTGTGATAAAAAATGGATGTTTGATATCACGGTAGTGATAACCTACATCAATGGTTCAATCTCTATCATTTCCCTTGAAGTCTTTTGATAGAGGACCTTCACGAACATCATCACTAAAACTTAAACCAAGTCCAAGTACTACAATTGGATTGTACTTCGTACGTTAAATTATTAAAAAATCATGGCCCGATAATGTTCACGCAATAATTGCATTTTTTAAAACAAAACTTATTTTTATGTACGATACAATCAAAATTATTTAACGTTCTTTTAATGTATTAATACTACCGACGATTAATAAATTTCAAGTTTTATACTGGTGACCATTGTAATCCTTAAATGTGTTAGTTTTGTATATGATACAAACTAATATAATAAATTGTTCTATTTATTATATGTATATTCAAATTTGTTTTTCTTGCAATGTTTTTTAGTACTATGAATTACTTAATATTAATAAACTATACTAAGGAAAATTACAAACTGAAATTTGGACAGTTTATTATTACTAAGAGGACAGTAATTATTGCAAAAAATTTATAATGAGTTTGCCACTTACACCAAATCGCATTTAATACACTCACTGCTCGTTTCGCTAACCTTATTAACATCATCAGGAGATAACTAGAACTTAAATTTTCATCAGCTTTAACCTGATAATGACAACTTGCCTAACGTAACACACATCGAATGAGTTCAATACGATTTGGTTTGGTATGAAAAGCTCAAGTTTTGTCAAGCAAAAAGTTCTGAAATCAAAATTTCAACATTACCGCGAAGCTAATCTGTCAGCCAGCAAAATATCCGATTAACAAATATTCAGCAATTACCCTCTGATTACCTATGTGGGATATTTATGCTTTTGGAAAGGCTAATAAAGAGTGTACCTATTTCAAAATTTGCAAAACGAGTGTTTTGAGATATAAAGTGTGACTTTTGAAGAAAAATTAATGTTTGGTATCACACTCTAGTGATAAGCTACATCAATGGTTAAGGTTTCAACGAAACAGGTTCTCTATGAAGGCACTCTATGCGTTTGGCGGAATATCAAACATGTAATCTATTTTGGGCTTGGTATTTACTTCCAAACATTCAAGCCGCAGAATAACTTCTAGTTAGTAATTCAACCGAATATATGCAGAGGTAATCTAAACCCCTTTAGTTTATAGAATTCTGCGGATCAAAGTGGTTTTAGATGTACGAGTTCCTTTACAGCAAATTGCTACTTAAACTTTTTATCTTTCTTAAAGGTTAATAAAGTTACAGTGACGGCCAGCGATCGATGGAGGCAGGTCACAGCAGGAGCGGGTCATAGATCACGGATAGGTTGCGCAGGTACGTCAATAGGGCGCCATCCAGTTCTTCGGAATCGTAAAAATAAAAATACAAACCTTAAAACTAGGAAAAAGTTTATTTTCACGAAATAGATTCAGTAACAGTAATAACTATTTAATACACAGAAACCCAAATTACCCATCCCTAATATAAAAAACAAAAATTAAAAAAAAAGATTAATTATAATACAAAAGAAAATAATATAACGATGGTGTCTAAAGCTACCCTACTTAAATAGGCATATAAAATGAAAAGTTCAATCTCAAACAAACATTCACCTAGTGTTAGGGTTCTTGCCTAGCGTACAAAGAAAATTAAAACAAATTATCATAAATCAATCTAGACCAAATTAAATGAAATCAAACTATATAGCGTTATTAAACGATAGTAGACAAATTGTGACTTGAGTAATCAGTGATGCATATTAATGAAAATAACAATAAATTAATATCTGGCTTTGTCCTTTTGTGGTGCTGTTCGGTTATCTGGTCTTTGGATTGTTCAGTTAGCAAGACGGTAAATTACTGAACAGTTCAGTGTTCTAAACGCGTAAATCCCAAGAAGTCTGGAGCCTACAATGACCGGCGTCCAAAAAGGCTGTAGTCCGGAATGCCCATGGATTAAGATGACTATAGTTTAAGGTAACTGAGTCTCAACGTGGCCGTGTCCCAGATAACCAGGCTCTAAAATGGAGGGATAACTCAAGTAGGACTATCAGCGGCGTCAACTTCTAGATCGCTGTCCATCCTAGAGGCGTAGAGACAAGTGTTCAGCCAGGCACGGAATTTTCGACTGCCTCGACATTCGTCCCGCAGTATACAGGTGCACATTGAAATAAGACCCGCGTAAAACAATACTCACTGTAGCGGACAATATTTTGTAAACGCTACATAATTAATGCAAAATATCACTCACTCACTATGTCAAACATTATGTTGAACCTGCCACCCACATTTAACCCGCCGTTCCCCTCCCTAAATGATATCCATCTCTATTAAAAATCCTCTGCCCAATATATATGTAGTGATCCACAACATCCAAATCTCGTCGTAAAATGGAAATTCTACTATCCTCAACAAATTAATTGCACATGATCTGGCTAATTTCAGGTTTATTTTCAATTCAAATCCTTTTTAGCTGTAGAGCTTTGTAGCTCCTTTGGGTCTTGTGAAAGGAGAACGATATCACCTGCGAATCAAAGATGGCTTAAGCATGCACCATTGATTTTTATTCCATCCTGTTTTGAATCGAAATTACGGAATACCTTCTCAAAGCAAGTTGGGAAAAGAACAGGTTGCGTCACTCCGCTATACGCTCCATCGTACATTAATTTTAACTTCAAGACCATCAAGGTGAACTGTTGCTGCAGCTGACCACGACTTCAAAGGCGCCATTCCGAAGCTTGCTGACTGGTTTGTATGTCAAACTCGTATACCCGTGTCTTATCAACAGCTACAATACGTTTTATGAATGTGGGGTCGGAAATGACGTTCTAGCATGTCTTCAGCGACCTTTACGCAATTGAGTTTCTGAAGACAATAGCCGAAAATAGTAGAAACTAGTCGAGTGGTAATGCGTTTCATGCCCAAGCAATGGTTTAAAATGTTTCGAATTGATTCGTGAGACACAGAAAGATCAGCGGCTATCTCACGCAGACTTAAATGACGATTTTCAGTCACTATTTCGTTCACTTTAGCGATGTTAACTTCAGTTGACGTTGACGGCCGATCAGAGCGGGGCAAATGTTCCACCACATCTCGACCGCTTTTGAATGCACTGTACCACTCATATCACTGTAACTCTTCTGCAACATTTTCAGAGATTCGGCACATGAAATTCCATTCGCAATGCAAAATTTAAGACAAATTCTTTGTTCAATGTTTCTATCCATTGTAAAAATCGCAAAACGCACTTGAGATGAACTGACAAAAGCACTGTAAATAAACTAAATGACAGATAACGTTCAAACTCCGTTTTGCCAACTTAACGATAAAAAGAATTTTGACAATCCCTTTAAGCGGACTTTTCAAATGATCATTTTCCGGTACTTTTATGACAAAAAATTTTGGTTCAAAAGACTATAAAAAATCGTTTGTTACATTTACGAAAGTAGTTTCCCTTACTATATTTATTATATATATATATATATATATATATATATATATATATATATATATATATATATATATATATATATATATATTATTATTATTCACGTATGGGCCCGGGTGGACCACGCGAAGTACAATTAAAGGCGTTTGTTGTTGTTAGCCTTCCTTTGCGCCCATACTAATTTCATTCTTTCGCTATGAGCTTTTTTCCTTTCGTCAGACCAAGTTGTTCCAGTCTTCCTACATTTTTCTCTCTGACCAACCTTCCAAACGTCAACCTTGTGTCTGAAAGAGCCTCTATCCTGAATTTCACTTTGTGTGATATTTGCTGATCTTAGGTCCTCTTTAATTGCAGCAATCCATTTAATTATTTCTACTTTAGCTCTACTCCTATTTTCATAAAATTCGACTATTTGTCTAGTTAGCCTATTTGGATTCATCCGTTTTATGTGTCCGTAAAACTTAAGTCTTCTTTTTCTCATATCGCTATGTATATCTGTGTATTGTTTGATTTCTTGGTTTTCTCGAAGTCGGTATGTTGTTGTATTTATTTGTTTGGGGCCTAGGATTTTTCTTATGATTTTTCTTTCCTTCTTTTCAATGTCCTCGATGTCTCTCTTTCTATCCAAAATGAGCGTTTCTGCCCCATATAGACATTCTGGCTTAATAGCTATGTTGTAATGTCTCAGTTTTGTGTTTTTAGATAGGCATTTTTTGTTGTAAATATTTTGTGTAAGTCTCAATGCCGTTTCCATTTTTTGACATCTACCCTTATTGGCCGCTTTTTCCAACCCATTTTCCATGATTATTTCACCCAAATATTTGAATTGAGAGACTCGTCTGATGTTACCATATTTTGTTTTTAGAAATGGTGTTCTTAGTTTGTTGCAGGTCATGTATTGTGTCTTTTCAAAGGAAATTTGGAGTCCTACCTTTTCTGCTGTTTCTTTTAGAATTTCAATCTGTTTCTGTGCCGTTAATATATCTTTAGCCAAAATTGCTAGATCATCAGCAAACGCCAGACAATCAATTTTGATGTTGGTTCTCCCCAGTTTAATGGGCTGGTCAATATTCAGGGCCAACTTTTTTTCACGCCACTCCTGTATTGCTTTTTCTAGAACACAGTTAAATAAGAGTGGCGAGAGTCCATCCCCTTGTCTCATTCCAGTTTTAATTTCGAAGGGCTCTGAGATGTCACCCATGAATTTAACTTTTGACCTTGTGTTAGTTAATGTTGCTTTAATAATTGCCAGCGTTTTCAGATCTAGTCCTTGTTCTTTCAAGATTCGGAATAAAGATTCGCGGTCTTAGAATCATATGCTTTCTTGAAATCCACAAATGTACAGACGAGATTTTTATTGTACAGTTTTTGATGTCTTAGGATCAACTTCAGGATCAGGATTCAGGATCTGTTCAGGGCAGGATATATATATATATATATATATATATATATATATATATATATATATATATATATATATATATATATATATATAGTAAGGCAGATTATGGTCCCTACTTGAGGCGATCCATTACAATGAGGAATGCATGAAATCTTTTGGTAGGATCGAGTACATTGAGCATTGCAAAATTAAGAAAATGTATTCGGAAGGATATTTAATAAAATACTTTCTTGTCTACAGGTCCACTTTATTATTACTGTTTGACGCATCTCACTAACACTTAATTTAAAAAACACTGGGAAAAAACATGGCAATAAATAAAACTAAACAATTGCTGATAAATAAAAGGACGCAAAGTGTTTACTTAATGCGTGATTATGGTACAGTGTACAGAAAGCGTACGAAAATATTAGATGTTGTCTGGAGATTTTATTTAAAGCTTAGAACCAGACAGCGATAAAATACCTTAAAGAACAGAAAGTGTACATCTTATGGAAAATCCCTGAAATGATTATAAGTTAAGTATAAACTTTTCATCAAGATAACAGCAAAACTAACATAAAAAAACTGAATGACCCGCATCCAAGAAAGCAAGCAGGATTAACAAGGGGAAGGTATTCGCAGAAAGGTATTACGAATACACCATACCACTGTTCTTAGTATTTATCGATTATGAAAAAGCATTTGGCTCAATTTCAAAGCAGGCCGTAATGGATCGATATATGATAAAGCTGCAGCGACAGTTTACCTTGATGGTCTTGAAAAAGCAACGTCAAAGTCGATTAAAAGTTAAGGTGATGTTGACTGTTTTCTTTGATTATTGCGGTGTTGTGTACTCGGAATTCTTGCCAGAAGTTCAGATGGTAAGTAAAGAATATTATCTGAGAGTTATGCGGCATTTGAGAAAGCAAATTTGTCGAAAAACGCCAGATTTGAGGAAAGAAAACTCTTGGATTTTGCATCACGACAACATCTCAACACACCATCTCACAAGGCTATCATTGTGAACGAATTTCTAGCCAAAAACTCAACAAACACCATCGAACAACCACCCTATTCACATGATATGGCTCCGCCCGACTTCTTTCCCTTTCCAAAACTCAAATTATCACTTCGAGGCACCCGTTTTCAGTCGACAAAAGACATAAAAGAGAATTCGCGGCGAGAACTTGAAGTGGAAAATGCGTTAAAAATGTTTTGACAATTGGATTATTTGTTGGCATAAGTGTATTATTTCGAAAGGGGCCTACTTTGATTGTATGTAAAAAAATCAAAATTAATTGTTCAACAAGATATGCTGAATTATAATGGTTCTGAGGATGGTTTTATAAAATAAACTGAAACGTTTATAAAATAGTAAAAAATAATTTTAATAATACAATTGACCGAAAAAATTAATATATATATATATATATATATATATATATATATATATATATATATATATATATATATATATATATATATATATATATATATATATTATAAATCAAACATAAATACACGCACTGAAATACTAAAATAATTTCACAATTTTGAAATAACATTCTTTTCGGGGCAACACACAAACTCGGGGCGATACTACGATGTTGCCACATTCTTCAGCGTTGATTAATAATTTATTATATTTATTTAAATATATTATTTAATATATTTAAATATTTAAATATATATGCTTCATGGTGCTCCCACTGGCGGCATGCATGATGCAGATGGATCAACGCATCCTTCTGAGCGCATCCATCTTCAAATTTCATCTTATATATGCACCATTTTGCGAAACGCTCCAAACTGACACCTGTTTCTCCAGTATTTCTGCTGCTTGATAATCACGAGAGCCATATTTCGGTGGAAGGGCTCAAGTTTTGCAAAGAAGTTGGCATTATTTTAATGACTTTTCCACCTCACTGCAACCATAAATTACAACTACTGGATTAGACATTGTATGGACCGCTGAAAAACTATAATAATAATAATATTATAATAAACTATTATTATAACAATTCATGTGTTTTAAACACCATGGCCAAACCACGTTGAGCGATGATCGTTGGGAGACTTGGACACATTTGATATGTTTCAGGAATCCTTTTATAACTTTGAGACTGATTTTATTTTGTAAACGGCTCTTTGCAATATCTATAGCCAAATGTATCTGCTATTGGTCTAAAAAATAAATATTTGATTATGTAAAAAAATACCTTTCTATTACGTCTTATATAAGTAAGTGCCCATCCCTCCCCTACCTCTCCTATCATTTATCAAGTATCAAATTTTAGACTAATGTATTATTAAGAGACCCACATTTGGATATTTTCTACAAAAATATTAACCTAGATGTAATGGTAGTTTTTATATAGTGAAACAAATAGAGAAATAATGGAGATATTTCGTGAAATACATTAAAAACCTCCCGACGAAATACACAATTTCTATTATTATATTTGTTGGATAAAATATAGGTGGTTTTGATGTCAATAATTATTAAAAAGGACGTTTTTACTGATATAGCTTTTATACTTTAACTAAATCAATATTAAGTTTTACAATGAAAACGAATCAATTACATTAAATCCAAATCCACTCATGTACCACATCCTTTGTACATGGATACATATCCACCAGCGAAGTTATACCTTGGTCGACTCAAACTTCGACAAGTGTACTTGATCATTAGCAATAAATCATAACTATCGCTAAAGAATAAAATTCTCAAAACTACTATGGAGCCAATCTGCAACGGTTTTAAAATAACATGTGTTTGGTTTTTTATATATCCTAATAAGAGGATCGAGTAAAAGCTAAAAAGGTCTCCGATGGATGACATTGCGTTTGCAAAGGTTGGATTTCTAAAAAGTAGCTTCATTTCTAGTAAGGCTCTATGAATTTCAAGACGATATCACATTTAGTATTCGACAATCGAATAACATTCGAAAGCCGATAATCTTGATATGTGATAAGATGATATTAAACATTATTTCCTGTATAGAAAAAAACTATCGCACAAATTATAGAAAAGTTGAAAAACCATTACGCTCCATCACATTTGCGCAGCAGCATCTGCGCTATTTTTACCGCGATTGCTAATTGCATACCAAAAATCGAGTAACCACTTCACAGCTGTTGTTAAACATGTACAAACGCAAACGGAAGGAGTTCTATGCCTTCTATGAGAACAAGAGAGTACTATGCGGCATCTTTAGTTAAATCTACATGAAAAGTTGATAAAAATATACCCACATTTTGTAAAGAAGAAAATGCTGTTTTATAACGGCATTGCGCTTGACCATTTGTTCACTGTTATAATACCGAAATTAGTTATTATGAACTACGAACTGATGCCGAATCCAACCAATTTTCCGAACCAAAGGGTTTTGCCATCACCGAAGAGGCCTATAAGGCCTTAAAACGCGCGCTCGATGATAAAGATAACCGCATTACTGATCTCGAGAATCAGTACCGGTATGCGCTCGAGATGAATCGGATGGCGGGCGACGAAAACGACGACCTCCGGAAAAAGATGATCGACCTCGTCGGCGGCCTGAAGGCGCTGAACAAGGAGAACCAGAGACTGCATCAATGCCTGGAGAAAAAGAATACCTCTGACGCTTTTATCAAAGCACCAGAGGGTGAAAAGAAAAGAAAGAGTGAAGAAAAGGTGCCGGAAAAGAACTTAGATTCGGACGACGACGCGGTCGCGAGTGCCGCGATGGACACGCTGGACGAAGGGGGCCATTCTTCGGCCCCCGAATCCGGAAACTACCAGAAGGTAGTCTCAAAGAGGAAATTGAAGAAAAAGAAACGGAGCTCGATGCAGGTGAAAGAGGGTTCTCCTCCTCTTAAAAAACCAGCAACAGAGTCTCCTGTTTCTGACAAACCTACATACAGGAAACCGGAACCTCCTACGGAGGTTCCACAAACTTTGGTTGATCAGGAAGCCGAGCTTCCGATCCCAAAGAGGACTGGTAAAGTCCCACCAATCGTCCTGAGAGACAAGGAAGCGTTCCTGCAGGTAATGAAAACCTGCAACGAACGAGGTATCTTGTTCACAAGGTCGATCACGAAGCCGGAAGGGATTCATCTTCACCCCCAGACTTCTGACGACTACCGAGCAGTTTCTGCGCTGCTCGAGGAAAGGAACATTAAGTTCCATTCGTTCTGCTTCCCTGATGAACGCAATCTTCGCGTACTGATCAGGGGAGTCTTGGAGATGATTCCAGTCTCTGAGATAACGAACGAGCTAAAAGCCATGGGCTTCCATCCGATCCATGTGGAAAGGTGGAAAAAATCAGGGAAAGATGGCGCTCCGATGGCCATCATCCACATCGTTGTCCCCAGGGAAGATAAGGGGATATACGACATAAAAACGTTCTTCGGACAGGACATAAAAATCCAAACTCAGCGATCGAATGGCCGAGTAGTGCAGTGTTTCAACTGCCAGAAATTCGGCCATACGGCGAGAAAGTGTCATGCCGATCCGGCCTGTGTTAAATGCACGGGCGAGCACTCCACAAAGGAGTGCAAGAAGGATCGAAATGACCCACCAACTTGCTGCAACTGTGGAGGTACGCATACTGCGAACTTTCTAGGTTGCAGCAAGAGACCACATGGAGGTATCTCCGAGAAAGCCGCAAGGCTTTCGAAGAGAAAACCTCGTGGGACCGCTGTTAACAGGTCCCGTAAACCCGCCGTACCCCCACCGACTTTCGTGTGGGGGTCTCAAAGGAACTCAGTTCCATCTAGCAACCCCGCTCCACAAGATGATATTATCTCCAACCTTGTGGAGCAACTAGTAGCTCAATTGTTGGGTCAACTTCAGACCCAACTGACCTCGGCGCTCCGCTCTTCCCTCGGAGCCGTTATTCCCCAACAATAGTCCCCCAATTTCCGTGGCAGTAAGCCTATGGGGCCCGAAATTCTCGGGTTTCCGGCTTACATAAGTTCCATAATAGTAAACCGCTATCGAAAAATCCCGCTATCCCGCACTAAATGGCGGACCGACGACGCCCGCTGGTCGTCGGCCCGGCATTGGGCGTGACTAGTTTCCCACTTCCGATGGAGACAGTTTTTCATTATCAAGTTAACCTTCACAAAGTTTCTCTGGACTTTGTAGTAAACCCTAATTTTAAGTAATGTCAGACTATGCCCCGCAAAAGAAAGGGGGAATTCTGACACTTCCTGGGATAGCTAGAATCCCATAAAAATAAAATTCGGACCCGTTTCGGGCGTAAGTTATCGTATATAGGCAGGAGCCTGAAGGCTAACCTAAAAACGACTCACTCTTCTTGCTTCCAAAATTTTCCTGGAGAGTCTGTTCGCATTCATTCTGCATAAGTGAACAAACCAATTCATCTGTTCTCCCTGTATATACCTAGTTATGGATTGTTGTAATGCTTCCCTGATTGTTTCGTTTTTCATTTTATTCAATTTTTCTACCAAATAGTAATGTCCTTGTTTAACTTGCATATATGAATGTTGGTTCAACGATTGAGTGACATATTTGTAATTTTGTTTTATTTTCTATTTTCCTTTTGCCTAGTATTGTTTGGTTTAGTCCATAATATAATCTATTTGCCTTTTTGGATGTGTTTGCAATTTGTTTCTCGATCTTTCCATCATATGGAAGACCTTTAAATATTTGTAGGTTGACACCCTTCCCGTTAATATTCCGTTACAGGGTATTTCTTTATTTGAATTTCCATTATATTTTTTATGGTTAATTGCAATGTATTTTGTTTTTTTAGTATGGATATTCATCTTCTTTATCTTCTTCCAAATGTCTAATTGTTTTGTATCTTTGTGTTTGAGTCCGCTAACATTACTGTCATCCGCATATAATAGTCCCTCCAATCTAACTTTTGACATATTTCTATATCCTGTTATAGTCTGTAGGGTTTTTATTCTCTAGTCTGTAGGGTTTTTATTCTCTCTTTTGTGTTTTTCAATATTCTGCCCATCACTATATTAAACAATATAGGGCTTAAGCTATCTTCTTGTTTAATTCCTTTGTCCATTTGAAATTCCTCAGATATCTCCCCATTTAATTGAACTTGACCTTTCACTTTTTTATACGCACTTTTGATTGATCCTATAAGGTCTCCTAGTATATCAAGATCTCTTAGCCATTTCAATATGATGTACCAATCTATATAATTATCGAATCAACGAGGCTTTCTGGCCGATGAAGGTAGTTTCATGTATCCAGTTGGATTCATTCCTCCAGTTTCCATATATTAGTGTGATTGTTGTAGAGTGATTAGTGTGATTGTAGTGATTAAAGGGGAAATGTCAATATTTCAGCTACATATTCAGGAACCGAAAATGAACATAAAAATTTCTATAAACATGGGTCCTACTCTCAAGTGTTACAGAGATACAAGGGTAAATAAAAATTAAAATGTTTAAATTTTTTTAATATTACTTTTATAATAAATAGTTAGGCTAGGTCAGGTTCTTGTAGTTTTCAAAAATACCACCATTTACTTCCAAACACTTGTCAGATGTCTTATGAACAGCACGGGATGTTCTGTGAATGGATTCGGGTCTGTTTCTTATAACTGCTGCTGAATTTACTATCCGGTTGAGTAATGCATCTCCAGTGTCTACTTTCGTTGCATATACCAAAAATTTAACCCACACCCAAAGACAATAATCCAGAGGATTAAGGTCTGGTGATCCAGCTGGCCAATTGTGCGGACCACTCCGTACAATCCACCGTTTTGGGAAGTTGCTGTTTAGGAAATTTCTCACGTGTACGCTGTATGGTGCAGGTGCTTCACCATGTTGTAGTACAGGTTTTGTCGTACATTAAGTGGAACATTTTCTAACAGGTTTTGTAAATAATTCTGTAGAAAATTTAGGTAAATTTCTCCTGTGCGATGACCGTCGAATATGAATGGACCGGTTAATTCATTTTTTAGCATACCATACCATACATTAATGCTAAATCGATATTGAAATTTATTTTCAGGTGTAGTGTGAGGGTTTTCAACGGACTATCGAGGTTCATTATAAAGATTATTTATGCCATCACGAGTGAACTGCGCTTCATTGGTAAACAGAATATACTTGTACAATCTCCGATTTGAATCTATCCAGCTACAAAACTGCATCCTGTAAATGTTGCACCGGTTGCAATCCTCCAAGCAGATGATTGGGTCATTTGGCAAATATCTGCAATCCGCGTTGTACTTAACGATTTGATCATTTTCAACGGTGTCAAGGATTGCCTTTTCTTATTCAGGATCAAATTTTAATTGTCGTTCAGATACAATTCTCGCACTTGGAAACATACCAGATTTTCCAGCACTGATAAAAACTTATTGAAAAAACCTTTCTATCTGGAAGTCTGAAATTCGAGAATCGACGCTGATGTTCGGAGGCGACGCGATTTGAACTTCCATTGCAAAAGCCATAAACAAATAATCTATCAGCATATTCACGATGAGAGAATAAGGAAGGCCTAATGATATCAATGAAATAACTTTAAAACAATAGTTGCTTAGCAGTCAAAAAAGTAAAGGTACATTTTCTCACTCTTTATTACATTTGTCATCCATAAATATGTTTACCAATAAACAATTGATGTTTACTGAATATGTAGTTAATATATTAACATTTTCTCCGGAATCACCCTATATATCAGTATCGAATCATTATCAAATCATAAAAGTAAATAATAAAAAATATTTCTTGGAAAAGGGAATTAGTTTTAAAATTTTATAAATATTATTAATTATGATATTCGATTTTTTGTTTATTTGTATTTCGTTCAAACCATTTCCATTTTTAAACAACATTTCTAAACAAAACTAATATGTTACCGATCATGATAACTATTTGATTGATGTGGGGCCATTTCGAAGGTTTTATTTATCCGATAAGCCACTCATTCATTTTCTTAATTATAGATGAAAGCGGTATTATAACATAAACTAACGTAAATCTTCTCCAGCGTTTTTAAGTATTCGTGATCATATAAACCGTGAAATTTATTGATATGTGTTTTATCACATCCATACATTCTTCTATTGGAATGTTTTGATTCTTTAAGGAAACATATAAAAATATATATTTAGTTTTGGATATTTTATACGAGCTTATATAATCGTGATTAATGATAAATTAAAAAAAAAATGAAGTGATAAATTTTTCATAATACCTAGATATATAGTTTTACGTTCTTTTCACATAATAAAAATTACAATTTGGTATTAGTATTTGAAATCTTAGTATTGGCATCTTATGGGTTAGTACTGACACTTCAGTTGATGCACATTAATGTAGCTTCCAACATTTTAACCATCAAAAAAATCACGAAATATAAAGGTGAATACCCAAGATACTGAATATTATTTTATTAAATCCTTTTATAAAAGGTCTTTCAAAAAGAGCGTTTTTTTTAATCCTTGAATAAAACACATAATTTGCATTGATTTCAAAACACTTTTAACTGGTGATTGAAGTATAGTGTACGATATTTAAACATGAAAGATAATATCTGCCAAATGACCACCTCTTGCAACTCCACGGACGTCCACTCTTTTGTCAAAATTCTAAATAACATTTTGACATAACCTCTATCTCACCAATGATTGAAATAATTCCATTCTTTAATTCAGGAATCGATTGTGGATTGTTCTAATAGACCTAGCTTTCCACGCAACTCCAAAGAAGAAGGTGGCCAATTAACATCACCGCTTCTTGTAATAACTCATCCAGGAAATTTTTCTCTCAATAAATCAATTGTTTCATTAGTAGAGCAAGGTGTAGCACCATCCTGTTGGAATCACATATCGTCCCGATCAATATCTACACTCGAACACCATTCACATTTACTTCTACAGTAGCGTTCCGAAAGAAAAATGACCCAATTACAATTCGTGTCCAAAATGCATCTCAAATAATGACTTGTTTAGGATATAAAGGTTTCTCATGAATCAATAGTAGATTTTCCTCACCCTATATGCAACAATTTTGTTTATTAACATAGCCACTAATTTGAAAATGTGTTGAATTCAACTGAAAAGATGATTTTTTGAGAGAAATCATCTGTTTGGTCATTGATCCAATTGACAAATCCACTACATTTTGAATGGTCCAGTGGCTTTAGTTCATGTGTTATTTCAATCTTATATTCTTCAGAGCTAAATCCTTTCTTAAAATACCATGTTGTGAATTCACTCAGTCGAAACTGTTGTGGACTAACGGAAATTTATGGGTCTTTACAGCAACACGTTTACGTATAAAGTCAATATGCTCTTGTAAACGACCACTACGACTATACTTTGTTCTTTTACCTTCAACCAAACCAGTTTATTGAAAGTTTTGAACAATTCGATTGATAGTGCTTTCAGACGGACGATTATGAAACAAAAAATTGGAAAAACATTTTTCACTGAACGCCCAGAAAATAATTCAACAATTTTAACCTGTTATTGTATTATGTACGACTAAATTATATAAATTTGATACATTACAGTTCTCAAATGAGACTAGACCTAAGCAAATTCGCAACGCCATCCCTGTTTTATCCAACAATTTAAAAAAATCGGTCCTTAGTATTGTTCCTCTTATGAGGCCTATTCCCAACTGTTCTGAATGCTTGAAATTGCTGGAATATACGAAAAATTGTCATTTTATAAGGTATAGAACGATTTGAATATTTTCGCCTAAATTCAAGTTGAGTTACAATAATTGAATTATTTTTTATGGTAAATTCATACTTCCACTCACACCTCCAATCCAATCCCACTTCCATATCCACACGCAAGAGCCGAATCGAAAATGTCACAAATATAATGAAAAAAAGTATAGTGGCACCAAATCAAAATGGTAGCATGATACTTGCCCCATCCTATATATAATTTCTGGTGTTCAAATTGAATTACTTTAGTATTAAATTTACATTCCTTTAGTTAGTTTATTTGCATTCAATTCATTAATTTTCAATGTCCAAAGTATAAGAAGTTAGGCCTTAAACCGGTCTTTAAATAGGTCACATAATCGGAAAACGGGATTGTCATTCTGTGAAATTTTGATTGGATTACGAATTTGTCGGGCCTGGTTTCAAGAACATCAAGTAAGACCAGCTAGGAATGCGAATGTCAGTATCGCTGCCTTAGACCTCTTGTTTTGAGAGACGTTTCGCCCCCACAAAAACTGTTTCATACCAATGATTTACAGAGCATGCAAATTCCTAAGCAAAAAACTATGCAACTTCCTAAAACCCTCTTCTGGACTGTTCGATAACATTACGTGTGTTAATTCTTACAGCTGAGTATCAGCATTAGTTACTGGAATGGCTGCTCCAACATTCCGCTTGGAAATGTCTGAATGAGTGTGGCGTGTTCATATATTTTTTCTCCTTTATTTGGGTTTTTCGCCACTGTCTAAAACTCAAAAAATATCAAAAAAACCTGTTCTTATTTAAAGAAAGAATCACTTGGTAAAAACAAAAAACCAAATGGAGACAAATTTCTCAGCGATTCTTTTTTGTAATAAATTTGCCTAACGAACAAAATTTTAAAACTATAAAAATGTAAAAATATATACAAACTTTTAACGTTAACGTTTCGGGAAGTATTCTCCTCCTGTTTTCAAAAGGAACCTAAAAATAAAATATATTAATTTCTATAAATTATGAAAATATAGAAAGTAAATATATTTTTTGTGTATGTCAATGATACTTACATTGACAATTAGTTTTTAATGACAGTGACATACTCCCAAAAAAAAAATATATATATAGGTGAGGTTTACCGTGTGATTTTAATTGTTTATTGAAATTCTTAAATGTTTTTAATTGTATTCTTTAGAATCGGGAACCATATTGAATTTAAATCTATCGAAGGCATAGCAATACATTTATTTTTATTTAAATTAATTATAGCGGTTTCTTTTAATCTTCTGTATTTTGTTACCGATTCTTTTAATACTGTTTTGGAATTATTCCAATTGATTTTATGACCCGATTCTCATGCGTGTTGACAAATTCTAAATTTTTTAAAATCGCCCTTTCTAAGAACGTTTTAACTAACATCTAACGGTCTAGATATCTCACCTATATAGAATTTGCCACATTCGCAGGGAATTTTATAAACCACATTATTGGTATTTTGCTGTGTGTTGTTTGGTTTAGTTTTTGTTAATAGACATCTAAGGGTAATTTTTCTGTCTGTTGTCGTTCTTATGTTGTATTTATTTCCTACTCTTTTAATTGTATCAGAAATACCGCGGATATAAGGAATTGTTAGGAAGTTATTATTATTGTTATTAATAAATTTTCTGTTTTGTCAGGTATCAAAATTTTAAACCATTTGTGTATAAAATTGTTAGGGTAATTGTTTTTTTATTAAAATGTCTTTTATGTGATTTGTTTCTTTTTGTAGTGTATCACTGTCGGTTCAAACAAGTTTTGCTCTGTCATATAAACTTTTAATTATCCCTATTTTGATCAATTGTGAGTGATTGGAAAAGAAATTGGGATACCTATCTGTGTTTGTCGGTGTTCTGTAAATTGTAGTTTTTAATGTATTGTTTTGTTTTAATATTAAAATGTCGAAGAATGGCAATTTATTGCCATTCTCTCCTTCTCCATCTCTAAAGTAAACTTAATTGTATGCTCTCGAGAATTTATATCTTATAAAAAAATATTTAGATGGTCAATGCTATGTTGCCATATAGCAAAAATATCATCAACATATCTAAGCCATATTATTGGCTTTTTAAGAGATTTATTTAATATGTCATTCTCGAGTTCCTCCATAAAGATATTACTCATCAAAGGAGAAAGAAAAGAACCCATTGCCATTCCGAAATTTTGTTGATAATCATCATTTTCTAATTGAAAATATGTGGTGTTTTTAAGCACAGAGTTAATAATTCCAAAATTGTATTTATGTTTATTTTAGCACGGTCTTTTAATGTTGTGTCATTTTCTATAAATATATATCATATTCTATGTATTCGTTTAAACCTCACCTATATATATATATATATATATATATATATATATATATATATATATATATATATATATATATATATATATATATATATATATATATATATATATATATATATATTAGGTAGTATGTCACTGTCATTAAAAACTAATTGTCAATGTAAGTATCATTGACATATACAAAAAATATATTTACTTTCTATCTTTTCATAATTTATAGAAATTAACATACTTTATTTTTAGGTTTGTTTTGAAATCGGGAGGAGAATACTTCCCGAAACGTTAACGTTAAAAGTTAGTATATTTTTTAGAACATTTTTATATTTTTAAAATTCTGTTCGTTAGGCAAATTTATTACAAAAAGAATCACTGAGAAATTTGTCTCCGTTTGGTTTTTTGTTTTTACCCAGTGATTCTTTAGTTTTAGATCGTGGTGAAAAACCCAAATGAAGAAAAAATATTCGGCTTGGAATATAAAATTGAATATAGTGTTTAGTGGTGAATCACATTGAAACATGTATTGATGGCCAAGATCAATGCTAGACTTCGAAGATCACTAAGAAAGCTGTTTTTGCCTTTATTATATAAGGGTACACATTCTCTTGTTAAAAAAAAAGGATCTTGGAGAATTCTAAAAGATATTGCTCGGCAATAAGGTTATCTAACTATTCTCCTCACCATTTTTAATACAGTACCATCTACAATAATATAACCTAAAGAAAACTATAACCCTAAAGAAAACGAAGGTTGTTCTTTTTCTATCATTTTAGACTTTATTTGGCAGTATACAAATCGCTTTTCAATTGGATTTCCATGATCTGTAAAATATTGGTCCGAAACTTCTCTTGTGTTGCCCAAACGGGCTCCCAAAGCATGAAATTTAGGGCAATCCTGTTGCTTTATACGTTTTCTTCTGTTCCACACTTGCTTGCATTACGTCCGAACTAAACGTAAATAAAAATTCTATACTAATACAAACTTAAAACTGAAGGAATAAAATTCGAACGTCAAATAATTAAAATAAATAAATAATTGTTGCCTATAAAAACCTCAAGGCAAAGAATTTTTTGCGATTGTATAACACTCTTGAAACACTCTTAACTTTCTTGGAGAAAAGATAATAAAATATGCAATACTTCGAAAAATGTAATTAAACGGATTAATTTTGGAAGTTTTGTATACTCCATGGCGGTATACTAATGACAAAAAAATACCAAGAAATTTCATTGAGATTATCATATATGTCTTTTGTGGAAAGGTATGTCATTTGGGTGATATGTTCATCCTTTCAATTCGTGGTATGTACACATACTTCCATTAACATTTTAACGCACATGCCCGAGCTCGGGGATGCACATACTCGGGAATGTGTTACTGGCAAAATTAAGTATATTAAGTATAAATTTAAAAAAAATCGTATTTGCGAGTTCTCAAAAATATTTCTTTTTGTAGAACGGGCTCTCTTATTGTGAAAAACTATAACAAAATATTAGTAATTTTGAAAAACATTGCAAATCCAAAATGTCTGAGAATACCGATGATTTTAAACATGCAGAGGAATATGAAAGGGGTTCAGATTAGATTGACATTAGAGATAGTGATATAGAATCGGATGTTAGTTCATCAGCTGAAAGCGATCTTAGTTCTGTAAGAATTTGGTGTAAACTTAGCGTACATCAGCTTAATGTATCTCATCGTCATTTTCTTTTCTGGCGATCTCCGGCAGCACTTTCAGCACAACAAATGAATGATGTTTTAGGTTATTTCAAAAAGTGTTTTGATGACAATTTAGTAGTCATAGCAGTAACTGAAACAGATACAACTCCACAAGTCAGATAGTTCTTCATCTAATGTCTGGCTGTCTGTTACGCAGAACGACATTGCAGCATTTTTGACAGTCAACGTACTTCAAGGGATTGTAAAAAAACCTGATGTCAGAATGTATTGGACTTTGAATAAAATATTGTCAACCCCAATTTTTTCAGAACTAATGTCCATAAGAAAAAAGTATTTGCATTTTACCAGTACTAACGATTATGATCCTTGAACTCATCCAAACTCGAAATTGGACAAAATTTGGTCTATATATCAAAATCTAAATGAAAAATATTCAAATTTATATGTACTCGGAGGAGATACTTCAGTTGACGAGAGCCTTATGTTATATAAAGATGGACTTGGAGCTAGTCGATTACCTTATTTTTCATAAAACAGATATTTATGGAACCATGAGGGTGAACAGAAAAGAAGGACTAAGTGCAATACAAAAATCGAATCTAAAAAAAGCGGATGTAATTGCATTCCAGAGGAGTAAAGTAATGGTAATGCAATGACGGAACAACAAAGATATTTGCTTACTATCAACTGTAGATAATCCCGAAAAACTTTGAACGCATAAAACTGATGAAGATAGTAATAATATCATGAAGCCAAAAATAGTTGTTGATTGCAATGATACGGTGGGAGATGTTGATCGTTTAAACCAGGGATCGCTAACCCGTCGATCGCGAGCTACCGGTAGCTCGCGTGGACAATTTCAGTAGCTCACGGCTATAAGCAATCCTCAGATGTCGAACTCAAAATCTTTTTAAACGAAATATTTTCAGACATATACGATTTGTATATGTTTAGATAGCTCTCTCAAATAGAGAGAGCTATCTAAACTTTGTACAAAAAAATCAAAATCAAATGATCAAATGAGAATCAGTAAACCGAAAAAAGGGATTAAACTATTACAAGAAAATGTTCTGTCATCTGCTGATATTTTTGTATATAAAGCCTCTGTTTTGTCTTAACAAAAAAAAAATGGCGGAAGGAAATACCACTTAAATTTTCGGTTAACTCTAGTGGAACGTTTAATAGAGGTTTATCTTGTGAATTCTGGACAACAAAACTTGGTCGACTAAAGAAACCTGGACCCCGAAGACTAAATGAACGACATTTCCTTGATTTTATTCCATCAAAAAAAAAGGATGCACCAACTGGATGCTGTGTTGTTTGATGCAATCAACGGGACACAGAGGAGGAAAGAATCGCTATTACTGCCAGCCATGTAATGTCGGATTGTGTGCAGTACCATGTTTCAAAATATATCATACTGAATTAAATTTTTAACTTTTACTTGAATTAATTACTATTAATTTTATTATTATATCCATGTATGCATATATGTTGGTTTTGAAAAATTGACTATTTCGACTATCAATAATAATGCTTTTGCATTTACTTATATTTATATATTTATTATCAATAATAAAAAGAATGGTTTTTTACCTTTTGTACTAAAAAACGTGCATAAGTTGGCTGCTTGGGCATAAGTTGTCTGCTGGGGCAAACGCTCAACAGTTCGACCTATACATCTTCTACGTCTTTTCTCTGCGATTAATCTGGTATCGGCCTAAGACGAATGTCGCTTTTGCGGATACTTGGGTGCGAATTGCACTGTTTGACGAACTGTATGCGATATGGTGTTATGTAATACCATAGATCATATGTATGAGCTCCTCCAAATTTCAGGCATCAGTTAAATTTATTCTGACAGTAATAGAGGTAAACTGCTTTCTGAATAAATAAAATAAAATGGTGTCATGATTAGAACTTGTATCCAAAGCTGCAGTATTGGTAACCCTTTTAGTAGAACTACGCTTCCTAGTCAATTTTAAAACTTCATCGTTTTTCACCTTTTCTGAAATAGTACTAACAGTGGACCTACTCAACTTTGAGGTTAACTTAACATACCACTCTAACAGCCGGAAAGTTTAACAATGGACCATTATTGTCTCGTTGTTGTTTAAAATAGTGCATCAGAGATACTAGTAACTCTTGACAATGACTGTTTAACTGATTTGGCATTTTGCAGGTGCTACTTTGGCAATTATAACACCAAATCAAACGGGTCAATAAATATCAACTAGAAAAACGTGAAACTTGACAACGTCGCATATGCTGCCAACCGAATACAGCCTCTAAATTTAAAATTTATTGAATACATTCCATTTTATTCTTTTATTATTTAATTTATGTGGGCGGTATCACCCCCGTTGGGAACCTATTATATACAGAAATATCTTCTTGAGAATAGAAAAGGTTTACTTCGATGTTTTTTTTTTCAAATATGATTGTATTTTTCAAATATGTCCATTGGCCTAATATGTTTTCCTCACATACTCAAATCACTTCAAAGATTTCGGCAAGCCGGTCAGCCTGATTGTTCAGGTACTTCATTAAAATTATCATTGTATAATTTGACATCTTCATTGCCACATATGATTACCAGATCAAAAAGATGTCGAGTAGTTTCGTTTACAGAAGGCTTAAACAATTTTTTTGCGAAAAAATTCACTTACCGCTGTACAGTTTAGTACCACTACTTTGTGATACAATATGAAGTGGTAAATGTGGTCTGACTTGTACATGTACACTGACTTGTTGACATTGTTGACATTGTACACTGACTTGTACACTACTTTGTGATACAATATGAAGTGGTAAATGTGGTCTGACTTAACAAAAACGTCTTCGTTCGATTTTTGGTGGAGAAACTTAATTCTGCAGAAGGTTTGTAAAACGTTAGCATCGATGTACAAGTAAGTCTCATTGATTAATTGCCTAAAGGTCATCCATGAACATTATGATAATATATATATATTTGGAGAGAAAAAAGTAACGTATCCGTCATTAACATTTACATATCACTTTACCAAAAAAACAATCACACCAGGTAGAACATGGTGTTATATAAAATTATATTTAATTTTATATTCTATTATGCCTACCATCGTGGTTCGATCAATAGAAAATATATATTTCCATTAATCCTATTACATTGTATCCTATCATCCTATCATCCTATCATTGTATAATTTGACATCTTCATTGCCACATATGATTACCAGATCAAAAAGATGTCGAGTAGTTTCGTTTACAGAAGGCTTAAACAATTTTTTTGCGAAAAAATTCACTTACCGCTGTACAGTTTAGTACCACTACTTTGTGATACAATATGAAGTGGTAAATGTGGTCTGACTTAACAAAAACGTCTTTGTTCGATTTTTGATGGAGAAACATAATTCTGCAGAAGGTTTGTAAAACGTTAGCATCGATGTACAAGTAAGTCTCATTGATTAATTGCCTAAAGGTCATCCATGAACATTATGATAATATATATATTTGGAGAGAAAAAAGTAACGTATCCGTCATTAACATTTACATATCACTTTACCAAAAAAACAATCACACCAGGTAGAACATGGTGTTATATAAAATTATATTTAATTTTATATTCTACCATCGTGGTTCGATCAATAGAAAATATATATTTCCATTAATCCAATTCTTAAGAATGAATTAACCTTCGGTTTTGGCCTCATAAAATATTAGCTGGCAAGGAAAAAATTGGATTTTAGAATTCGTGCCCAAAAACAGACAATAAATATTAAAAGTTTATTTTCCCGGGCAGATTGCACATATTCCTGAGATCAAAAAATGAATCATGTAAAACAAAAATCTGTATACATAAGACAGTACTGAGCCTAACCTAATATAAGCTTGCAAAACATGGACAATCACTAAGTATTGGGAAATGAAAACCTTGTCTTTAAGAAACAAAATAATAAACCATGTAGAGAAGATGGAGGTATGATGAAATATATGAGTTACATGGAGAGCTAAGTTCATTACATCTCCCAAGCTACAATGAATCTTTCATGTATTTCAACAAATATCTAGAGAAGCTGGATAAAAAAAGAACAGTATTAATATTGTGGCATGGGGAATATTAAACTGTTAAGAAAAAACAGGGCAACGAAAACGTGGATGGAAGGAACAAATGTGGATTTGGAATAGTTAAAGGTGAAAAACTGTAAGGCATAAGCAAGAGATAGTAAGAAGTACTAGTTTTAGTAGTTTTCATAAAGCAGTTTTCATAAAGCAGTGAACTTAAATGAACTATGAATGCAGTAATTCATTCAAATTGAAGTTTTCTGAATCAAAATGTTCTGGATGATAAAATTTCAACAATTAACTAATGTGATAGCTATTTATTCAGCTTCAAGTTTTATCGATTAAGGCGAACATTTGTAATAATTGTGATGATGTACATTTGTAATAATTGTGACATATTGTCTAATGTAGCCTCATATAATTCAATCGAGAATAAAACAATATGAATTGTTAATATTTAGACATGTCTTTTTATGTTAGTGTGACGAAAATCCTCTATAACTTTACAAGAAACTTTTAACTAGTATAAACATAAAAATGTGGTGTGCAAAATTATTATTTGGCATCATAGGTTTTGACTTTTTTTGAAGATGTCAATTAAAATAAAATAACTATTACATTAACGCACTATCTTCACATTCACATGATATCGTACTTGACAATACCATGATTTTATAGGTCCCACAATAGGCAGTTTTGTTATTGACTACTCCATTTGAAGCCCCCTTCATTCAATTTTTGAACAAACGGAACATAACGGATAGAAACACCTGCCCTCCTCATTCCACGAGTACTAGCTATTCCAAAAACGTCCGTTTTTCCGGACCACCTTGTATAGAAAAAGCTATACTTTATCGGATTTATAAATTCAAAAATACAAAGGTATATAAACATATTTCTATGGTTTGTTCAATTATTCCCATAGATGCAGGTACATCTAGTTTGAAGTTTATAGAAAAAATAACAACAATTTATTATAGATCAATATTTTTCTAACTATAGAAATTACAAAATGGCTGTTGAGGTGTATTAACTCAACAACCACTAATATTCACATAGTGATTAATCAAAAAATAGCGAAATATATCGAATATAGCATATGTTGTTACGTGTAAATCTTACATTTAATATAATCTTATGTTATGTCCCCATCTGTATTCAACCCATAGAAAATACGTATTTCCATTAATCCATTTCTTGTAGTTCAACTACTTTGTTGCCTGATTGGAGAAAAAAAACCAGAATCATTAATTTTTTTGCCAAAATTGAACATATATTCAAAATTTACTTTATATTTCAATTTGGATAACTACACTAAACAATATTTCTAAACTATTCATATTTTCTCACTCAATATTACTACATATCCAGTATGGTTGCATTTCAATGGTTAATTAATCCGACAGCGATTCATTCACTCTCCTAATTATGGCGTAAAGTGGTAATTTACAAATTATTATAACGTAAACTAAAACCAATCCACCTATTTTCAAATAGTGATCATATAAACCGTCCGATTTATTGCATTTAATTTATCACGTCTGTAAACTGAGGTAAAATAATAACTAATGATAATATTGGAGATTGATATACGTATGTTAGCGTAGAGTTAATTTTAACGTGCATGGGGATCGCAACACCATATTTACTTTAGACTGTATAGCTTAAGTTTTGTTTCATTAGCATGATGCCTTTAATCACATTTTATAATTTATGCTTATATAATTGAATATAGCCAATTCTTTAAGTTATAACATAGAAAAACGTTTTTATCCCTATCGATTGCCTTGAAATTACACTATCTTGATAAATATCTCTATACATGCACTAAGGAACCAAAATACGGCACATATATATATATATATATATATATATATATATATATATATATATATATATATATATATATATATATATATACATATATATATATATATATATATATATATATATATATATATATATATATATATATATATATATTCTATAATATACAAATAAATATATAAAAAATTTCTGTTTTAGGAAGCGATTTAGAGGTTGTGGATTACTACATATATCTCGGGCAAAGGATTTCAATGGACGGTGATAATATTCCACTGCTCGGGAAGTGGAACGGCTTGTTAAGTGTGGTTGGCAGGCTCAATATAGTGTTCGACTATGAGACTCCCACTATGTCTGAAAAAACAGTCTCTGCTCCGTTATGACATACGGAAGTGAAACCTGGATACTCACATCGTAGTCAATTGAAAAGCTTCGCGTAGCACAGAGGGAAGGTGTATGTTTGGCATTACAAAGCGGGACAGAAAGACGCAGGTCTTGGATCAGGGAACAAACGAAAGTATGTGACATCATTCGAAGGGTGAAAGAATTGAAATAGAAGTGGTCAGGCCATATAGCGAGACGATGCGACCACAGATGGACCAAAGCAATCCTGGAATGGATACCGCTTAATCTTAAACGTCCACGAAGGAGACCGAAAACATGATGAACGGATCAAATGTGTTGGAACCGAATGGTATATATATATATATATATATATATATATATATATATATATATATATATATATATATATATATATATATATATATATATATATATATATATATACCATACGACTAGATACGACTAGATAACAATATAGGTAAGAAAAGGCTAGAAAAAATAACAAAATACCAAGAACTCTAGGGTAAACATATTAGTAGCTTTTTCATTGTCAGAAATATTTTGATCCGTCTTAGCACTTTCTAAGTAAAAGTGAAGACACTTCAAATAATTTGACGTAATTACTATTAATTTTGAAATTGTTTATCAAAAAACGATAATAACGAAAAACGAACAAATATTATTATGTATAAAATTACACTTTATATGATAATAATATATGATAATTCATTACGAATCATAATATTCAAGTTAGCATATTATATATTCAAGTTATCTCATGATCAAATGATTATGATATCTGTTTGATACATTAGAGAGTATGCTACGAGATTTCAGACGGGTGCGTTGAGTTACTTATTTATTCCGATCGACTTAAGGAAACTTCTTTAAGGTCCTTCCCCTTTGTTTTCGAAAGTAAAAAGTCGGCTGTTAAATTAAACGTGACCATACATAAATCGAGGAGATGATGGGATGTGTGGAACAAACTGCAAACCGATACAACTATTTTATCGGTTGTCACAAAAGGCCACGTATCAATATATTCGTATTAAATAATTACCAATTGAAAGTACATTAACTTGCTGGCATTATAATTATCTGGATAAACCGTGTACGCTATATTGTACACGACATTTTGAAAAAGGAAAAGCTTACTACTCAATAGCTGCCACGTGTGCTACAGTCAATGAAAGAAACATTCGAATGAATAGTTCTCAAGACTGTTTAGGCTTTTTTAACCCTGCGTCGGTACCGTGGGGCATAATATACCCCAATGCTGTTTATCGCGGTGTAACCCATTAGCAACACGCCACAGGTTTGCGAGTATTCCTATATCTTCGTATTTAGCTTATTTCTGACCAAAAATGCGAGCAGTATAGTTTGATGTGAATAACAGTGGGTATTATTTACCGTTAATTCAGTACGTGTCTTTATACCCGACCGTACCGATTACGTGTAGATAAATTTTGAGTCATACCCCACCGTGCGTTAGTTATTCTAACATATAGTTCTGCCATTTACCAAGGTATTGTTATTGTCTATGATTTGTAATCTGATGAATAAATAATGTAACTTTTTAGTATGATGAGTTATGAAAAAGAACAGACAAAATTATTAGAACTATGGAAAGATTTAGAGCAAGAGAATGATTTTGCAGTATCCCCAGAACTATGATCTGGTTCGGAGGAAGATGATGATAATATCAGCGAGCGTTCGGCAAATTCGGACACAGAACAGGAAATCAATGAGAATGGTTTGCATAAGGAGTTCTTTTTGAAGATACTGGGATTATTGTTGGTCGAGATGGTATCACAAAGTGGTCTTACAAACGTCCGAATTTGGCTACAAAAACAAGGGCTAAAATCATTTTCCATCAGTCATTTACCAAGAGTGAAGTGACCTTTTAAAGAATTTAAAACGCCGTTGGAATGCTGGTGTTGTTTTGTTACAGATATAATGCTTGCCGACATTATTAAATTTACAAACTGCAAACTTAGAGGAAAATTAGAAAGATACAGTCGTGCTGACATACAACATTTGACAAAAGAAACAACTTTGGAAGAATTTCGCGCTTTCTTAGGAGCACCATGTGTTAGATTCATATGTAAAATATGTAAAAGATTCAGTTTACTGTTGAAATGTCTTCGCTTCGACAATGGTGAAACGAGAGCAGAGAGGCGACAACTAAACAAACTTACGCCCATCAGAGGAATATTTGATATGTTTGTCGAGAATTGTTTAACTAACTATACACCTAGTGAATTCCTTACAATTGAAACTAGAATCATTTAGGGGCCGTTGAAGTTTTCGCCAATTTAAACCAAATAAACCTGCTAAATATGGAATTAAGATATTTGCCGTGGTGGATGCAAGAAACTTTTATGTTTTGAATCAAGAAATTTATGTCGGTAAACAACCAGATGGCCCCTTTAATGTAAGTAATAAACCGGAAGAAATTGTTCTTCGTCCTTTTAAAACTATTCAAAAATCTAACAGCAATATTACATTTGACAACTGGTTTGCCAGTTTCTCACCATGCCATTTAACAAAATTACTACAAGAAGACTAAAGTCTGTACTTTGCACAAAAATAAAAGAGAAATTCTTGTGCAATTTTACAAACAAAAGATCGATTAGAAAAAAACATCTTTGTTTGCATTCCAAAAATATGTAACGCTAGTTTTTTATATGCCTAAAAAGGGCAAAAATGTGCAATAAACTTGTAGTTATTATTGGCTCTCATCAATAATTACATCATCATCTGCGCAGTGTATATTATTATAAAAAAAGTTAGATAACCTAAGATCATATATAGTTAATACATTAAGCAGGATAATCGAAATACGTAAAGTGTCTATAAAAAAATACGTCATTGCTTTATTATTTTGTATTGGAGTAAACATTTTTATTGGTATAAAGTACCGCTTTATATATTACTATATAAGAACCAAATAGGTTAAACTTTCCTTCGAAATCGTAAATCTAAACGGTCGTATAGTTTATATGTTGATAAAAGGACAGTAGCTTTACGAAAATGATATACAATACAAACAATATAAAATAATACAGATTCCTTCTACAAGTTTCTAGATGTACAATCTTGAACATCTTTCTCTCTGATTAGATATAAAATCTATGTACTACATATAATATTTTTAGATATATTTTATTTTTACGCTTTTTTGTTTTGGTATTATTTTACTTTAATATTAATCTTTGTTATTTTCTTTAAGTTTTTTTTTAGAATTTTTCGTAGTTCTTCTATAAGTAAAATTAGAATCTGAGAGGTTTGAGTCTGATAATTTATTAAACAGACAAAATACTTATAGAAGGAAAAATAAATAAAAAATATTGTGAACTGTACATAGTTGGAATATACAATTTGATTAGAAAAACAAAAATAAACAAGATAAATAACGACAGAAAGTTTACATCAGTGGCGGCTCGTGAGGGAGGGCGTTGGGACACGGTCGCTCCAGCATGTATCACACTAAACAATTTTTCAGAGCAAACATCACAGGTTCACCTTCTGTATAGGGTTTCAATAGTACAAACAGTAAAAAGGTGGAAGGGGAAAGCAAAAAAATCTTCAGCAGCACTATTTTCTTCTACGCCCTCCCACTTTAAAAACCCATGAGCTCCTACTGGTCTACATCTTAAGTAAAGGTAAAAAACAATATTAAGTAAAGTTAACATAGTTCTGAGAGGCTCAGACACACTTATAAACATGTAGGGAAATGTATGTAATAGATGTATCTTACGTGTTATAACTTGTGTGGAATCGGAACTAATGAATAAACTTATAGTTAATAAAACAATCTGTAAATAAATTGAAAGCAATGTAAAGATTTATTGAATGAATTATGCTGGATACTAGCTTGAAAGTTCGTTATTCGTTATTTGAATTATATATGATAAATGCGTTTATTTATAATGTATTTTGCAGGGAAAAAATATAACAGGGAAAAAATTTAGCAGGAAACTAGCGTTATCTTTTTGGAATGCAAACAAAGATGGTTTTTCTAGACGATCTTTTGTTTGTAAAAATTGCACAGGGATTTCTCTCTTATTTTGTAGTAATATTGTTACAAGTTGAAAACTGGCAAACCTGTTGTCAAATGTAATATTGCGGTTAGATTTTTGAATAGTTTTACAAAGACGAAGAATAATATCTTCCGGTTTATTACTTACATCAAAGGAGTTGTTTACCGACATAAACTTCTTGATTCAAAACTTAAAAGGTTCTTGCATCCACCAAGGCCAATATCTTAATTCCTTATTTAGCAGGTTTATTTGGTATAAATTAGCAGAAGTTGCAATGGCGCCTAAACGCCTTCCAGTTTCTCGTCAATTGTAAGGAATTCACTAGGTATGTAGGAAGCTAAACAATTCTCCACAAACATGTTAAATATTCTTCTGATGGGCACAAGTTTATCCAGCTGACGCCTCTCTGCTCTCGTTTCACCATTGTCGAAGGGAAGACATTGGAACAGCAAATTGAATCTTTTTTGGCACATTGTTGCTCTAAAAATAGCAACACCAAAGCCATCTGTAGACCATAAATCGTCTAAATTTTGCCTTAAAAATTGTCTTTATAATGCCAGCTGTATAGAAAAGTCCCAAGAAAGCGCGAATATACTCAATAGAGTAAGTGAAAAATGGATATATTTATATACATCAATAAAACAACAACCTTAGTGTTCAGCAGAAAATTATCAAACAGACATAGCTCTGCACATAGCAGCCAATAGTAATATTATACATATGTAGGTAGATATAAAATACATACGTTGGGCTATTGAAGGGAGACAAGAAAGCGAACTGAAATAGCAAGTTCTGTTTTCAAAAGTATGAGATCCATATTGTATAATCGTAATCCAAGTTATTTGGGCCCATCAGATGAAAAATATTGTGTTACATCTGATTTTTGTTGATGTATGACTGTGAGACATAGACCATAAAAAATACGATATTTCCGATTTACACGCAATTGAACTATGGGTATATTGGAAGATGTTTCATATAAGTTAGAAACGTGACATTACTAATATCACCATTTTAGAGATGATGAATACTCACTGCATCTTGATATAATAAAGATTAAAAAAACCTTGTATCTAGGTCATATCATTAGACATAACGAATATGAACTACTCCAGATAGTTGAGAGAGGGACATATTTTAGGTAAAAGACGTATCGGTAGAAGAAAAAATCATGGCTTCGAAATAGACTACGGTGTTACAAAAGCATATGCGTTTTTTAAGTACTTAGATATTCATTAGTAAGAAAATTTATAGCTCTTTGGCACCATTCATATGCTTCGCAAATGCCGGTTTACGATACTAAGGGATATTCCTGAATCTTCTAAAAATTTCCTAGTGCTGTCCAAATGCTCTCAAAACGCCAGTATCGAGAGACGTGTAGTACGATCTGATCTGATCTTCCTCTATCTTTAAGAATCATGTTTTCCTCTCGAAATTTGTTGAACCATAGCTGAGTGGCGCAAATTGATACCCTCACCCTCACTTCTTAAGTCACACGAGCGGCCTCAGTCGCTTTAAAGCCCATTTTATTATAACGTCTTAAGATTGTCTGAATTGCCGGATTTAGTTCACTCATTTGAACGTTTTAGTTAAAAACCCTCGACTGAATATTTCGCAGTCAGTAATACTGAAGAAGGAATGTTTATTTATCGAAATAAATCCTTTATTTATAAACAAAGGAAAAAACATAAATTATTTTGTTACACTATAGTAAAAAAGTGAACACAAAAAGATGGAAAACACTACGGTTACTATGCTGTAATATCTTGATAAAGGTTGTTTGATATAGGATGAGGATTTTTACATTATATATTTGAATGATCGAAATTAAAAATAAGAAGAAATATTTTTTTAATTTAAATTTTCTCTAAAAAGCTATGAAGATGCACGTAGAAATAACTGATAACAAAAGAATCACGTAATTAGAACCATTAAGGTATTTCTGAACTCAATATGTTCAGTGTAGAATTCATGAAAACTGTACACCTTATTTATTTATCTTACTTACTAAACACCTTATTTAAAAAAATCATTCTAGCAGTTCCAATTTACGTAAAAAAAATGTCTGCCCATATATTTTACCGTGCTTATCTCCTTTAAACTTCTTGTATAACAATATTCCGAAATGATCGATTTAATTCTAAAATTTTGAGAAAAACATATTTGTTTTCAAATAAGATAAATAGATAAATAAGATAAATTTATTTTATTTTTTATTTCATATAATTTTATTTTTTATTTCAAATAAGATAAATGGTAACAAGTAATTAAGATAAATGGTAACATTCGAATTTTGTTTAGTACAAATAGTAATTGGCAGGCTGGTGCCGAAGGAACATCTTAAAATGGACATAATACCAAATAAAAAAAAACATTGGTTTTACAAATATGCAATTAGTTTTATTTCATAATGAAAGGGGCAATTCCTACCCAAAAATTAGACAAATGCTTCAGGTAAGGAAAAGTACGGTTGAAAATATCGTGCGACGCTACAAAAATGTGGAAAGAACTTTTCCGAAGAAGCAAACAGGCTGTCTGAAATGATTAAATGAAAAAGACCAACGCTTTATATTAAAAGAAATACATAAAAACCCTAAAATTAGTGCACCTAGGCTCAAAGCATTGGTAAAAAGGTATTCTCAAAAAGTAGTCAGCACCGAAACAATACGACGTTGTATAATAAAACGTGGATATGATGTGTGGCCCGTAAAAAACGTTGGTTAAGTAAGAAAAACATCATAACTCGACTAGATTTTGCTAAGGACTACGTTTTGAAGCAAAATTATTGGAACAACTTTCTGTGATGATTCAGAATGCTCAACACAGAAAATCTTAAACATTATTTAAATATTTTAAGGCAAAATTTGATAGTAAGTGCGGAGAACATGAACATTACGAACTCATTTAAATTTTACCAAGACAATAATCTTAAACATAGTGCGGGCATAGTTCGCGAATGACTATTATAAATCTGCCCAAAAGTGATTAAAACGCTGCCTCAGTCACCCGACCTTAATCCCATTGAAAACATTTGGCATTATTTGGAAAATAATATAAAGAAACATGAAATGTGTAAAAATGAAATAAAAAATGAAATGAAATAAAGAAAAGAATAAGTTATTAGAAGAGTGGGTAAAATCGACGTAAATTATTTTTCTAAAAATTGGTGATATCCATGCCAAAACTTTTAGGAAATGTAATTAAGGTGTTCATACCAAATATTAATTATAAGCTACATTTTTCATGCAGTTAATTCTTTTGTTGATTATAATTAATTTTCAAACATGTTTGTGACCTGAATTGGTAAATTGTTCTTTTTAGTGACTTATTTACTATTAATATGGATTTATAATTATTTAATACTTAACTGAAGATTGTACTTTTCTTTATTTGTTTTTTATTCACCATTTGATCCACCGTATGCATTATTTTGTAGCGCATAGCACTTAACAGAATTAACGCTGATGAATTAATTTAGCAAATCTATTCACATTCACAAAAAAAACAGAAACCATAAACAAAAACAGAAACCATAAACTAATTTTGCTTTTTCCTTAATAATATTCATTATTTATTCAACATGCATTAATTAAATGTTGTTTTTTCCTCTTGTTAAAAAAAATAATCTAGCTATGATATTTATTTTATCGATTATGATATGCCTGATGACTGATATTTTACAGGTGTGTTATTAATAGGAACGATTATTATTACAGTATTTTCGCAGGATCTCAGAAGGGGAAGTCTGCTTTTTTCGCTTTTCGAAACTAGTTCCTTCGTCGGTCGGGTTCCAAGCAATTGTAATAAAGAAGGTAAATAAGAATCCTAGAAGTGCCACCTTTTATATTGTTGATGCAAAAGTCTGTCCCGTTTATAACACTGGATGGCATTGCATTGCAAAACGGAAGTGTTACCTAGTTCACGCGTATACGAGGTGTGGCTATTAAATAACGAGACTGACGCTGCTACAGAAGAACTGCACAAGAGCCAACCGCCAGCGACCAACAGCTGTTTACCGTGAAGCATTCTCTTTCGACTGTAGTATCTCTCGCTTCTGTACACAAATCCGTATAACCGTAGCTTTCGTTCGTATTAGAGTTGTTTTTTGTTTCGTCGGAAAAATGTTAAGTCTAACAATAAAGCAACGAATTGCTGTGAAATTGCACTTGAATCTTGAAAAAACCGCTACTGAAACTTATAATTTATTGAAAGAAGTGTATGGCAATGAATGTTTCTCACGTCCACATATTTTTGAGTAGTTTAAGCGTTTTCAAGATAGCCGAGAAAACGTTGAAGATGGAAGAAATGCTTCTACCACGTCAAAGACGGATGACAATATCGAAAAAATCCGTAATCTGATTCGATCTGACCGTCGGTTAAGTATTCGTGCGATTGCTGAAACTTGTAGGATTTGACAAAAATGCGTAAGGCAAATTTTACATAGCAATTTTAACATGCAAAACGTGTGTGCCAAAATGGTGCCTAAAATTCTCACGTTTGAACAAAAGAAGCTCGCAAAAATGTTTGTACTGACACTTTGAATGCCATCGAAAATGATCCAAACTTATTGGAAAGGATAATATTATGTGACGAATCGTGATTTTTACATGCAACTGGCTATGCTACATGCAACTGGAATCCACTTCAATGGGTTCTTGAAATCGACATCGACTACCTTCACGTTCTTGCTGAACTCCGTGAAAGAATAAAGAAAAAATGACTCGAATTGTGGAAGGACAAGTCATGGTTTCGCCGTCAAGACAATGCTCCGGCTCGTTTTGCATTGTCTATCAAAAGATTTCTAACCAAGTACAGCATCCCAGTCCTTACCAAGTACAGCATCCCAGTCTCCAGCATCCCGCCGTATTCGCCGGATCTTGCTCGGTGCGACTTCTGTTTCCCTCGATGAAATCTGCATTAAAAGGAACAAGATTTGAGTCTGTTGAAGCTGTGAAAGATAAAGGGGCACGCGTTCTGAAGGAGCTGACAGAAGAAGACTTCCAGCACTGTTTCGAACAATGAAAGATTCGCATGGAGCGTTGTAGGGATAGAGGAGGGGTGTATATTGAAGGTAATAATAAGTAAATATGTATGAAATCAAAATTAAATGTTTTACAGCATCGGTCTCGTTATTTAATAGTCACACCTCGTAAAGTTTTGATGTCGTTTGACTGAAGGAATTTCTAAGAGTATTTGATAAAAATTCTCCCGTTACCCACCAGCACCAGCCAGCAACTCGAAGTGAACAACACTTGAGAATGCCAAATGATATTTTTGTGAAACGACGTGAGCTTTGAACGAACGGATTGATACCCGGAATGATTTACACACATATTCTGTACTGTTTCGTACTATTTGTAGCTATTTTTATAAAGGACCATTACAGTACATAATGGTCCACACAGACCATTTACAAGGTTAAAACGGAAAAAATTATCTATCAAAGATTTAAGAGGGACGATTTATTTAATGCATAGAATTATTGTTGTGAACAATATAATTACGAGGAATAATATTCTGAAAGTGCGTGATTGTCAACTGGTTTTTATTTTTTTGTAGCATTAATTTTAATCACTGGTAACCCAACAATATATATTAATCAAAAATCTGATTTAGAGATAAGGAACCCAATCTAAAGCCAAAAGAAAGTATAGAAAAACAAATCTAAACAAAAACTCAAATCTACGTAGTTCAGACATTTTTCCATAACGTTTACAGTAATTAAGGGATCCAATGTATGTCATATTTTACGTAAGAAAAGCCTTAAAACAATTAAAACCTTTTAGCTATCGTCAATATTGAAATTTGGTGAAAATAAATCAACTATCAGAAATTCTAAATTTAGCAAGGGAGTTTCCTCTATGTTTCTGACACGATTAGATTAAATATGGCAAAGTAAAAAGTTTAAGAAATTTGGCTTTTATTATGTTTGAAGGTATTTATGCTGTTGAGGTAAGCAGTACTCCTGTGGCTCTATTATAAGAGTTCAGATGCCAGGATTCCACGTGGTTTCACGCAACAGGGTTGTAAAATAATCACAGATACACTTTTTGTATGTGTTTCTGTATGCGATTACTAAAAATGGGCAAAGAAAACAGTTTGAAAAAAAATAATTTGCCTTTATCGAGGTACTTTTCGTATGCTACTAAAATAAGTATTATTCTAGTGGTTCTGCTGAAAGTGATAGAATGACACTAGTTCATGTATCACGTCATTTTAGGCTAGTACTAAAATTTCAAAAGGGACGAGCAATTGATACGGAAGAAATGCGTTCGGTTTTCGTGAATTAGCGAAACGATTGGATATTGCTTCAATCGTTATGAAGACATTCATACGGTGCTTTGAACATCAGATTTTTGGACAAGTATCTGGTCCTGCTCATCCTAGACGTATCCAAGAGGCAACGAACACCATCACATACTTTTAAATATACAAAATTACACTAAACACAAGTTTGTAATGCTTTTGTTGCAGCTACAGGTAGAGCTGTTATTATGATGCCTGTTAATCGATATTTACTTGCGATGGAGATATATTCCAATCATTCATATTGGATGTTTCCTCTTACAAAATACCTCAAGACACGTCGCATGGAACGGTGCTAAACTAGAATTCAACGGGAATGGGAACTCGAATGGTATGCCTTTTGCATTAGTGATGTCTTGATTTTCTTAATTTAGTTTTGATGAATGTCAAAGGATTAGACGTTATTTTTATTTATAGTTGAAATTTAACATCCGGAACAACAGGAGCATCATTCATCAGCTATAACATAGTTTAGGTCATCCCTAGTAACCATCAGAAGAAGTTTAAATGGAGCCCGTTACGTAACCGCAATATTGCAGCTCGTTGTTAGCTCATATCTGCAAGTACTTTATTTAAAAACCGATAAGGGAAATAAAGTTCTAGTAATAGACAAATCTGATTGCCGCCTTATTTCTCTTTCTCTGAAAAACAATCTACATATTTAAAATTCAAAAATGGCGAAATGTTTTACTAAAATCTCATAAACCAGGAAATTCAATTAGACCATTGTATCAGCCATTGATTCTCCAACATACAACTTGTCCAAATAGTTTGCAAAAGAATTTGAAAATCTCCCAAACTACATTCCTGTTCTATGAAAAATAACAAAATTTATAAACAAAATCACATACACACCTCTACAGAAAGACGAGGTCCTGGTGCCCCTTGACGTATCATCATTGTTTCCACATACCTTGAAATACCTGAAGGAGTTACTCGAGTTAAACGGTTTCAGTAACAAAATTATTTCATAGTACATTTCTCGAACGGGATTATGTATTCAGCAAAATTGTTTTCGGCTTAATACTAGGATTTACGAATAACAGGAAGAAACAGTCTTGTCACTGTTCTTAGCCAACTTATTCATGAGTAAATTTGATTATTATTATATTATATAATAATAAAATTTGTTATTATATTTATCTCTAATTATATATTAATCTCTTATATATCTCTCTTATATATCTCTAATATATATATATCTAATTTAAATATAAAATTTTCATTTTTAAAAATATTGAAAACAATGCGAAGAATGAATTCAATTAGTTTTTGAAGGTGTGGCTAAGATAGGTGGATGACGTTTTTGCAATTTTTGCGTTCGAGTCAAAAAATGGAAACTTGGGAGATTTTGTTTTATGAGATCTATGAGCTCGAGAGATGTTTTAGTGAAGAAGAACAATAAAAATAGGTTAGATTTAAATATTTTTAAAAAACCCACCACCACTTCGAGACACATTCCCAACCA
Organism: Cosmopolites sordidus; assembly: GCA_031761425.1. Lineage (NCBI taxonomy): Eukaryota > Metazoa > Arthropoda > Insecta > Coleoptera > Curculionidae > Cosmopolites > Cosmopolites sordidus. Next base: position 369,145 of record JARFXV010001808.1, on the reverse strand, counting down.
TTCGAATCATAGTTTCCATAATAAGATAGCTAGTTTAAATTTGATGGTAAATAGAATAATCAATTTTCCTTTAGGCAAAGATAATTATAGCAAAGAATTATAATTAATTAAGGAGATGTGTAAAGTGAATGGTTATAATAAGAATATAGTAGATAGATTAATTAGAAAACATAAGTTTAGACAATTATTGAAAGAATCTTTGACTTTTCAAAAGGGGGAGGAACAAAAATAAATTCATGGCAATACTGTTTGATGCCTATTTAACTTGAGGGCTATTAATTAAGAGTAATAATTAATAAATTCTGGGAAATCCAAGGGATAAAGTAGATCAACATGAACAATTGGAAATTTATAAAATTAGTTGTCATTCAATTGGATTGTTCAGATGTATATTGAGCAAACTAAAAGATCCGTCTTAATTAAATATAAGGAACACATTGGCCATATTAGATATTATGGAAATGAATAACTTGTGTTGCCCAGCATGCACTCGAGCATGACCATAATATAGATATCAGTAATTTAAGACTTGCTAAAAGTGGAGATAATTATATGGCTTTGGAGGCATATGAAAGCATTCAAATAGAAAAATGTAAGAAAACCATCAACCGAGATAAAGGATCTATTTCGTTCAGTTTAAAAAAGTTATTTGGTGTTTAGTACATTTTTTGAGTTTAGTGTTTCGCACCGATGGTTCCAAGTAATGCAGTTTTAGAAGAATCTGCGATATATATATATATATATATATATATATATATATATATATATATATATATATATATATATATATATATATATATATATATTAGATCACCGGAATTATATCCTATATCCTAACCACCCCTACAGAAAATGTATGGGATAGCATTCATTTATCGATCTAAAGTTTTAGATCTAACAGGTCAGACGTTCAGAGACTTGTGTTAGTACGAAATATTTTTACTAAACTGAAAAAATATCGCGTTTCTGCACTACTATTTACACATAGACTGCTGTATGTCGCAAGCAAAGTGCTTGCCTACACTTTTTGCATTGAAATCTTTAAAGTCGCCTGTGACCAGTCTCTGAATTACATAATACACATCTGCACATTTTCTGTACTGTCCCTCCATTTTCTACTTTTTGCTGTTCCCTTTTCTTATCTATGTCCGACATAAATTTCGTTAATCGTTCAAAGTCAAAGTAGTTAATTCATTCAACAAGAATTCCAACTATTTTTGGTTTTTCCTGGTAGGGTGTGCCAGTAGAGATTCCTATGAAAACTGTTTCAGAAATAATCTTCTTATTTCCTTCAGACCATTTCGAAAATATGTTATTTAGGAATTTATGTCGCTCATGTTCAACAGAACAAAAACTATATCCATGGCCAAACGTTTTAAATTTCTAGCTATACTAAATGAAGCACATATATTATCAGCAGTATAACATTTTATAGCAGTAAAATATTAGCAATACTATTGCAATATTAGCAAATTTTAGCAGTAAAATATAATCATAACATTTTATAACTACCTTTGGTTTGGTTGAAAAATATTGGAAAATGTCCTTTAAAAATGATGGACGTTTTCATTTTGTCACCTGTTTCCAATCTATTTCTTCATTATTGTGCATGATTGAAATTAATATAACTGTTTTTGCCTTCTTCGGAACATACGGTAGTAAGTTGTGTGGTTTTCCTCGAAGGCAAATAAATTTGGGCATACACTTACTTGTATATCATATATGCATATACCGATGTTTCTTAATTATCGGAAGGCATATGACAGCTTAAAATGAAGAAATTAATCAAATTCTGCAGGAAATAGGAGTTTCAGCTCACCTAATTGACTTAATTTGTTACCCATATAAAAACAGAGCAGTGGTGAAAATTTAAGATCGAATATCCGATGAGTTTTGTGTCAATAAGGGAACCATATAACGACGCATATTATCGCCAATTCGATTAAACATTTACGGTGAATATGTCATACGTAGAGCTCTCGAGGATTAGATGGGTGATGTCAGAATTGGCGGCATTAAAATAACTTAAAATTTGCCTATGAACTACACTTTTAGCGAAATCTTTCCTTAATTATCAAAAAAAATAAAACTGCATTTACGAACTAGGAATAAACGAGAAGAAAACGAAAATAATGATAAATATCAATCGTCAAAACAACAACGTGCCGAACTAGGAATAAACGAGAAGAAAGCGACAATAATGATAAATATCAATCGTCAAAACAACAACGTGCCTAACATCCGTCAAATAGAGCAATTTTAGGTAGTAAGCCAGTTCGTCTATCTTGAGGCTTCAATATCGAACAAAGGCGTTTAACACGTTTAAGAGATCGGAAATAGATACGAAATGACAAGAAATACAACGCGAAATATGCAGAAGATCTGGAGGGACATGACCATAATATAGAACACAAAGAAACATATAGTAAAAACCTTAGTTTTTCTTAGTATTGATAAATCCCGCTGAAACATGGGCCATTAAAAAACAATACTTAAAGCGCATTGATTCTTTTGAACTTTGATGAACAATCTTGATGAACAAACTTATGCGTTATTCAAGAAATTAATGATCCCTCAAGGCTATCCCAATTTATTCATTAACGAATATTAAGATTCTTTGGCCAGCAGATGGAGAGTTAGAGATCTCGCGGCAGACCTCCAAAAAATTAAACAGAAATAGAGAACGTCGGAAGAAGTAGTTCATAAAGTTTCCATACTCTTATGTAAAGAAGAATATGAGGAAAAAGAATATGATATACGTTAAAATTACGTTATATTAAAAATTTACAATAATTACGAATTTAGGAGCAATTTATCTCATATAAAAAATAGCTGGTCATTAGACAACAGATGTCCGGTGACTAAATCATTCAAAAGTACTTGTGGTAAACGTAAAAATACGAAGCTACTCGAGAGTTCCAATAGGAAGGCTCTACATGTATATAGGATATCTGTCTCTGAAGACACATGTGTTAAATCAAGTGCGACCAACGGATGGTTAAACGAACTGGAAACATATGTATAATGCATCTGTGATACTTTGTTACAAGAGACATAGATCACCTAAATCAGTGCATTCGCTGCAGTGTTAGATAATAGCCGTGATTTCTTTGTATTAAATGATAATATTCATAAATGTAAGCGGATTTATTTAATTTTTTATCATTGCTTAATAGCGTCATGGTGTACACACATTTAAAAATTAAATAAAAAAAATTCCGAAATTAAAAAAGTCATATACGACGGTATAAACCTAACAAACACCCAGCTAGACTTCGGAAATACGCCAATTATTGGAAATGTCATAAATTCAACGAGACAAAAAAACGACCTCCATTAGGGAGCTCTTTGAAAATTTAGTTCAGTTTATTCATAACTGTTTTTGAGAATAGTCGTGAGGCCGAAACATGTCAGAGAATATTTTAAATATATTGTGAAACAAATATCAAGTGTTTTAATTATTATCATAAAATAAATAATTTCAAGGCATCTCTTTTGTTTGCAAAATTACGTTGAAGTTGGGTTTAAAGTGTCTGTTCTCGACATCCTCTTGCACTTTTTTGCACCTCTTGTATCCTTTTTTAATTATGTCCTCTACTTGACTTCTTCCCATTTCGCATCTCTCTTGCGTATTTGTTTGTTACAAGAGACATAGATCACCTAAATCAGTGCATTCGCTGCAGTGTTAGATAATAGCCGTGATTTCTTTGTATTAAATGATAACATTCATAAATGTAAGCGGATTTATTTAATTTTTTATCATTGCTTAATAGCGTCATGGTGTACACACATTTAAAAAATGTATAACAAAATCTATTGTTTATAGCATCAATAATAATGTTGGCCAAATATTTTTTGTTAATATTATTGTGACGGAGCTACAGTGTTAGTAAAACGCGTCAAATATAAATATAATAAAGTGGACACTAGACAAGAAAAGAATATGCCATTAAACATTATTTATATTCTCAAATACTTAATGTTTTAGTTGATGAGCATATCTTCGAATTCCCTAATTTTGCTACTAATTTAGTTAAGTTATTATATCAAATAACTATTGAATATTTGAGATTTTAGTATGGCAACACGCAAGGTTAAAACATAGAACCGATAACATGAAGGTTAGCAAACTAATGTTGGGTAAGTATACGGAGACAAAAATAGCTACATTACTAAATTATTGATTTTTATAGGTCAATAAATATGGGTTGGAGACTAGATGTGGATAACCTGTAGAAGAAAAAGTCAAGGGCGAAACGTGAGATTTCAGTTAAGAACACACATAATATATCATACACAATATTGAATTATAAATATACATAATCGTACATAAATATACATGTAAATAACATATTTGATAATTTTATATTAAACTTGAAGATATTTACCACTAAACACCAAAACACTCTTTTTGAACTGTTCGACGCACGTTTCGCTAACCATGTTAGCATCATCAGGAGATGATTTAATCTAATTTTAAACTAATTTCGTAAATACGAAATTGTTGTCAAGACTGTGATCGAAGGTATATTAGGCAAACAAAAAGATCCATATTGACAAGATATAAAGAACATATTGCCCACATTAGATATGGGGGAAATGAAAAATCTTGTGTTACCCAACATGCAATCGAACATGACCACAGTATAGATATTAGTAATTTAAGACTAATTAAAAGTGTTAATAATAATAGAGCTTTGGATGCATATGAAAGCATTCAAATAGAAAAATGTAAGAAAATCATGAACCGAGATAAAGGACCGATTCCTTTCAGTCAACTTTTTCAATTGTTAATGTAAGGCTTAGTACACTTCACGGTTCATGATTTTTACACGCTTCGTTAGGTATGGTTTTCATATAAATAGAATATAGTTTAGTTTTAAAATAGATTAAATCATGCTAACATGGTTAGCGAAACGTGCGTCGAGCAGTTCAAAAAAGTGTTTTTGGGTTTAGTTGTAAATCTCTTCAAGTTTAGTGCATCACACCAAAGGTTCCAATAGAAGAATTGAATTTTACATTGTTTAAAAAAATTGTAATATAATATATAATTGAAAAATCTCTTTAAAAAAATTATAATTTTTTACTATTCCACAGATTTGACTAAAATAATTAAATCTTAAAATTTTTAAATCAATAATAACGGGTAATTTTTTTAGTGTGTCCGAACTTCCGATAGGGGTCGCTGTCAAACGAACTGTGAATTTTGCGTGTCTCTAGTATCACCATTATTCAGTATAGTATGGCAAATCATCATGGAACTTTTAACATCAGAGCAACGCTTGTAAATTTTCGATTTTTTTTTATCAAAATTAGTGTTCTATGCGCAAAAATTATTCGTGAATATTTTAGTTCACATAGTCGCAAAACGAGCGACGTATTCGCCGAATTGCTCGATATGATATTAAAAACAAACAACACACAAAAAAACATCGCCGCTGTTGTTGGTTTTTGTTGATGAAAATCCAAATTTATCAATTAATGCCGCGACAGTGAAGTTGAACTTTGTTATTCGACTACGTGGACAATTTTTCGTGAAGATCTTGGTCTGGTAATGATCTGAAAATGATACAACAACTACCGTTGTATCCAGAAAAATACATTGTGCCGGTGCCGGTGGCCCGAATTCATTTAAAAATTTGGCTGGAAAGCACGTTACCGTTAATGAAGATCATTACAGAGAGATGATCAATGATGATTTAATTCCAAATTTAAATGGTATTGATCTTGAGGAGATGTGGTTCCCATAGGAAGGCTCTACATGTCATACAGCCAACGCAACAATCAATTTATTGATGGAATAAGTCGGTAGGAAAATTATATCGATGAACGGACCTGTTAGCTGCGGCGGACATTTGTCCGAAATTATTTTCAAACAATAATACCATTGAACATTATTTAACATAAAATGTTAAATAAAAGTGGAAGAAATAGTTTCGATTGATTGCGCAGTTGGCACTTGGTGAAATATAGTAACAATGATAATAATTAAAACACTTGGTATTTGTTTCACAATATTCTAAAGATGCTAAAAATTGGCATGTTATAAACTATGTTCAAAAATTAAGTTCCAGAATCACAAATCATTTAAAGAAAAGAAAGAAAATATTAATATTATTTCTGTTAATAAGTATAATCTTGCACCGATGCTAATAACAAAGAAAGCTATATATACCACAAACGAGCAAATCTCTCAATAATAGGCTAAAAGAACATAAACATTCAATTTTACATAATCAAAGAAAAAACGGGCTTTGCCGAACATTGTATAAACCAGAACCAGTTTTTTTAACTCAAATAATGTCAAATTAATACATAGTTGCAATAAAAGCAGTCTGTTGAATTACTTGGAAATTTCCGATATTAAAAAAGTCATATACGACGGTATAAACCTAACAAACACCCAGCTAGACTTCGGAAATACGCCAATTATTGGAAATGTCATAAATTCAACGAGACAAAAAAAACGACCTCCATTAGAGAGCTCTTTGAAAATTTAGTTCAGTTTATTCATAACTGTTTTTGAGAATAGTCGTGAGGCCGAAGCATGTCAGAGAATATTTTAAATATATTGTGAAACAAATACCAAGTGTTTTAATTATTATCATAAAATAAATAATTTCAAGGCATCTCTTTTGTTTGTAAAATTACGTTGAAGTTGGGTTTAAAGTGTCTGTTCTCGACATCCTCTTTCACTTTTTTGCACCTCTTGTATCCTTTTTTAATTATGTCCTCTACTTGACTTCTTCCCATTTCGCATCTCTCTTGCGTATTTGTTTGTTACAAGAGACATAGATCACCTAAATCAGTGCATTCGCTGCAGTGTTAGATAATAGCCGTGATTTCTTTGTATTAAATGATAACATTCATAAATGTAAGCGGATTTATTTAATTTTTTATCATTGCTTAATAGCGTCATGGTGTACACACATTTAAAAATTAAATAAAAAAATTTCCGATATTAAAAAAGTCATATACGACGGTATAAACCTAACAAACACCCAGCTAGACTTCGGAAATACGCCAATTATTGGAAATGTCATAAATTCAACGAGACAAAAAAAACGACCTCCATTAGAGAGCTCTTTGAGAATTTAGTTCAGTTTATTCATAACTGTTTTTGAGAATAGTCGTGAGGCCGAAACATGTCAGAGAATATTTTAAATATATTGTGAAACAAATACCAAGTGTTTTAATTATTATCATAAAATAAATAATTTCAAGGCATCTCTTTTGTTTGCAAAATTACGTTGAAGTTGGGTTTAAAGTGTCTGTTCTCGACATCCTCTTGCACTTTTTTGCACCTCTTGTATCCTTTTTTAATTATGTCCTCTACTTGACTTCTTCCCATTTCGCATCTCTCTTGCGTATTTGTTTGTACATTCTATAAATTTGTTTTACTATTTTTTCTTTACTCGTCTTCATTTCGTGTCAACCACCATAGCTATGTTTGCGTTTGTTTCCACAACATCCATATTTAGGTTCTTCCGGGATACTTTGTTTCTAATTTTGTTTTTCTTAGCTTTTTTTCTACTGTGACTGCACTTCCGATATGGATCGCTGTTAAACAAACTATGAGTTTTGTGCGCCTCTAGTGTCAAAATTATTCAGTATAGTCTGGCAAATCATCATAGAACACAGAGCAAGGCTTGCAAGTATAATTTTTTGTGCGCCAAACTTTATTAAAACACTGCATTAATTGTATGGTGCAGATAATCGCCGAACCGACCGATGTATTCGCTGAATTATCGACAAATTCCGAACAGATTTCACACTGCTCGATATGATTAAAAGCAAAAACAAAACAAGACACAAAAAAATATCACCGCTGTTGCTGACAGAGTTCATGAAGATCCAAATTTATCAATATTTATTATTCAACTACGTGGAAAATTTTGCGTAAAGATCTTGGTTTGGTGCCTTACAAGATTCAGCTTGTCTAAAAACTCAAGCCGCCAAACCATCGTTTGTGTCGTATCTTCGGTAAATGAACTCAAAATCTCTTGCAACTTGACTGGCAAAATTTTGTTTAGTAACGAAACTCATTTTGGGGTTGTGCATTAGTTATTATCGTTGCATTAGTGAACAAAATTTACAAGTTTGGAGAGAAAATAATCCGCAAATGATCCAACAATTTACGTTTTATCAAGAAAAATTACCCAATGCGCTTTGTCTGAAGTAGCCGCGGCAGACATTTGTCCAAAATTGTTTTCAAACGTTAATGCCATTGAATATTATTTCACATAAAATAAATAGTTTCGAGGCATAGTTGTAAAACTATGTTGAAGTTGGATTTAAAGTGTCTGTTCTCGATATCTTCTTCTTGTTTTTCTCTATTATGTCCTCTGCTTAATTTCCTCTAATTTCACATCTCTCATTTCTTGTGTAATTGATTGTACATTTTATAAATTTGTTTTACTATTTCTTCTTTTCCTATCCACGTTACGTGTACAAACCACTGCACCTATCCTTGGCTTATGTTTGTTTCGACAAGGTCCATATTTATGTTTTTTCGGGATCTTTTGTTTCTAATTTTGTCTTTTCTAGCTTATGTTTTCTATTTTTTTTAACCTGCAGTAGTTAATAATATTTTTTTCCCAACAGCACCGAAGTTCATCGTGATCAATGCACTAAATATATTAACCCGTTGACAGATTCTGTTAAAAAATTCAGCTTCTTCATTTTCCATTATTGATTGATTTTCAATCAATAATCGAGACGAAATCATTAATGACAAATAATACACGTGTCGTTTGGTCAACTTATGGGAAAATTTATTGAAAAGATAAAACCAAGAACCATCATAGTGCGTCAGTATTTTTAATATGTTTTGCTACAATAGCTCCCATATTCGAAATTCGACCTATTGTTACAACTGAAATATGTGAAGGCGGACGGAGTTTTTTAGCATAAAATGAGATTAATATACCGAGGGTGCGTATTTTGAAGAATAGGACTGAATGTTATATTCTTATCAAGGAATATAGGATTTAGAGCATCACTGCTCAAAATATATCGAAGAGGCAGTTAATCTTAATAAAAAAAAACATTACTGGAAACTGCAATGTTTGATTTTATATTTTCATTTAACATACTTTTTAGTTCGCCCTCATACGTTAAATAAATGCAAATTCCCTGATGGAGTGTTGTAATGTACGTGCTTAATATTGCAGTGGTTTAGATACTTGTGTGTTTTATTATATGGATTCTCGAGTTGTTTTCTGGTATCATCTATTATAAATTTTTTGTTATTTCTAAAAATATGATTTTTTTTTAATTTAATTGATTTTACATCATTATTGAAGACCACGCTTAAAAAAAGCCGGTAAATATATATATATATATATATATATATATATATATATATATATATATATATATATATATATATATACTGACTTATGGAAAAATGCAGAAGTGATCCTTTTACATAAAAAAGGAGCACAGGAAGATTTAAAGAACTACCGTCCAATAAGCCTCCTATCAGTGATGTACAAAGTTTTCACTAAGATAATTTCTAAAAGAATATTAAAAAAACTGAATGACGCACAACCAAGAGAACAAGCAGGATTCAGAAGTGAATTCAGTACAATGGATCACATCCAGGTTGTACAGCAGGTCATAGAAAGGCACAACGAATACACCATGCCACTGTGCTTGGCTTTTATCGACTACGAAAAAGCATTTGATTCCATCTCAAAGCATGCGATAATGGATGCACTGCTTAGCCAAGGTGTAGAGAGAGCCTATGTAAACCTATTAGAATCGATATATGATGGAGCTACAGCCACAATTCACCTTGATGATCTTGAAGTGGGAATTAATATAGAACGAGGTGTACGGCAGGGTGACGCAATATCGCCTATTCTTTTCTCGGTTGGCCTTGAAGAAGTATTCCGTAAACTGGATTGGGAACAGGATGGGGTAAAGATCAATGGTGCAAACTTAAACCATCTTAGATTTGCAGATGATATTATTCTCATTTCACAAGACCCAGAGGAGCTGCAAAGACGCATACAAGAACTGCAAAGGGCTGGCGAACCATTTGGCTTGAAAATAAACCTGAAAAAGAGTCAGGTTATGTTCAATAACTTCGCTCAGGACAGAAGAATTTCAGTTTTAGGAAGGGATTTAGATATTGTGGACAGCTTTGTATATCTTGGGCAGAGGATTTCCATGGAGGGGAATACCGCCCGGGAGGTGGAACGGCGTGTTAAATGTGGCTGGCAGGCATTTGGTAGGCTCAACATAGTGTTTAAGAGCAGACTCCTGCCCCTCCTTTGCCTGAAAAGATAAGTATTCGATCAGTGCGTTCTACCCGTTATGACATACGGAAGTAAAACCTGGACACTCACATCGCAATCAATTCAAAAACTTCGGGTGGCACAGAGGGGAATGGAAAGATGTATGCTTGGCATTACAAGACGAGACAGAAAGTCCTGCGCATGGATCAGGGAACAAACAAAAGTCTGTGACATCATTGGAAGAGTAAAACAGTTGAAATGGAGATGGGCAGGCCATATAGCGAGGCGATGGGACGACAGATGGACCAAGGCAATCCTGGAGTGGATACCGCTTGATCGCAAACGTCCGCGAAGAAGACCGAAAGCACGATGGACTGATGACATCGTTAAGTGTATTGGACCCGAGTGGCAGAGGAAAGCCCAGGACCGTGAAGGTTGGAAGCATGCTGAAGAGGCCTTCATCCTGCAGTGGATCGATACGGGCTGATGATGATGATGATGATGATATATATATATATATATATATATATAGTTGTCCAATAAGATATTTCTTAATACGGGCATGTAATAAGTGAAGGGTTTCTCAATAGATACTTCAGGATTTCCTTTCTAAATAAAACGAACAATTTTAGAAAAATTACATGCTTGTTTATTTTATTAAAAAATAGAGACATGACAGTTATGTTTTAAAAATAATATTCTCCAAATTCTGCAGATGATTAATTTTTGCGTCAATATCGATTTGGCATAATTGCGGTTCAATTTCACCAATAACTTGACACATCTTTTTCTTCAGGTCATTAATCTACTGCGGATTATTAGAATAGACTTTGTCCTTAAGGAAGCCCAGCAAGAAAAATTCGAGCGGGGTTAGATCTCATAGTCCTGCAGACTACTGAATTCGCATAGTCCTGCAGACCATTTCGAGAAATGACGCAATATCATGAGCTATTAACATTTACTGATTCGTCGTTTTTATAAATTCAATGACACTATAATTCCTCCAGTCCACAACACATACCATATTGTTACTCGAAGAGGATGTAAAAGTTCTCTAGGATTTCCAATGCCCAAATTCTACAATTTTGCTTGCTCATTTCCACCTCACAGGTTATACTGTGAGATGGAAATGAGCTTCGTCGGAAACACATTTTGATTGGAAAATTCTGCATAATTTTTAACTTCATAAAAAAATATAATTAGCTACGCACGGCAATGCCCATGATCTGGGAGTTTTAGCTCTTGAGTTTTATATGCGTGCAAGGTCAGATTTTTGTAACTGGCCTTACACGTAACTCTTGATTATTTCAGGATTTCCTGCCGGCCAAAATCCTGCCTTTATGTTTATTCACAAACTAATTAAACCAGAAGCGCTTTGTCAAAAAAGATGTTTTGTCTCAAAGTGGGGGTTGCCTTCTAACTGCTCTAGAGACCAATTCGCGAACGTTCGACCCAACTAATAATCAGATAGCTTTAGTTGTTGAATTAAATTAAATTTCCAAGTCAAGTGGTCATCTCGATAGCTCCTGTTAAGACTGCGAAATGCTTTTGATTATGAAAAGTTAAACTAAAAGCTTGAGTCGATAGTTGATCTAAATATGGCTGACCTTTGAAGTGGGTGCCTTGTTGGAAATTGTAGAACCATTTCTACATTTCACGAATTGCGGTTGTTTAATTTCCTTCCACTTTGCAAATATTACATATTACATAGTGTGATTTTCGCATTTTTGTCGCTTCAAATAATTGGGTCAAAGCTAATTTTAACTAACGAAAAGTAGTAACTAATTCAATAACTATAGTGTGCAACAGTGAGTTTTGAATTAAATTTCAAAAAGTGACTCGAAAAAAGGTTGTGGATCACTTCAGTTATATATAATTGAACTTGGTTCTTAATCAGAATTTTTTTTCGCCGTATAGTTTTTTCAAAAAAACTAAAAAAAAAAACAAAAGCGCAGGAGTCAATTGCATAATAGCGGATATAATTAAACACGGAGGAGAAACATTATTTGCCTAGATATAAAATGATCAAATGGATATATGAGGAAGAAAAAATGCCAGGCAGTTGGAGAAAGGCCATAATATGTCTTATACTATAATCACACTACTCGATGTAATCTATAAGGTCATTGCAAAAACTATAAGAAGCAGGCTTGAAATATATCTAAACGGACACATGGGAGAATACCAAGGAGGGTTTAAAAAGGTAAATCTACTACTGATCAGGTTTTCATTTTGAAAATGAAACTTAACTTGCAGTTATTATTCATCGACTTCAAATAAGCCTATGACTCAGTCATAAACAATATACATCAACAAATAAACAAAATTGTAAATATTTTTTGTACTAACACGAACCCACATAATATTCCCAAATCGTCAATTTATTTCTTTTCTATTTATTCCAGTACAGCAAGGGCATATGTGAGAAAGAATCCCAACCACCTGGGTTGACCTTCACCATCTCTATTTTCAGTCTTTTTTTCCCTAAATAGGTCAAACATACGACTTGAACTAAAATATCAGGGATTTGTTAACTTTTAATAATATTATAAAGCCAAACTCTAAAAGCTAATAACTTTTTCGTAAAGTTTTGTCGAGAACGAGATATCGAGTGAAAAAAGCAGTTTTTCTACAGAGCCTTCAAGTCATTTGAAGGTGATTCCTAATATAGATTTGGTTCGTGTATTAAATAACATGCATGCATATGATAGACAATTTCAGGTGGTAATGGCTGAGCGGATTGGCAAGGTAAGGACATTACAAAACGATCTACCTCAAGGTTCTGTGCTGACTCCACTACGTACCACCACTACTCCACAACGTCAAAAAAGTTTGCGTATGCTGTCGATATGGCACTGGCAATCAATAGGGACACCATTGACAGCACAAAATAAATTTTAACAAACAACCTTAAAGTCTTAGAAGAATATTACTGCAAATTAAGACCCAACCCAAACAAAACTGAGTGTTGTTGTTTTCACCTAAATACTAAATCCACCAATCAGCAGCTCACAATCTGCTTTAACGGCACCCAGTTCAAACACAGCCAAAACCCGAAATATTTGAGAATTACACTGGATCGAATTTTAACCTACAAACAACACCGCCCAAATACAGCACTGTGACCTAATGTAGCACTGTGATCATCATTTAATAATTGGGCACACTAGTTCATATTGTGTTTTATCTATACATTTTATTTTTTGTTAGTTTAGAACCATGATTGTGCTCTGACTATTTTAATATTACTAGTCATGTGTATCTGAAATACCTTACGATAAATACATATGTCACCAAAAATATGAGTAAAATTTCTCATAAATCTGTCATCAAGGAACATTTTTATTAGTTTCTATAATTTCTCTGTGACAAAAAATATCTTAAAAGCACCACTTAACCCTTAGCTACTGAGGTGAAATATTTGGACCTGCTTACTGAGGTGGAGTCTCAAGAACTCCAAATAAAAACAACAATACGAACATAACCAATCACACATATAACTAAGCGATCTATATTTTTGTTTGAAGTTGTACCAAGCATTGAACGTGCGCTAAGTCTCGAAGGAGATCATTCAAATAATAAAGATGGTACTAACGGAAACAAAAAAAAAAGTGGTGATGAAGGGCTGCTTTCCTCAGAAAAATTCTGAGGAAAAGGATTCTGATTCTGAGGAAAAGGATTCAAAAGGAACAATTTAGAATAGTGAAAGCCTAATATTAGCATACTCAGATGGTGCGGTACTCATGTAAAGAACAACAACAGAGCTAGTAAGAAGTTTTAGACTGTTTAAAAAAAACGTAAGAATATGACATGCACGTTAATGAAGGCAAAATTTCTTGAGATCGAAGATGACGTGATAAATAGTATCGATTTAATAGTCAAAGAAGTTGAGTATTTGAGAGTTACCATTGAGAGTAATGGCAATGAAATAAATGATATTGAAAAAGGATGGCAAGGAGAAGCAAAACTGTGGGTGTGTTACACAACATGTTTATATTAAAAAAAAAACAAAATAAAATGATCAGCCAAATTAAGGTTATATAGAACAGTTATTCAACCCGCAGTACTATGTCTGTGAATATTGGGTTATGAACAAAAAAGGAGAAGAAAAATTGAACATCTGGAAACGAAGAGTACTGAGGAAGATATTAGGTGGAGTAAAAATAAAAGAGGTAATATGGAGAAGGAGAACTAATGCAGAAATTAAACTTCTATACGGAAAACAATCTACAAGTCAGATAGTTAGGTTTGCCAGAGCAAAAAAGCATGGCCGAAAGGGGTAGGACGAAGAAGACGAAAAAGAAGGAGACGACCAAGAAAGAAGTGGTTGGAGGCATGCGGGGAAGATTTAAGTTAAGGGTAGGAAGATGGGAGGTTGCAGCCATGAACAGAATAAAATGGATAGAAATAGGAAAGTCGAAGCCATGGGTCTTTAAGGCCTGTCGAGCTGCTTTATTATAATTATTTGAAACCGCTATTTTTGAGCTTCAAAGCTAGGTACAATATACGAGTCTACAGCGAATATAATCTAAAAAACAGTTGTTGATGCGATGTCGTTCATCAGCAACCTTTGAGGTAATGCCTCCTTTTCTTCTTTCACCTAAAAAAACACAATTTTTTAAAATTCTTACGTTAACGTTAGCACCATCAGAAGATGATTGATAATTCAATCCAGACTTAATAATTTCCTGATGATGCTACATGGTTAGCGAAATGACCATCGAAAATTTTAAAAAAGTGATTTGGCGTTTGGCCTAGTAAATAGTTTCGAGTTTAGTGATTCATACCGAAGGTTCCAAAGAAGAATTGTACAAAATATTTGTTAAACATATGTCATGTTCTCTTGATTTAAGTGATTGTTCTGCCATATATTTCTTTCACCATCTTATTCTGTATCATCTGCTTAATACCCTTCCACTGTATTCCTATACTTTTTGCTCCTTCTTCAATTCCTTCAATCCATCTTTTTCTCCGCCTTCCTCTATAATTTTTCCGGCCGCTTTCGTTTCATACACTTCCTTCACGAGCCGATTTTCTGACATTCTGCACTTGTTTCTAAACCATCCAAGTTGTCCTTCTATGAATTTTTTATTTATTGACTTTATTTGTAGATTCTGTCTGTGTATTTCAGTTCTCATTCTGTCTCTTCTTGTTTAGTACTCGACATTACGTAAGAATCACTTTGTCATTGCATTAATTTGCGTATGTTTGTTTTTAGACCATGTTCGTGTCTTACTACAAGTATAATATAATAGTGCTGGTCTTACCATTTTTTTATTACTTCTATTTTTATATTCTTTGGTATTTCTCTCCGTATAAAAAATGTGTTCTTCAATAATATTGAAAACTGTCCCTGCTTTCCCATTCTCTCAGTTGTTTCTTCTTCTATTTTGCCATTACTTTCGATTATTGTTCATAAATACTTATAATTTTTAACCTGCTGTATTTCTTTGTGTTTCAATCTTACTTTATGTGTTTTCTCTTCTCTGATGTAATAAGGGATACAACTTATTTTATTTGCATTTATTTTTATATTTATTTTTCAACACGTCCGTCTAATACCTTTAAATTTTATTTTAATTTTTTCTGAGTCAGGTATTATTACCATGTTGTATGCGAACATTAATTTCTTCAATTGTATTTCTTTCACTTTCTAATATTCCAACTTTAAGGTTTTCATCTCTTGTTTATCCCTTTTATGGCTCTGTCTAGCACTATAGAAAATAATATTGGGCTCAGAACACATCCCTGTCTCACTCCTGTTTTATTATAGTTAGAATATTAATAAACTCTTTTGATTCTTCATTGTTTATTCTTATTACATTTTCATTATCTTTATACATATTCTTTATACATATTCCTTATTATTTCTATTGTGTTTTTTTATATCATTCGTTTTGCAAGTTCTTTCTAAATATCTTCTTTACTAAGCCGGTCAAACGCCTTCTCTAAGTCTATAGAATGCAAATGTATATCTCTATCAAATGCCTTTTTATTTATGAGTTTTTCGATGACTTTCCTAATATAATTCTAATGTTCTTCCCGTTTAATAATAACTGACTTCCATATTTTTAATAATATCAAAATTCATTATCGAAGATACTCAATAAGGAAATTAATTACTCAACGTAGAATCCAGGAAATCAATTGTATCCATCTAATATCAATAATATGCGTTTAATGCAGTCTTCTGTCCTTATTCACGCTTTCAGGATTCAACATCAAACGTTTCTAGTGTTTGAACGTTAAATATCTGTGGGTGCACCTGCTCTTTGAGACAAATACAGCCTATGCGGGATGCCTCGATAAGTGGTGGCGGTGATAAGGACATATCCTTTCATAAAGGCCTTTGTTTCTTTCGGTGTTTGTACTATACAATTTTATAATTTCATTTATCTTACGTACCTTTGAGAGTGAAATATTCACGGGTGCAAATTAAATGCACGGGTGCAATTAAACAGAATAATATAACAGATTGCTAGTCAGATCCAATAGCTAAAAGTCGGTTAACTTTCAAGCTTATTATTGTAAAGTGTCCTAATAAGTACTTTGGGATTTTAAATTAGCGCTGTTTTTCAACGAGTTAACCTAGACATTTTTTATCTCGCATGACACATGCACTAGAGACTCGGCAATTTAAAATCTCCAGATACCCAGATCCGGCGAAGCTCATTTCCACCACACAAGTTATGTGAACAAGCAAAATTGTAGGATTTGGGTAAGTGAAAATCCTCGAGTGATTGCAGAGAACCTTTAAGTAATTTTCAAGTAACAGGGTGATTCTTTGCTGGAGGCATTACAGTGGCATTTTCTTCATGAAAATGATGACGGTGATATGAAATAATGTTAAAGGTGAACGATATGGCCCCAATTAGATTATATGCACCTTAAGGAGGTAAACTTTGAAACTTTTACGGACACTGGTAGGTAATATTTACTGGTCTGCAAGAGAATGCGATCTAACCCCCTTCAACTTTGTTCTGTGGGGCTTCCTCAAGTCTATTCTTTAGAATGCTAAATCTCTTGTAAGTGCTAAATTTCTCCGAATTTAGTGTTTTTCGCCGAAGGTTCCAATAGAAGAATAGATCTAATTGTTTTAATGTTATGACAAAAAAGATAAAATTCAAAGACATTGAGTTGCAGATAGGTTTGATTGTAATATAATATATTTTTAACTAATTTTTTTTGCAAAAATTGTTTTTGCTAGTTTTTCGTACTTTCCCTCTCCTTCATAGGCAACATAATTCTTAACTCTCTTGAATAAAAGCTAAGAAGGTTGTATTTGGAGATTCGTTTCCTATCTACAGGTTTAATAGTGTTATTAAAGAAAGTGTAAGTATGCTATTAAGAAGGGTTATTTATTCAATTATACATTTATTGTTTAACAAAAGATAATTTTTCATAAATCCGGAAGTACATATATGTTTAATACATTTAAACTAGATGACAACTGACTGAAACTAAACTGTAAACTATCTATATTAATTTCGTTCTTTAAAAAAAACCACTCTTCCGTGTAGTAATTTATCTGCATGCTTACAGCAAAGTGTCGTTTTTCTGGTAATTAACAGCTTCGGTGTGTCGGGTAATTCATTTAAATTTGGCAGCAAATTGATTGAACCACTTTGTAAACTCTACATACTGGAGATATTACCTTACCAGCGCTGGAAAACTGAATATTGATTTTGCGGCTTCGTTTAAACGACAGCTGTGGTAAATTACAGATTTTTTTATTCGTCTATTCTTTAATAATTTCCTAGCTTTCATTGTTCCAGGAACGATATTTCATAAAATATATACATTTAGATTATTGACAGAAGCTGTAATATCGTACATTTAACTTTATTTCGGTTAAATGATGATCATTTTAAGGAAATATTTAAAGGCATCCCTATATTTAAACACAATGGGAGAATAAAAAAATGCAAAATTGCAAATTAGACATATTACTAAAAAGAGAGAGAAAAGAAACAATAAAAGAAAACCTTAAAATGCATAAATATAAATTACACTCGATACAGCACAAGAAGTCCAAGAAGTAAAACGAGAGGAAGGTAAAGAAAGGTGGCGTGATGAGGATTACCAAGTCCATTGAACAAAATGTCCATTGTCCATTGAACAAAAGGAAAAGGAAGATTATTCTGAAAAGCGACGCAAACCTTATAAGACCAGGAGGCAAAAGAAAACAAGGTACGAAAATAACTATCTAAAAACCATGGAGCAATACTTCAAAAGGAACAATCCTCGGCTCGATATTATAATAAAATATAAATTAGATAATATACATTATTTAGGGAGGTCCGGAATAGATTGCAGCCTAACACTAGTCTATGCAAAAATAAAAACATCAAAATTATTATTGACATGGAGAACTAAAAGGACTTCTTCAGAAGGGTGAAGAAGATGCTACCAGGAAGTGAGGAAAACCTCAGAATAATTTAATTAACTATAATAAAGCCATTTGATAAAATCACGAAGTATTTCTTCAAAAGGTGGACTCTGGAAAATATAGAAAAGACATCACCAAAAATTGCCACTAAATTCCCTAAATAGTATAGAGTTTGGCCAAGCCATGACAACGTAATCTCACAAAACCGTTATAGAAGTCACAGACAGCTTGTAACCAAATAAATCCCTTTAAATAAAAAAAAAAATTTAGTTGCAGCGACGGCAGCCGTTCGCCGGAGGCATTTGGGCGTAGTTCACGGATTGGTTGATCAGGCAAGTCGATAAGACGCTATCCAGTTCTTTAAAATTACTTAAGATATAAATAAACCCTAAAACTGGGAAAGGATCTATTCTAGTTATAAAGACTCAATAATGATATTAGACATTTAATAAGCACAAGCACAATCCCAAAGAACAACATATAGCACAAAAATATAAAAATTAAACAGTAATTAGAAAAAAAATAAGAAATGGTCTAGCGGTGGTGTCCACTAAAACCTTACTATACTAGTCATGTCACTAACAAAATCTCATACTAACTGGTTTTCTTATCTTATAATAGCTCTTGTCTAATTTACAAACAATTTAAAATTGGATTATGCTAAACCTACTTATATTAAACTGATTAAATGAAACTGAATCAAATATAAGCAAGTAGATCAATTAAGATAAATTAAACCAAGTTAAATCAAATAACTTAAAATATTCATATATTTTTTCTCCTTTATTTGGGTTTTTCGCCATTGTCTAAAACTCAAAAAATATCAAAAACACCTGTTCTTATTTAAAAAAAGAATCACTGGGTAAAAACAAAAACCAAAAGGAGACAAATTTCTCAGTGATTCTTTTTTGTAATAAATTTGCCTAACGAACAAAATTTTAAAGATATAAAAATGTTATAAAAAAATTTACAAACTTTTAACGTTAACGTTTCGGACGGTAATCTCCCCCCCATTTTCAAAACTAAACTAAAACATAAATTATATTAATTTGTAATATACAAAGTAACGAGTGAAAGTAAATATATTTTTTTGTATGTCAACGATACTTACATTGACAACAATAGATTTTCATGACAGTGACATACTACCAAAAAATATATACAGGTAATGTTTACTGTGTGATTTATTGATTGTGTATTCAAATATTTAAATGTTTTTAATTCTATTCTTTAGAATCAGGAACCATATTGAATTTAAATCTACCTAATTAACAAAATTAAATCTAATTAACAAAATACAGAAGATTAAAAGAAACCGCTATAATTAATTTAAATAAAAATAACTGTATTGCTATGCCTTCGGGAGATTTAAACTCAATATGGTTCCCGATTCTAAAGAATACAATTAAAAACATTTAAATATTTGAATACACAATCAGTACAATAAACAATCACACAGTAAACATTACCTGTATATATTTTTTGGTAGTATGTCACTGTCATGAAAATCTATTGTTGTCAATGTAAGTATCGTTGCCATATACAAAAAAATATATTTACTTTCACTCGTTACTTTATATATTACAAATTAATATAATTTATTTTTTAGTTTAGTTTTGAAAACGGGGGGAGATTACCCTCCGAAACGTTAACGTTAAAAGTTTGTAAATTTTTTTATAACATTTTTATATCTTTAAAATTTTGTTCATTAGGCAAATTTATTACAAAAAAGAATCACTGAGAAATTTGTCTCCGTTTGGTTTTTTGTTTTTACCCAGTGATTCTTTCTTTAAATAAGAACAGGTATTTTTGATATTTTTTGGGTTTTAGACAGTGGGGAAAAACCCAAATAAAGGAGAAAAAATATATGAACACGCCACAAACATTCAGCCATTACTGAAAATATCCATAGAAGTATTAATAAAATAATAAAAAATAATATACTATTATCTAGCATTACTGGGTCTCTGTGTCCAGAACGCGGGATTCTCAAAAGATCACGAGTCTGCTTTGACCGGGTACTGCAATAAGTGGGTTCCAAAATGATAGGATTCGGTAATGACTGGGCTCTAATATTACTGGTTTTATAACGACTAGGTCCTAAATTGACCGGGTTCTCTACTTAGTGGACCCTAAACCCTCTATAAAAATACCAAAGAATAAGCGTGAGTAGGGCTTGGCTAGCCAATCTACATACCTCTAATGGAAGGGTTTGGTGTGAAGACGTTTCTTCAGCTCGAGGTGTGATGTTAGGCTCTCGGCTTTCGTCCCGTAGAATACCGTTTCGCTCTCAAATAAGACTCACGCAAATCGATCTTACCTGTAGCGGACGATAATTTGTAAACGCTATAAGCTATTCATAACCACCATTTGGGACACTAATTTTTTTTGTATTCCACTTACAGAAAAATATGGTTGAACATATATTGTACATAAAATATAGGTGCTCGAACTGATTCAAAATATTCCTCCAACTCAAGCGAAGCTGTCATTAAATATGCCATTCAGTAATGCGCTTTATATTAAATAGATCAACATGGCAAAATTAAGAAAGAGGGTGGATAGGGTCTACACAAATTGGCCACTAATCATAAGGAGCCATAATTCAACGTACAAAATGTTTACCACATCATCACGCTTAATAAAAAATAAGTATCATACTATGATCTAAAGAATGATTAGTGAATTCTGGTTAACTGTTGCGACTTTCAAATTTCTGAGAACAGACAAATAATTTTGTAATATATTAACGTTCAACTGAATATAAATGTTTTTTCCATTTGCAAAGGGTTTCCTCGCACATCTTATTCATTAAGGAGGTGTATTCATTTAAAAAAAAATATATATACCGCTTCTGAGTAACAATTAAAATAACTATTTTGTAAAGTTGTCATTTTTGGGCATTGATGTTTTCAAAGTTTGAAGTATTTTATTTTTATCAATTAAAATCTGCAGTGTTGTAAACCGTTATTAAAAAAATATGTTGGTTTTTGTAACAGATTAGTTATCAATATAACTGTATTATGAAGTGGATCCATAATAATAATATCACAAGAGGGTCTAATAAACATGCATCAGGATCACAGAAAAGAATAACAAAATAATTTTTAAAGAAAAATCGCACCTATGGTAAATTTGGCTATAATTAAAACTGCTGTGAGGCATTTTTCGTATGATTCAAAGTTAACCAGTAGGACAAGAGCGAGATGTGGGAGACAGCGGGCAGTGGTGATCACTCACACATTTACAATACTAAACATCCGAGAGTCGCGTAAACGACCTCCACGGCCCGCCACTATTGTGAACGACTCGCGTCAGTAGTCGCTGCGCATTTCTGAGTGACGGTCGTGTTTTGTTTTTGTACCTCACCGATGTAAATTTTCGTCAAAATAAAATAAACGGCAATTGTTGGGCTGCAATTGGGCTGCAATTGGGCTGCAATTGGTGTACAATAAGAGTCTTATCTGTATTTAGTCTGATATTCAAAATATTGATGTGCAACTTAGATTGCGATAAAATAGTTTCATTTTTTTTAAATTTTTTCTCATTAGTGTAGTTATGGGCAATGAGAGTCGGGCGGTTATCATTACCCGCAAAGTAATCTGAATATAGAGTTAATAACCTAAATGATATTTTTTTCTAGATGCCAAAAGTACGGGTTAGAATTACGGAAAAGGTTATCTGGTCTTCTGAGTCTGGAAACAGCTGTGCAGCTTATTGAACAACAGGGTTATTCCAATCCATGGTTGTTGTGCGTTCCACATAAGATTGTGGAACCCAACGGTCGGGGGTGTATAACTCCAGACCACTGTTGCCTCGTTGGACGCAGTCCAAAGAAGTCAAAAAACTGCATATATATATTTATATATATATATATATATATATATATATATATATATATATATATATATATATATATATATATATATATATATATATATATATTGTTGGCGATTTCTTCATATTGGTCTGTAATTTCTCCTCGGGGTCTTGTAACACAGCAAAGCGGATTAACAAAGGAATTTCCAAATCTCAGCCCCTCTCCAGTAGCTTTCCCGAATCCACTTTGCCCCTTTTTGAACTTATCATTCTTTCACGCTCTTTTCGGCAGTTTATCCTAATCTTTGCTCGTACCATTCGGTGGTCACTTCTTACATTAAATTGGTTAAAGACAGTACAATTGCCAAAAATTGCTTTATCGTTTGACATAATGTAATCAATTGCACTTGTGAGTCCAGATGGACTTTTCTATGTCCATTATCTGTTGATCTTTTTCTTATAAAACGAATTGATAATATAGAGTTCTTGTCTTTCAGTAAAGTCAACCAGCCTGTCACCTCAATTGTCCCGCTCACCATTTCCATATGAGCCAGTTGTATTTTCACTAGTTCGTGCTTTTCCGATTCTGGCATTAAAGTCGCCCATCAGGATTTCACACCTACATTTCTTTTTTTCTAAAAGTTGGACCACATGTCATAGGTAGTTGCCCCTTGGCCTCCGGGCAATGAGGGCCGTGTTTGAAGTTGTACTGTCATGTTGAAAACATGGACCGGAATCTGCCACGCTGGTCTAATGTGGGTTGGCAGATTTTGGATCATATTAGTCTGAGGTCAGCTCCATTGTCCTACTCAAACCCCTTTACCACGTCAAGGTCTGGTCCACAATGGGGAGATTGTGCTACAGGACCCAGTTATAAAAGAGGTCCTACAACGTATCTGGAAAAAATGTCCAAAGCCAAAATCAAAGAATCTCCAATCGACAACAGTATCAAGAAACAACTCATCTCGAGAGAAAAGTCAAGAAGATACCCAAAACTATATGGCCTGCCAAAGATCCACAAAGCTGGAGAGCCCCCCCCCCCCCCAGCCAATATATTATAACCTATAACAGAAAAGGCCGATTCGTACATCAAAAACTCTCAGCACTTTAGAGAGACTCTAAACAAACTCTACAATAGACCAAAAGGACATCATGGCCAGTTTGGACGTCAAATCTCTTTATCCGAGCATATCAAT
Source organism: Cosmopolites sordidus (assembly GCA_031761425.1). NCBI lineage: Eukaryota > Metazoa > Arthropoda > Insecta > Coleoptera > Curculionidae > Cosmopolites > Cosmopolites sordidus. The sequence continues at coordinate 345,497 of JARFXV010001808.1, read as the reverse complement.
AGAAGAAGCATTACTATTAATAGTGGAGAAAGATCGAAGATCACTAAGAAAGCTGTATTTACCTTTATTATATAAGGGTACACATTCTGTATATGATAATACTGGTTGTATATATATATATGATAATACTGTGTGTGATAATACTGGTTGTACGTTGTGCGATTGTCTTGGTTTCTAGCAACTTTAAATACATTTCAAGTGTGTGATAAAAGTACCTGTTATATTTTGCCACAAAACGTTGGTCATCTGATTTAGTTAGTCAGCTCCGCAGAGTTATTAAGTGTAATAAGCCTACACATTATTATTTTTGTACCGAAAATGCAACTTTTTTTGTCTTTACATAATGCTATCGGGTTGTATACAAATACTCTAAAGCTTACTTAATAAAATATATTACATATAGTGTTTTTCTATTATCCTGTATATAAAGGGTACCCCAATAGGTACTCCAGGACTTAAATTTAGCGCCGCTTTTCTTAAACTTAAACTAGAAATTTTATATCCCGCATGTGTCATCTAGAGGCTTGACTATTTAATTATAAATCATTTTAGGACAGAGGACGTGTTGGAATTGTTCAAATTTACTACGAAAATTCCCGTTCTTGTGTAAAAATAATTCGTAAAATTGCTTAATTTTTGTGCCTACTCATATGACTAGACTTGTGATATACAAGTAACAATGTATTCTCATCTAGACAGGCATAAAATTCAACTAACTCAAGAATTAAGACCTACCTTCAGACCACAGGCGTCGCCGTGCTATAACTAATTTTATCTTTGCTGCAGTTAGAAATAATGCTGATTTTTGTAATACGTTTTTATGTTTTCATGTAAAGTTCATTTTCATCTCATAAGTTATGCAAATAAGAAAAAAAATAGGCTTGGAGGAGTAAAAATCGTCAAGTGATTGCAAAAGAATCTTTAAATCCTCTTGAACCAACACCGCGGAGTGCATTTTGGGGGGAGGGGTTATAGGCCCATTTTATTTCATGAAAACAACGATAGTGAAACGATAAATGTTAACTGAGTTTTTGAATATAAAATAATTATCAATTTTTTATTTTATTTTAAAGCTTAATCATAAATAACTTTGATAATGGATGTAAAAACTTATATTTTCTTTTACAATTAATTATGGATAAATTAAAATTTAAAAAAAATTAAATATAATCACCTGACTACGAAAGCGCCATGATAAAATTGTTGAAGTTTAGTACAAAAAAAAAGTGTTGGTTACTAATTTAATTCAGTCCTGTATAACAAAGGGATCATAAAAGCCAATTCTGATAATACACTTGGCGTGGACATTTTTATGTTCACAGATTTTCTCAAAAATTACATTTGGCTCAAGTTCAGCTGAAGTCAATTCAGCTGAAGTTCGAGGTACTAAAGCATCAATGTCAGTTTTATAAATAATAATAATGTAAATGTAAATAAGAAACAAAATATTTCTATTAAATATAATTGAATTATTTGTAGGGTATTACGCGAATGTTATGGTGACAAGGCTATATGTTATGATCAACTTAACCACAAAAGTGGTATTTGCACGGTGAGAGGACGTGTATATCCATAATATAAAGTTCGGAATAAAGCTTATGCAGTTACCTTAATTAATAATAAAAAACTGAGAAAAGTATCAATATCAGTTTCAATGTACGCTGTTCATTTGGTCCAGCGTATAACTTAGCGAGATATAAAAATTTTGAAACACTAAATAAAACCAACATCGATAACAGTATACAAATTTATTATTAAAGTCTAAGTGTGATAAACGGCAAGTGAACGTAACGATCTTAGTATGGAATCCTGTACTACTATCGAAGAGGACATAGCTGCGCAAGGCCTAGTTCCAATGACTTTCGAGGTATTGAAGGAAAATCACCTACACTGCCTCCAAAACCACCAACCATTCATTGACGAACTGCAACAGGAAGTCATTGAAATGGAAGATGAAATCGCCAAACTCAAGAAAGAAGCCAAAGAGGCCAAAGCTATCATCAAAAAATTGATGAAGAACACGAATGATAGCAAAGCAAGTGCTGATGCTTCTGCTAAGAAAAACAAACAAATCATAAAAATCACGCCACCAACAAAAGTAGATAAAGGAACGCAAAGAACGTTCAAGATTCCAACCTCAGTAAAAGGATCACAGACAATAGTGACCCAAACAGAAAGCTCGGAGGTCGGTACGCAAACTTTCGCACCAAGAGAGCCACCGAAAACAGTCGAGATCCAGATGGACCCCGAAGAAGGAAACAGCACTCAAGTTTCAGAACAGGATGGGTACCAGCAGGTGTCCAATCGAACAACGAAAAGGAGGAAGAAAATGACGTCAGCTTCCGTGGCAAGTCAACCCATGGAAGAATCGATCGTCATTCCTCCATCCACATCGTCAACCAGAAACAAAGAACAGCCAACAACAACGGCACCAAAATCAATAAAGAAAGCGACAACCTCAGTTGTTGCCACCATCAGACCACAGCCGATAGTCCTGAAAGACAAATCAGCTTTTCAAGAGGTAATGTGCATCCTCAAGAAAACAAACGTAGCTGTCGGGCCAGCTAAGACGTTAAGAAACGGAGCCCCCGTTACCAAAACTGATAGAAAAGCTCTGATAGAGCTTTCCGAGAAGAAAGGGCATCCGTACTCCACAACAGAAACAAGCAACAGGAATCTACATGTCTTATTCAAAGACGTGTTAGAGACCCTCCCGACTGAAGATATCAGAAAGGAGCTACAACTCCTAGGCTATCACCCCATTGCAGTTACAAGATGGCAAAACAAGGAACGAAAACCCATTGCAATCGAACATGTAAGTGTGCCACGCAATGAAAAATCCACCCTGAATGAAAAACATCTCTACTATCAACCCGTCAAAGTAGAGAGACAAATCAAAAGAAGATTAGCTGCGAAAAATCCAATTCCACAACGCCAAACTGAAGAGAAAAGAACCGAACCAAAACCAGTGACAGTTTCCGATCAAGTCGAAAGAAACATTCGAAGCCCCGCCCACCAGGCGGAGCAAAGTCAACAGCAAAGCGAGTTTACACCAGAGTTTACTAGTCACCTGCAGAGAATAATGGATCACTTGCGAAGGTAATTAGAACCAATTGTCAAACAACAATGCCAGTGAAAACTGGTACCAAGGAAACGCCGCCAGCGGAACCCCAAATGAAGAATCGCGATTTCTGTCATTTTATCCACTGTTTTCTGGCCTTGCGGCCCGAATCCGGAGCAGAGAATCAAACTCATCATCCAATTAACAGAGGTCATAACACAGCGGACTTGTTATCATCGAAATAGCGAACATTTCGGACCTACTTGGGCTAGATAGAAGCCTCCTAAAAAGCAAAACACAAACTTCAACACCATGGAAGTCAACCTGATCAGAAACATGTAAGAGCCTCAGGGCTAACATAAAACTCTGGCTGAAGAAATGGAAAATGGAAATGACTTGCAGCAAAACATGCGTCAAATTATTAGTGAAATTGAACCGAAATTCTGCCAAATTGTTATTGACAATTTTACTCAAAGAATGACCATCTGTAGAAATAGCCGAGGGGGAGATTTGGGGATTAGTATTTTTAAAACATATCTCTCATATCTGTAGTTTTTGATAAAATAAACAAGCATATTATTTTTCTAAAATTATCGGTTTTAATTAAAAAGCAAATCCCGAAGTATATATTAGGGCAGATTTTATTATCCGGTTTGATAGATGCCAATTGCCAATTTTGAAGCATTCCATTCTCGTTATTACTTTTAATTCTGACAAAGGTGATTGCTCAAATTATTATAAGGGTATGTCCACGCCTCTGGCGGAAATTATTAGGGAGAATTCCATAACTCGCTGCCTAGGATAGCTGGGTTTTTACTTATATCTTTGAACCCTCGTTCCTGCAAGTTTAAAATAGTTTTCGTCAGATGTCGGCCCTATCTCTTATAACAATCTAGCATAGGGGGTTACACGCGGAAATATCATTGGGTCTTTCAAATTTTAGTTTATCTTAAATCAAACAAAATACCTACCTTTTTCGCTTACTTGCAATGTTCTGTTACAGTTGTATGTTTTTCAAATAATTACGCAAATATGCAACTTTTGCTGCTTCATAAATGGTCAGTATTTTAGTAATACTATTTTAAATCGCGTTATTACATAATTGGGGTACAATCTCAGCAATTACACTACGGGCGATATCTATTAATACTAAGACAATTTGGGAATTGTTATTATAAAATCTGACTTTAACATTAGATCGCAGGATATCAGTGATATTACCTAATATTATACCGAAAAAATACGAGGAGTGAAGAGAGTTAAATTATTACATTTGAATTGAATATATATCCGAACTAGTGGACGTTGCGCACAGTAACGCCATCTCTTGTCGAGTAGTCGAACTATTTTGTATCGTATGGAAACTTTGCGTTGTTTCTCGATTATTCGCCACGCCCCTCGGTCGGAATGAGCGGAGCTTTGTGGAAGTTTGTGGTAGTTTCTGGACGGCTACTACTGGGCTGCTATATAAGCAGCGCGTGACCGCGCTACGGCAGTATTGTTCCATGCGAACTCGAAGCGAATATAAGTGAAAAGTGGAGAACGAATAGTGAAGCGAATTAAGTGTACCGTGTAAGTGAGTAATTTTAGTGCAGTGTTATTCGGTGACCTTGTTAAGGATAGATATGTGAATCATTATTACTGTCGAAAAATGGAGGGGAAAAAAAGGAAGGGTGATAAACTTAAAGGTATGGACTAGTGGAAAAAGTGGTGTAGTCAAGGGGTTTCTAATAAAGAAACAAATTTGGATTTAGCTATCAAAGCTTCAGCTACCTTGCATGTTGATAAGAAGACTGTGATGACAAGCGAGCGCTCGACCTCGACCTCAATCACAATACCGAATGTCGAAATCGATGTCATGTTGCTGGTACCTCTAGTCTGCAACAGGCCAGCTTGCCTGTTACCTCATCTTTTACAACTGTAGCTAAGTTGGATGTTGGTTTTTACGCGAATCAAGAAAAAATCTTGGATAAATATTTTAAAGTCCAAATTTTAAAAATGCCATGGAACCCACCCAGAGATTATAAGTTTCCTATTTCCACAAAGCGAAACTTGCGCTTTCAATTGAAATGGTTGGAGAGATTCCCCTGGTTGTCATATTCGGAATATAAAAGTGGAGCATACTGCAGAGTTTGCGTGGTAATGGGACGTTCGCTTGATGAAGGTAAAGGCGGTCATCAAAGGATCGGCCAGTTGTTAACCGAACCTTTTTGTAAGTGGAAAAATGCCCTAGAAATATTTGAAGCTCATGCGAAATCGGGATTCCACAAGCGAAATTCAGAACTGGCAGATAACTTTCTAAAAGTAATGTCTTCGCAGGCTTTTTCGGTCACTGAACAGCTGTCTTCTGAAAGAAAGAGACAACAAGAGGAGAATCGAAAGAAACTAATCCCTATCGTAAAAGCAATAATTTTTTGCGGCAAACAAGGCATCTCCTTGAGAGGAAAAATCGATTCGGGGCGCATACAAATTACACCAGAATCACCAGAACCTGAACAACCCCTACAGAATGATGGTAATTTTAGAGCCCTGTTGCGGTTTGCGGCTGAGTCTGGAGATAAAGATCTGGCTGAACATTTGAATACTTCACAAAAGAATGCCTTGTACACAAGCCCTCAGATCCAAAACGAAATAATTGACATTTGTGGTGAATTAATTCAATATAAAATAATTGAAGAAGTAAAGAAAGCCGAACTATTTGCGATTCTGGCTGACGAAACCACCGACATCGGACGTGTAGAACAAAAAGCATGGACTTGAATGTTCTCATGTGGTTGGTCAAGGTTACGATGGGACTGCAGCTATGAGTGGGTATTTGCACGGTGCCCAAGCTTATATTCGCCAAGAATGTCCTCTTGCTCTTTATGTACACTGTAGTGCACACTCTCTCAACCTTGCTATTACTGATTCATGTTCATTAGCAAATGTCCGAAATTGTATTGGGATTGTGTAGTCTATTGGTTCCTACTTTCGAAATTCTGCTCAACGCACTGCTCTGTTGAAAGAAATAATTCAAGGGCTACTACCCGTCGGTAACCAAAAAAGCTTGCTCTCAATGTGTGAAATACGGTGAAGCTATTATAAGATTCAGGAAAATTTATTCAGCGATTGTGAATGCTCTCGAAGAACTCCAATTTAACCACAATAAGGAAACATCGCAACAAGCTCCTCAATTGCTAAGTACGCTTCGATCCTCGGATTTTGTGATGTGTTTAGTGATTCTTCAAAAAGTTATTAGCTATACATTGTCGTTATCAAAACAATTACAGACAATTGACATCGATCTTATCACGGCATTCAAACATACATGTTTGAATGCCGTCATTAATAACATCATCTACAGATGATGTTATTAATGTCTTACAACTCCTGAGAAACAACACTGACGTCGAATATCTTCATCTCTATGAAGACGCAAAGGTTTTACGGGAAGAAAATGGTGGTATACTGCGACGTCGGAAGACAATTAAATAGACCGAACATTCCTGTATTGGATGTATGCACGTATTACAAAATTAATTTGTTCATTCCATTTCTTGATCATACAATTCAACAATTGGTTGAAAGGTTTACCAAACATCGTAAAGTAGTATCAGCATTATCTGGTGTGCTACCTTCAAATTTTACTGCCAGTTCTGAAATTGAAGAAGCAATTTCCATGTACTCGTCACTGCTTCCCGAAAGTAACATATCAGTGGTTAAGACAGAACTTGAAGTATGGAAAACAGTGATGACAAGTATCTCGTCTACCCCGAAATCTAGTTTGGAAAGCCTAGATATGTGCGATAAAAACGTTTATCCTAATATTTACACATTACTACAAATCTTGGCTACCATTGTTACTTCAAACATAAAATATGTTGCTACCCTGGTACTTCAAACATAAAATATGTTGCTACCCTGGTACTTCAAACATAAAATATGCCCCCGTTGTTAACAGAAAAAAAGTGCTTCTTGTGACTCTAAATATTAAGCTTGGACCAATGAAACACTTTGTCAAAGCTACGGACAAAGAAAGTAATGGTTTCAAGTACCTAAAAGAAATTTTCCCTCAATTAAGTGATGAAAACTAAAAGAAGGCATATTTATTAGACATCAAATAAGGAATCTTCTAAGTGATTTCTATTTTCAAGAAAAATTAAATAAAAAGCAAATGGCAGTTTGGAAGTGTTTTGTGAGTAAAGTGAAAAGATTTCTGGGCAACAAGAAAGATGAAAACTATAAAAACCTCATAGATGAACTCCTGAAAGCATATGTCGAATGTCCATAAAAATGCATTTTTCACGCTCCCATTTGGATTTTTTCCGGAAAATTTGGGTGCATTAAGCGACGAATAAGGAGAGAGGTTTCACCAAGACATCAGGACGATGAAAGCAAGATACCAGGGACGCTGGAACCCATCTATGTTGGGCAACTCTTCCAGTGTTTTAAAAAGGCACGATGCTACAGAACACAAGAGTAAAAACTGAATGTTTTTGTCGTTTTATGACATCTCATATAATATATTTTTTAGTCACATCATCTTCAGTAATATCTTTGCATATATTTAACAGATTTTAAAAATATGTCGTCATTGTAAACATATGTTGTTTCCTTTTTTTCTCCACCACCGATCCCCGGTAACCATAAAAACTGAACGTGTCACAGTAATTAGCTTATCATTTTCGAATTTAGGACTACAAAATACTTCATATACGCCTATTTTCATGGCAATAAATTTTCTTGTTTTCTTTGCAATAAATCGATTGTCCGGTGAGACCAGTCGTACGTTCTTGTAGAAAGAAAACATTGTTTATATCTACATATATCAATTCAGGCCAAATATATTCTATTAGCATATTGTTACAGATTTTACCATTAATAGTAATACGATTTCTATCATTGTCTTATACGGCTCTGTCACTTTCTGAATATGAAGACGTAACTCTTGAATCACTTGAGGATTTCCATCGGCCGAAATCCTACGGTTATATTTGTTCACAGACCCATTATACCAAAAGTGCGTTTCGCCTGAAAAGATTATTTTTCCCCCATAATGGGGTTCGTTTCCAACTGTACTAGAACTTAATTCGCGAATGTCCGTTCATCTCAAATTGAGCCAGTACATTAAAATTTTATCATCGAGACGATAATTATAGACGTTCAGTTGGTTGATTATGTTGACTATAACATAATCAGTTGGCGAGCTGAACACTCATTTCGACGTTAGATACGAAACATTTCTAGACATTGCTGAATTGTATATCTTTCCATTGTGTATTGACGCAATATACTGAGCACAGCAGTCTATGAGTGACATTTGCATTTCAAACAGTGTTGTCGCTATTACGTTTCGAACGCGTTTGACGCTATTATTGTAAAACTATTTGTATTCTAAGAATATTTAATACCAAATTCCGTTTTTCTTTCTATTTATCAATAACTTTATACTCATTATTCCAATTTCCAACAACGTCGGCCTGATTAGTGTTTATACCTTGTACGAATATTTGTTATTAGTTTTGCCACGTGGCAAAACTAATCGTCCTTTCTCTTGCGTGTGTCGTTTTTCATTTATTTTTTCCCAAACTTTGAGTTCCGAGAAAATAGTTTCTTTTGATAGAAAACCATTCCCAAATTTATCTGGATCTAATATACACGATAACTCAAATCTATTCTCGACTATGAAAGTAACAGACTAGAATATATAGAGGGGTTGAACATGGATTCGATTACTCTCTGCTGCAAGATTCCTATTAACGCGTAATCAAGACCTTGACAAAATAATATAGAAAAAAATATAAAATAAGAAAGCTACAAGATGAAGGTATACTTGTACCAACAAAGATCAAATCAGAAGCTTATAGATGGAAATCTTCTTGATATTGAAAAAATATGCGAACACATGGAACAGACTATCGAGCGTGCATTTGAATCACTGAAGATAACAAAAAAATAAGCATCTGACCGTTAAACAAACCTGGCGGAATAAAAACTGGAATGCGATTAAACGAAATGAAAAGATGCGATAAAACATAAAATAGAAGTTTATTTTAAGTGATTCAGTAATAAAACAGAAGGAGATAAACTCAGATATATAAAACCAAAAGAACAGTTAGAAACATGGCGATACAGAAAAAGAAAAACCTATGGGAAAATGTTGGAGAAGCAAGAACAGAAGCGAGAGAGCCTGATGAAATAGTTGCAAAGCTATTAAAGTATAGTAAACTGAAGCTAAAGTTATTTAGCTCTAGTATAATTTTTCAGTTAATACTTTAGTTTCGGCTTTGAGGTTCAATTTTTTTAATCTATTTTCAGACAGTCATTTATTGGAATATTAATTCTTCTAGTGAAACCTTTAGTGTAAATAACTAAACTCGGAGAGATTTGCTATTAGACACCAAATAACTTTATTTAACTTCTAGATATAGATGGACACCCACATCACCTTATGTTTAAACACTTTCGGTAGTTTCGACGACTAGTGCATTACCCGTCGAATATACGCACATATATATATATATATATATATATATATATATATATATATATATATATATATATATATATATATCATCATCATCATCATCATATTCATCAACAACCCGTATCAATCAATCAGCTTTCCTCTGCCATTCGGGTAAAATATACTTAATAATATTATCAGTACATGTGTGTTTTCGGTCTTCTCCGCGGACGTTTGCGTTCAAGTGGTATCCAGTCGAGGACTGCCCTGGTCCATTTTCGTCCCATCACCTCGCTACATGGCATGCCCGCTTCCATTTCAATTGCTTTATTTTTTCCAATGATGTCACTCACTTTCGTTTGTTCTCTGATCCATTACGGAATAGAAAGACCTACCTTTCTATCCCGTCTAGTAATACCAAGCGTACATATTTCCATTCCCCTCTGTACTACTCGAAGTTTTTGAACTGACTGTAATGTGAGTGTCCAGATCTCACTTCCGTATGTCATAACGGACAGGACACACTGATCAAAGACTTTTCCTTTCAGGCAAAGTGGTAGTTTGCTCTTAAACACTATTTCAGCCTGCCAAATGCCTGTCAGCCACATTTAATGCGTCGTTCCACCTCCCGGACGATATCCCCTTCCATTGAAACCCTCTACCCAAGATATAAATAGTGATCCATAACTTTCAAATCCGTTCCTAAGATAGAAATCCTTTTATCCTCAGCAAACTTATTGAAAATGACCTGATTCTTCTTCTGGTTTATTTTCAAGTCTAATGATTCCCCAACCCTTTGCAGCTCTTGTACGTGTCTTTGCAGTTCCTTTGGGTCTCGTGAAAGAAGAACGATATCATCTGCAAACCTAAGATGATTTAAGTACGCACCATTAATCCCTATTTCATCCTGTTTCCAGTCCAGATTACGGAACACTTCTTCCAGGCAGGCTGAGAAAAGAAGAGGCGATATTGCGTCTCAATGCCGTACGCCCCGCTCTACATTTATTCCAATCTCAAGATCGTCAAGGTGGACTGTTACTGTAGCTTCATCATATATCGATCCTAATAGATTTACATAGGCTTTCTCTACACCTTGATTAAGCAATGCATCCATTATGGCTCGCTTTGAGATTGAATCAAATGTTTTTCCATAATCGATAAAAGCCAAGTACAGTGGCATAGTGGATTCGTTGTGTCTTTCTATGACCTGCTGTAGAACCTGGATGTAATCCATTGTACTGAATGCACTTCTGAATGCTGCTTGCTTCCTTGGTTGTGCGTCATTAAGTTTTCTTAGTATATTTTTGGATATTATCTTGGTAAAAACTTTGTACTTCACTGATAGGAGACTTATTGGACTGTAGTTCTTTAAAGCTTCCCGTGCTTCTTTCTTATGTAAAAGAAACACTTTTTTTTTAATTTTTGACTCTTTGAAACATTTATTTTCTGGTGCTATTGAAGCCGCCGTTTTAGGCACATTGTTGGCGATTTCTTCATATTGGTCTGTAATTTCCATCTCCTCGGGGTCTTGTAACACAGCAAAGCGGATTAACAAAGGAATTTCCAAATCTCAGCCCCTCTCCAGTAGCTTTCCAGAATCCACTTTGCCCCTTTTTGAACTTATCATTCTTTCACGCTCTTTTCGGCAGTTTATCCTAATCTTTGCTAATACCATTAGGTGGTCACTTCTTGCATTAAATTGGTTAAGGACAGTACAATTGCCAAAAATTGCTTTATCGTTTGACATAATGTAATCAATTGCACTTGTGAGTCCAGATGGACTATGTCCTTTATCTAACTTTTCTATGTCCATTATCTGTTGATCTTTTTCTTATAAAACGAATTGATAATATAGAGTTCTTGTCTTTCAGTAAAGTCAACCAGCCTGTCACCTCAATTGTCCCGCTCACCATTTCCATATGAGCCAGTTGTATTTTCACTAGTTCGTGCTTTTCCGATTCTGGCATTAAAGTCGCCCATCAGGATTTCACACCTACATTTCTTTTTTTCTAAAACTTGGGCCACATGTCATAGGTAGTTGCCCCTTGGCCTCCGGGCAATGAGGGCCGTGTTTGAAGTTGTACTGTCATGTTGAAAGCATGGACCGGAATCTGCCACGCTGGTCTAATGTGGGTTGGCAGATTTTGGATCATGTTAGTCTGAGGTCAGCTCCATTGTCCTACTCAAACCCCTTTACCACGTCAAGGTCTGGTCCACAAAGGGGAGATTATATATATATATATATATATATATATATATATATATATATATATATATATATATATATATATATGTGTGTGTGTGTGTGTGTGTGTGTGTGTGTGTATATATATATATATATTGCTTGTATATAAAAATTAGTAAAAAGCATTTAGAAAGGGGTTTTGAATACTTTGTATATCTAAAACAAAGTATTCAAAACCCCTTTCTAAATGCTTTTTACTAATTTTTATATACAAGCAATATATAGTGACATGCATACGTTAAATTTCTGAACAAAACATATTTAGATGTCTGAATTTATAGATATTTACGTAACATATATAAAAAAGTATTAAAATTATATGTAGTATCCAAGTGATAAATAAAGATTATTATTATAATTATTATATAATTAAAAAAAGAAAAGGCTTTCTGAATATTGGTCTCTAATTATTCTATTATCATTAATTAATTAACATACATCCCAACCAATGACAAATTACATCTTTTGCTCACATTGTATTATGATATATAATACTTTCAACCTATCCAGGAATTGATAATCATGTTACGAAGTTGACACCACTATCACATACTTGATTAAAAATGACACCAAATATAACCATGATATAAACAAATCGAAATAAATGGATATAAGGTGGTCCCTACAAGCGTGTAACCATGAAGTTATCATGTTTATAGAAAACAAGCGACGTTAATAAATTTTATTTCTTGACACGAGAATCTTCTTATTATAAATTATATTAAAACATTTTTATACTCCCAAGGAATTCATAAAACACTCTAGTTTAACGATAACAGAAAATGATTAATGACTAAAGAAATATAATCGCTATAACTACAAGAAAGTTGTACGGTAATAATCACGAATTTCGTGCAACATCAAGAAGTTTTATAGGTGTCACTGTTTGTCAATTACTTCAGCTATTTATGGCAAAACCTTCACACGTTCCAATTATTTCAATTTCACAAATGAAATTAATAAGACTGTAACTTGCAATATTATACAGATTACTATAATTTATATATATATATATATATATATATATATATATATATATATATATATATATATATATATATATATATATATACGCAGGCTGTTGTGTGTTTCACATGAGATTGTGGAACCCAACGGCTATAGTGGAACCGGGATTGTGGAACCCAAGCCATAGAGATCGAAAAGCAGGGAAGCCTAAACAAGAGGGGCGACGCTCTACACTTGCCGCCAACGTGGAAAAGCGTTCTTAGACCAGCAGACCCGGACAGCACAACATCCAGAGCACGATTGGAAACAAAGACATTGCAAACGCCTCAGGGGGCGGAGCTAGCGCTAGTGCCAGCCAATCGCTACCGACTAAGACCGAGGCCAGAAGACATAAATATTACACGGCGAACCGATCTGTCTCAGACAGTCACGAATGTCGCGACAGTAAGCACCGAACATGCCAAATGAGATTTTGGCGAAACGTCTGTAAGCTCCCGACAGGTACCAACCCGACAACCGGATGTACTCCCGGAAAAAACCCAATACATGTTTTTCCATCCGTGAAACAGTACGCACAAACATATATATATATATATATATATATATATATATATATATATATATATATATATATATATATATATATATATATATATATATATATATATATATACCCAACGATTATTTACATAATTTTGAACAAAATGATTCCTAAAAACTTGTAACCAAAATGCAACTATTTTCGAGGAAAACTGCTCCGAATTTTATTTCTTGGCGACGTTATAAATTCAATCAAAAATTTAGTTTTTTGTTTCATTGTGTTCCGAAACTATTATTTGAAAAAATATGTAAAATTGTTATAACCATTTATTCTACATTTTATAATATTTCAGAATTTGGTTTGTTGTTTTACAAAAAAGAAAAAGGAAAACATCATTAATATGGCTTGAGGTTGTACGCGCACTATGCAATGCGTCGAAATATTTTTTTTTTCGTTTAATAAAAAAAGTATTGTTAATTAACATATAAATTAATTTAATTTATATGTTCTTTAAGAACGTTTAAAGCTCGCCAAAGCTAATTATATAATTATTAAAAAATATCATAGAACTTCCGTATTTATTTCCATGAAACACATCTAGCAACACTCCATCTAACAACTATGTGTGTGTTATTGTGATCATGCAGTGTTTTGTTATAATTCTAAAAATTATTATTTAAATTAGTGATCAACAACAGCAATTCAGACACAACGGGCGGTTTACAAAAACATATATAAAATGGATAAAAAATAGTAATAATATATATATATATATATATAACATTCAGAATACAATAAAGTAAATATTACCTTGACAAGGATGGGGATTAGTTGATATTGAAAAATTCGCTGAAGGCATATGGTGTAAAAATGCGATATACCTTTATCTTTTCGTTTTCTCGTCAAAGAATATATTATTGGTATTGCTAGTGTATTTCCTATAATACGTCAAAAATGCGAAGAAATTTATGAAGTGAAAATATCTACAAGTGATAATAACAATGATCGTTCTTTAAAATTATAATGTTTAGTTATCTGATTACAGAAAAATAAAATCATTAGAACCTATTAAGTCAGCGACAATAATTAAATTTAAAAAATGGCGCCACTTTACGTTCGAATCTGCAAACTTTCACGACCCCGATATATCATTTATTTTTTATTAGGGCTGACAGATAATTTAGTCAATTTTCGATTATTTTAATTAAAATATCTCCAAACTTACACGGTAGAATACTTTTTTTACATTTTTTTCATAATCTACGATAATTGATTAATATACACTTCAGTTTTCAAGATTTTTATCTTTCGCAGTTATGGTTGAATTATATGAAAAATGTGTGTTTTAAATTAGATTGCCTATTGCCTATATGTTAAATGTCTAGTTTTTAATAATTAATTAGGCAAAAACTACACGTCAGATCTTACTCAAAAAACTAAATTAAAGGTAATTAATATCTTAAAAAATCAGCTCGTTACCTTTACTTTGTCTTAATGATCGTTCAAACTTAACCTTATTTTGCCACACAAAGGACACACATCTTATTTTGCAACATCGGTGCACGCACCGGTCTACGGGACCATACAGAGTAAAGAAGAGTGCATATAAATATTTTTTTAAATATAACAAATTGTATTGATTTAATACATTAAAACAACATGTATTACAGTTTTTATTGCTAAATAATAATAAGTGTTTTATAAAATAGTGAAAAATAAACAAAAAAAACTAAACTAAAAACGAAATTCATAGACCTACCAGTCAAATGGTTGTAAATATTTAAAAAAAGTTAATTATATTTGAACAGAAATATTTTAAAAATAATTTTGCTCATACATTACAGACATAATGGCAGAACATGTTCCAGATATAAATATTTTTTGCAGTGTGCACAGGAATATTGTGTTTTTCTGTTTTTCTTATAATCGCAGAAATAACACATCCCTTTTTGTCCTTCAACTCACTCTAATACACGTTCATTGGCAACTCCACATATTTGTCGTTAGCGGCCTTTTAGAGATCTGGGTATCGTTAAGTATGTGATTTGAAGTTTCTGAAAAGTGTCCGCTAATGCCATAGAAAGTTCTTGATTGAGTTCCCTACCAGTTATATTTTTGTTGGGATTGTTCGCTATATAAGCTATGAAGGAATTTATGGCTGCAACATTCATCACGCAATAGAAGGTAACCATCGGTCATCTCCTTGTATTTGTTGAACAGTCATATTAGCACACAACTTGTCTACAACATCTACTCCCCCTTTAGTAACATTGTAAAGTTCTATCATTTCAGGTTTTTGACTATTGGGATCAATATAATCAGTAAAATGCATCTTTGATATATACGATACAAGGGTTGTAGTCTCTTGAAATCAAACATTGAAGACCTATTTGGGCGACTTAAATTTTGTTATGCCATTTCCTTGGGCAATTTTTTTTTTCTGATTGTACCTAGTAGAGTCAGTCTTCTCGACTTCAGCCTTTCAGCTAAGGGCACACTTGTAGACCAATTATCTGTTGTAATATTACGGGTTAAGTTACTAATATGTACACTCAAGCACTCTACAATACATTGATTACTAGTATGTAATTGATTGGTCCCTCAGGCTCGCGTCCAACGTTAACCTCCATTGCACTAGTACAAAATGTTTTTGCATCACAGGCAGCAAACACCTTCAAACCGTATTTGTTTGGCTTACTAGGAATGTATTGCCGAAAGCTGCAGTTGCCTCTAAATCCTTCCAACTTCCCTTCAATTGTGACAAATTCTGAATTGCTGTAGGCATCTTGTGTTGCAGTGTTGAACGAAAGTATCAAAGAGCTGTATTACAGGAGCGCGCTTGTAAACTGCCTTTCGCTTATTTCTAGTATGAATGTCATCAAGCGCCTCTATTCCCGTCCCGTTCCATAAATCCAAAGTATCAAGTCTGTTTACATGTCGAACTCCAGCTAAATAAATCAAGATTAACAGAGGTTTGATTTCACTTATATTTGTCGGCTTAGCATCTCTTTTGTGCGTATAATTTGCAGATGTACTTTGTATTATCTTATGTATACACTCAACAATAACTTCCAACATATCATCTGTAAAAAAGAAGTTCCAAATATCCACAGACGAGTTTAGCTTTTCGCAATGGCTTTAACTTCTGGAAAGGTTTTGACAATATTTTGTTTGAGTATTTCAACTAGTCAACTAGCAAGTGTTGATTATCTGGCATATTACAATTTCATACATGTATATTTTATAAAATTATATTATTATTTGAGTTTATACTTATCTAATCATGATGTATAGAATTGTTCATTTAAAGCAACTGTTTACCATTATGTCTTTGTTATGAGGTATTTGCATATGCTATTAAACTAAGCAGAATTGTTGTGGTTCTGGTAAAAGTGCTAGAATGCCGTAGTTCGTGCACCACATTGCTTCAAGTAATTATCCAAATTTGAAACTATTTATCCAAAATTGAAAGAAACATGTTTCAGGTTTCGTGAAAAAACGAGATCATTTGATACTCATGCTTCTACTGTCATAAGGATATTTATAAGATGGTCATAATAATAACATTTATGTATAAGAATCGTCCTTGCAATATTGAACTATGTGACAAATGGCATCTTAAACTTCTATTTACGAGATCAACATGAATATATCCAGCAAGTGCGAGATGCTTTTGTTGCAGCTAGGGATGTTGCAGGTAGGAATGTTTCAAAGAAGATTGTTATTTCAAATTTACTTCCGATGGAGATGTGTTTTATCGTCCATATTTGGTGCTTCTAATTACAGCACACCACAAAATGCATCGCTTACTGCACTCTACATATATCATGCGAATTATGGAATGTGGGTCTAGGCTTGGAAAGCATGTTATCCGCCTAGTACCATCAGAGGAGGTTTAAGCATAGTCCGTTATGTAACTGAAATATTGCATTCCATCATTAGAGCATCAAATCTTCGCGTCTTGTCCAAATCTCATCTTTCAGTACGATTACACTAGAGATAAAGTCTGCGCTAGCGATACCCGACTGGACGACGAAATCACCAGATATATCGCCGATAACCCATGCATTGGTTAGCATTGAGTACTCTTGAGCGATTGCCCTAATAGCCTAATGCCAGCTAAATAAATCAAGATTAACAGAGGTTTGATTTCAATTATATTTGTCGGCTTAGCATCTCTTTTGTGCGTATAATTTGCAGATACACTTTGTATTTTCTTATGTATACACTCAACAATAACTTCCAACATATCATCTGTAAAAAAGAAGTTCCAGATATCCATAGACGAGTTTAGCTTTTCGCAATGGCTTTAACTCCTGGAAAGTTTTTGACAATATTTTGTTTGAGTATTTTAATCTTTCGAGACTATGTTTTCGCCATCTAGTGCTTAACAACATTTCGAAAAACTTTCCAAAGGTATTTTGTTTTTTCAGGATAATGCGCCTACCCACATGTATCGATTGTCCTATATATCCCTGAAGTCAACTAGCAAGTGTTGATTATCTGGCATATTACAATTTCATACATGTATATTTTATAAAATTATATTATTATTTTTTATATAAGTTTACATAAGTTTATACTTATCTAATCATAATGTATCGAACTATTAATTTAAAGCAACTGTTTACCATTATGTTTCTGTTATGGGATATTTGCGTATATTATTAAGCTAAGCAGAATTGTCGTGGTTCTGGTAAAAGTGCTAGAATGCCGTAGTTCGTGCACCACATTGCTTCAAGTAATTATCCAAATTTGAAACCATTTATCCAAAATTGAAAGAAACATGTTACAAGTTTCGTGAAATAACGAGATCATTTGATACTCATGCTTCTACTGTCATAAGGATATTTATGAGATGGTCATAATAATAATATTTATATACAACAACGAGGTTCTGGTCGTCCTTGCAATATTGAACTATGTGACAAATGGCATCTTAAACCTTTATTTACGAGATCTACATGAATATATCCAGCAAGTGCGAGATGCTTTTGTTGCAGATAGGAATGTTGCAGGTAGGAATGTTGCAGGTAGGAATGTTTCAAAGAAGATTGTTATTTCACATTTACTTCCGATGGAGATGTGTTTTATCGTCCATATTTGGTGCTTCTAATTACAGCACATCACAAAATACATCGCTTACTGCACTCTACATATATCACACCAGGAATTATGGAATGTGGGCTCTAGGCTTGGAAAGCATGTTATCCCCCTAGTATCATCAGAGAAGGTTTAAGCATAGTCCGTTATGTAACTGAAATATTGCATTCCATCATTAGAGCATCAAATCTTCGCGTCTTGTCCAAATCTCATCTTTCGGTACGATAACACTAGAGATAAAGTCTGCGCTAGCGATACCCAACTGGACGACGAAATCACCAGATATATCGCCGACAACCCATGCATTGGTTAGCATTGAGTACTCTTGAGCGATTGCCCTAGCCGCCAATAATTTTAAAAGCTTAATGTCTTCCATAAAATTAATATTAAGTGGACCCACTTAATATTAATATTTGTCCAATGTCTAACAAATGTAATTTGTAAGATTTTGCATTTACTTTCGCAAATTTAACCAACAGTTCTTAACATTTTTCTCTTTTCTTCTTTCTTCTTCTTTTTATTTTTATTTTTGCACAAAAACTTTCGTTACAATATGTATCCAAAATACAACCATTTTCGCGGAAAACAAGTCAGAAGTTTTCTGAAAAGGTACAATTTTTTAACAGGTTGCAACGTAGCCAATTGTTATTTAGGTTGACGTGTTTATTTCGACTGAAGAAATTCAGTTTTTTGTTGCATTGACCTTTTAAGGTTTCATTTATGAAATAAAATGTAATATTTTTATAGCCATTTATTCCATACCTTTTATATATTTTGTTTTTTTTATCACAAAAAGAAGAAAAACTTACACATTATTGTCGTTTAATGTCAAAGTTGAAATTAGTAGCACTAATTTATAATATTATAACACGTTTTAAATGATTCACGTCACTTGAAGAAATACATGATTAGTTGTTTCATTAAATTAGCCGTTCAAAATGTCCACCATCCTATTCCTGACGAATGAAGCTTCGTCAGTTCATAAAATATTGAACAAACATTTGTATTTCTTTAATTTTGCCCAACAAACCACTCGCAATATTTTTGCCTGTGTGAAAAATCATTGGGTAAGGCTGCTTTTACCCTTTGTATATGATACCCTTTGTATAAGTAATTGCTGTGTTCAGTTTATAATCCAATGGGAAAATCCAACTTGTCGCACAACACTTCGAGTACTTGAACAATTTGTTCTTCGACTTCAGTATCGATTTCTTTTCGCCGCCCGCATACTTGAAATTTTGGAACACATTACCCGAATTTAAAGGTGTTTGAGAAACTTGGACAAATGCTTGTCGAGCTGGAAGCGATCTTTCTGGGTATCGTTGCCTGTAAATACGCCTAACCCCTTCGGAATTTTGGAGAGCTTCTCTGTAAATTCAAAACATATCGTGATATTCGCGTGCAGATAGTAATTTTGATTTTAAATCGGACTTAAATTCATTCACTGACCTACACTGAAATAATTTTGGTCACAATGTTCAAATAATATTGTTTGTGACGTTGTGGCATCGATATTGACTGTTGTATGACGTGACTTTTAATTTTATAAAAACTCTCTTAACAATGTTCATTAGTTTATTTGTAGCTTGTTACTAATATGTGTTAAATAATAACAAATTAATATTTGCCAAACTTGGATTTTTCAGAAATTTGCTTAAAATGTTAGAACTTTGAGAAACCTTAGGTTTTTGATCTTTGTTGTAAGGAACTTATTTCTTTAGAATGATGTACCGAAATTAAGTATCGTATTGTAATGTGCTATCGAAATGGAGTATCGAAATGAACGCGACTATACGACGTCAATTTTTTGAGTGGATGTTTGTTTTCCGTGGAAATGGTTGCATTTTGGATATATGTTTAAGGGATTTGTTGAGATGATGATGAAAGAGATGTTTGAATGCATAATAGATACCTATATTAAGGAAACTTTTTGTTCAAAGTGATGTAAATAATCCCTGGTTAAATTTACGAAAGTACTTTCACTTACACTTATAATATAATCCTGATGTACACAAAAATTAATGCAATTAATTAATAATTTCAAAATTAATGCAATTAAATATATTATTAATAGTACTGCATTTTCTTTCTCCAGTATATTTTAATTTATTTGAAATTATATTAAACATAAATTCTATTTGACGGAGTTTATAAATATTGAATTGTTTCTTAATATATATATTTGCCACGTTCCATTTGCAATTATGAACATTTAATGGAATTACTAATAAATGCGTTCAAAATCGGGGAGCTATTTAAAATGTTAATAGAACCGCACGTCGTGTTACCCTTAATTTTCAGATATTTTGATGTTTGACAAGATCGAATGGATTAGCTTATACATGGATACGATAATTTATTAAAGCAATTATAGAAGCGTTCACCGAATATTCAGGTTAATATCCATCTAATTTTACTAATTTGCAAATACATTATTCATTTTATACGCATCGTATTGGCAAGATATAGTTAAATTACTTAATTAAGAATACGTATAAATTGGAATCAATATAATACTGGAGATCATGAGCGCAAAACATATTTTGTGTTGATGTCCTTTGCTACAATTGGTTTGTATAAGTAAAGCTCTCATATAATTTTACAGATGATCGAAAATCGATTGTTACAATATAAATAATGCACACACGAGAGTAGAATGAAAAGTCTTAATGAAGGGTTTAACAGTCTTAGTCTTTTTATATAAGATATTGTCTTTTCTTGACGAAAATCGATTTATTTTTTGATCAATTAGTCATTTTCCTCGATACACTTCACCTAATGATGTTCTAACCTTGTTATACCTTCCAAAAAGTACATATTTCAATCTATCAATTCTCCAATTCATTCATTCAATATCATTTCTTCATGACATTTGACCAATAATGCAGTATAATTCTCCCCTGTGATCATGTTCCGTTTTTCCAAATAGTCGATGACATTTCCGACCAATGAAACGGTCTTTGCTTTCTTCGGGGCACGTTCGCCAGATAACACCCACCTTTCCGGTGTGTAGTGATGAATCCAAGTTTGATCAACAATCTCGAATCGTCGCAGAATCTTCTTTGGGTTGCGCCAGTACATGTTTATTCACTGTTGTGAAATATTCATTCCATTCCGTTTCTGGTTCGTAATAAACACTCATCATGTTGATAGCTTTCTCATAACCAAATGTTCCAGTACAATATTCGGTAGATGTTTGTGTGAGATGTTTATTGCCTTAGTGATCTCTCTAACCATCACTCTGCGATCGGCCAATAAGATGTTATCGATTTTGTTGACCGACTTCTAGAAAGTCATTAGAGAAAGTCTTATTTTTGCTAAGTAGTGCTAAGCAACTACATTATTGCAATACTTACTTATTTAAGAACATAAAAATATATTCAATACAATATATTTATATGCAAATAACATGCAAAACTTGTAATACTTACATTTAAGAACTACAGTAAAAAAAGGACATAAAACTAACTTGAAAGTAGCGTAAAACAGCCATTGTAAAATAGTCATTGTAAAATTAAGCTTCACCATGTTCTATTTCAAAACACTCTGGACAAATTATTAAAGAATGTTCCAAACATGCGTAAGTGTAACATTTTTTGCAGAAATATCGGGTGGGGCGATTTTTTTTCCTGTCACACATAGCACATCGACCTCTTTGATTTGCTAGAGGTTTCCGAGGCTGCTCCGTAACTTCTAGTTCAAGAATCTCTCTAATTCTTAGTTTTATCGTTCTGGGTGTATTCGATACAGTAGAATAAATTCCAATCATCACGTATTAATTAAAAAAATGGTTTTCCCAAAAATTATCCTGGTCATTTTTTTATCTACGTCATTTGTCTTGAAAATAACTAGATAATTTACACCAGCAACGTTTAACATTGAGTAAAAGATTACCATTGGTTACCTTCGAGTAACATATGCACAATTATAAGCTGCGCAAAGTTTGTCCACCGTATCTACTCCTCCTTAAGTTTATACTTTAGATTATAAGTACCTATTATGTCTGGCTTATTTGTTTCACTATCAATAGTGTCATCATGGTGTATAATAAACTTGACATAAGCAAAATATTTGTATCTTTTTTTGGAACTTAAGATAAGAGCATGCAATTCTTGTGAAAGATAAATATTGATGACTTTTCAGGCCAGTTTACTGGACGAGTAAATTGAATAGCAAGCTTTGTTTTATTTTTCGTAAAAGTTCCTACGAGAGCCATCTTGAAATTCTTCTTTAGGTTTTTGTATCAAATTAAAACTGGTAAACCAATTATCAGTAGATACGTTCCTTCAACTTCCTCTTATAGGTTCACACATTCTTTCCACAATAGCATCTAGGGAATTATTTTACTTCCGAGGGCCCGCAGGCTATTTGCCAACATATACTACAAAGTTACAATAAACAAAATTGGGGTTACAAAGAGTATATGTTTTTATTCCGTATTTGTTCAGATTATTGGGTATGTATTGAGAAAAAATAAAGAAAGGATGTAAATGCAGTTTTACATTTTTCTACAAAAATCTCAAAAATATATCGAATCGCTGGCAATCTATCAGCAGACTTTCTAGCTTTGCTAGTGTCAAGATTGTCAAACCGCAAATGTCGCAGTAAGAATCGAAATCTTTGTAGAGACATAGTAAGCCGAAATATCTCTATACCAGTGTCATCTACAAGAGCCCAAACAATGCTTGAATTTCAATGATGTTAGTTATTTTGACATCACGTTCTCGAGAATATCGATCTTGAGCAGCCTGGATTTATTTATATGTATTCTCCACAATAATTTGTAGTACATTTTCTGGAAAGAAATACCGCCATATTGACAAAGGAGTTTTCAGTGTTTTAACAATTCTTTTTGAACCGGGTAAATGGGTAACTAAATTTTCTGATCGGGTTCTCCCATGTTTTGGAAGGCAGTGTTTCCTCCATTTGGTAGTTTGATTTTTCTCTATAAAAATGGACCAATCGCTTCTTGCAAAACATCCGTTTCATTGTCTGAAATATCCTGTTCACTATATGTATCATGTATATCTAGTTCAATGGAGTCTTCTTCTTCTTCTTCATCAACGGGTAATTCGTCTTCATCAGAGGATTGGAAACATTGTTCCATTAATTTATGATGTCGCTTTTGTTCTTTTTCATAAGACGCCATTCTAAAAAGGTATATGTGTAGTAGTAGACGCGGTAGTCCGGGCGCTACTAAATTGGTTAAACATCTAGGCTCAGTAATTACGGCGCACAATAAAATGTCGGAGGATATTGTAGAAAGTATGACGGCTGGAAACAAAAGTTTTCCGCTCAAGAGAACATTTTAAAATTCGAATCAATATCGAGAAATACAAAAATTGAAATATAGACAATAATTACACTGATGACATATCAATCCTGTATTGAATGCTTGGGAGAGAAAAATGCTGAGGAATGTATAGGATCCGATTAAAATAAAAGAAGGTTGTACAATTAAAACGAATGTAGATATTGCAATGATCTTTAATAGCCCAAATTTAGTAAAGGAAATCAGAAGCAAACAACTGAGGTTGTGGGGTCAGGTTGAGAGGAGCAAGAAAAAGATGGGGAGAGGAAGTGAGGAGGGTCCTGTAAGAGATGGGAATAATGGAATGGAAACGAAGAGCGAGAGATATAAAAGTGGGGAACGAGAACGGAAGAGGTAAGAAAACATTGATTCAAACGATGGCACTTACTAAAACTATACCCTGAAATGGGGTGACTTTGCCTTTTGGGGCGACTTTGCCCAATTACGCCCGAAAATACGTTAAATGTATCCGTAGCCACTACTTGAACGCAACGTGATATGTGTCACTTGAAAATTATTGTGGGGGGTATACCGCGTCTCTAACGTCGCCTGAGCGCTTGTCGTCAGTTGCAAGTGGCAATTACAGTGTCTTTAAGCCAAGCCTATTTTTTACGCCTATTTTGTGTGTTTCAAACTTCCACTTGGCTCCAACAGTTAACTACGATATACTGAGGTAAGTACTTAGTAAAAGTTCATTATACTATTTAGGATAATGATGGTATATAATATATCTGAAAAAAAAAAAATTTGAGGTTAAAAATGTGGTGGGCAAAGTCACCCCCGTCAACAGAACGCGTTGATTACAAATAGTAGCTTAGCCCGACCAATTGCTCGCATTTGTAAAATGCATTAAAGCTAGACATTTTGTTTCAGAAAGATGCCCAGGATTTATAAGAAGAAATTAGGAGTACGCCAGTACCGAAATTATTCTGACGATGTGCTCGCTCAAGCAGTTGCAGACATACCGAATGGTAAAATGTCAGCAAGGCAGGCTTCGCTTCAATACAAAATTCCTAGGAAAACACTGGACAATAAGATAGCACAGCGACATTCAAAAAATTTTGGTGGACCAACGATATTTTCGATAGAAGAAGAAAAAACTATTTTGCATCAGATCTTAACGTGCGCAGATTGGGGTATGCCGCTGGATTCCTTTGATATCAGATTAATTGTAAAAGAATATCTTGGTACCCTGGGACGTGTTGTACAACAATTTAAAGATAATCTTCCTGGGGACATGTGGTATAGGAATTTCTTAAACCGACATCTAGCCGAAATCACCGTTAGGAAATATCAGAATGTAAAAAGAGCAAGAGCAGCGGTTGGAAGAGGACATATATCATCTTATTTTGATCATCTGGGGAGGTCTTTAGAAAATATTCCAATGCAGAACATTCTTAACTTTGATGAAACCAACTTCTCGGATGATCCCGGATCGAAGAAGATGGTCTTTAGAAGAGATGTTAAGTAGCCTGAAAGGAACATCAACTCCACCAAAGACTGCATATCAGTAATGTTTGCGGTGTCTGCTATTGGAGAAGTGCTACCTCTTATGGATAACCTGGCGCTTATGGAGAACATGGATGGAAGGAAGATTTTCTGTTTATTATAGTTTTCAATTTTCTTAGGAATGCATTATTATTCAAAATTCAAATTTTTCTATGCACGTTTCGCTAACTATATTAGCATCATTAGAAAATGATTTAATCTAATTTTTAAACTATTTTCTATTAATATTACAATCGTATCTAATGAAGCGTGCAATATTCATGAACCGTGATGCTGTCTAAGTGATACATTAATAATATTATTGAAAAGTTAACTGAATGAAGTAGGTCATTTATCCCGCTTCATGATTTTTTTACATTTTTCTGTTTGAATGCTTTCCTACGATTTCATCTAAAGCTCTATTATTATTTACTATTTTAAAAAGTCTTAAACTACTAATGTCTATATTATGGTAATGCTCGAGTGCTCTAGTAACTCCCTCAAGTTTTTCTAGGTATGCGGAATCGGTACACTAGGAGACAATGATAGTAGGTTAGAGGGCACCAAGACATCACATTCTAGTAGATGTATGTTTTGAACTTTTTGTTGAAGATAGTTGAAGAAGACTAAATCATCTTCTGATGATGCTAACGTGGTTAGGAATTTTGTGTTTAGTTGCAAATCTCGTCGAATTTATTTATTATATTAGATAATAAAGTAATTGTTATTAATATTAATCACTGGCTAATTTTTAGTTCATACTGGGTCAAATCACACCAATGTGGGCAGATAGTCCAGTATCACCATGCTATGTACAAAGCATTAAATGCTATGTACAAAGCTTACAAGATGTCAGCAAACACTCCAAAAGAGTCTGGCAGCTGGAACGATTATTTCGAAGAATTTTTTTAACTTTTAAAAATTCTTTTAAGTTACAACTATTATTGATGGATTTAATTGTGAATCGTCTTAATTAATATCTCTGCCATGACGAAATATAGAAAACTTCTAAGTGTTCATTATGGCTCATTGATTTTCTACTACTAGCCCAGGCAACAAAAGCCAAATTTTAACAAATAAAAAAAATGTTTTGAAATTTGGTGAAAATCTTTAATATGTCTTTCTAATGAACGTATTAAAAGTACTAAACAATCGAAGGAAAAAGGATATTTTTATGGTTTTTGTCAAAACTGAAGAGTACAGAATATCTACGCCAGTACAGTTACAGAGATAGAATCATAACATGTAAATATCGATAGTTTTGAGTCAGGTATGAAACTGATCCGGTATGATTTTGTGAAGTATATAACGCGTAGCTATAGGCAGAGAGTCGTTAAGAAAGGGGCGACTGTGTAGGGTCCTAACAGGCAATTGTTCAAAATATACGACGCATTTTGATGCGATGGCTAGAAGCAAAAAGTGTTTTATTTGTGATGAAAAAATTTCCGATAGGGGTATCATAGAAGTGAAAGAAAAATGAATAATTGCTTTGAAAAAAGCTAGTGTGGAAATAAAGGATAATAAACATTTAGTATTAGAAGGAATAAAACTATGGCAGTTCATGTTGTGTGTCGAAAAAAATCTAAGAGCTGCCCTCCTGAAAAGACAAGCTACATCATCATCTAGCACTACGCAGCGCACTGAAAGCTTACAATCGTCTTTGCCTGTATTTAATTTTAAGAGTAAGTATTTCTATTGTCACAAAATATTGATGAAGCATTCTTTGAAAAAGAAAAAAGACAGCTTATTGCTAAGCGTAGACAAGTTTACAACGTTCGTATTAAAAATTTGAACGAAAAAGTACTTAAAGCGACAGGAAAAAGAAACCACAAATGGGTGGTTTGGTTGCTGCCGATGCAATATACTACCAATCCTGTTTTGTTTCAGTTTTTTTTTGCATTCCAGCCTAATAGCGAAAAAAACGAGGACGTCCTGAAGCCGAAGATGTGGCAACGGCCATGGAAAAAATTTATTCGTATCGTAATAATTACGAGGATTGTCAATTATTACTATCCGAGTTGATCTCCAATGTAGAGAACATGTTCCCAACGAATTAACTGTAAAACTAAGTTGAAACAAAAATATGGAGACATAATTATCATCACATAAAATAAGAAAAAAATTCTTGTTATTTGTTTCCGTGACACGGGAATGAAAATATTGACAAATTCCTAGTACACGATAAATGAATAGTTACAACACGAATAGTGACAACTGTAGCAGCCATTATAAAAGAAGACATTAATCACAAGTCTATACGAATGATTCTTATCCTTCAACTAAAGATTTTTGCGAGTGATCACATTCCTGAAACTCTGAAAACAAATTTTGACAATGTTTTTATTAAGAAGAACGATAAAATAAATGAAAAAGTCAACAATAAAAGTATAAGCAATAATTGTCACGGAGACTGTTTCAACAGACCAAAAATAGTCGATGATGAGAATGAAGATGGAGACGAGGACGATCATATAGATGAACAAAGGTCATCAACAAGCTCAAGACGATCTTCCTATTCAGAAAGTATCGATTTATCAGTTTATCCTAATCCTGCGCAAACGAATATAACATTATAGTGAGTATATACGAATTTGTGAAAAAAACTAAAACAAAACGTTATAATTTTCACGTAAGTTAAATTTCAAGTAATAAATATAAATTTCTGTTTGAACGCTAATTTCGCCACACGATCTGTTTCACGTTCGTCGTCCATTTGCCCAGGAAATATTAGCTTTATAAAAAATTTTTACCTTTTTCGTAGAGAATTAAATACTCTTCAATTTTTGCAACTACTACTTTTCTAATAGTCGATAATTAAAGAGTTATATTTTTCCAAGTTGGCGGCGATTCTGAACCTTCGATTGTTCAGGACATTTAACATGTTCACTAGTAAGCCATAATAAACATTTTCACCAAATTTCAAAACCTTCGATTTAATTAATTTTATTTTTGCTTCGTTGCCTAGGCTATACAAACAGGTTAACCGAACCAATATCCATCAACCTTTCTTTCCGTTGGACAAAATAGATCACTAGAAAAACTTCATATTAGTCAGTTACTTAGACCACATCCTGTATAAACTATTTTCTTTACGCATATATTGATTTTAGGATACGACGAAAAAGGCAGTGACTTCCTTTGAAGTTCGTTAACCGGATAAATTAATTAAAGCGGCATAAGTAACAAGTAAATTGATATTTTGTTCCAGGATATATCGTTATTATCGTTCACATTATACTGCGAGAATACAACCCCTGTCGCGCAAACAGACTTAATTAGACCATGCTTTGATAGTATGTCTGGTGATTTAAGGTTACAAAATTTACCCTTTCAATTATTTTCGCAATTAGAAATATTACCGGATGACAAAGAAATAAGATGTTGGTTATTTCAGGGTTCAATCTAAATAATGTTATGCCACATCACAAAATAAACCATCTCGTATTATAAGATGTAAGAGTCTTTTGAATAACCCGATTGTAAGAAACGAGACTCTAGTCATTGAAACTTAAATGTTATTAAATCACTCAAATTAAATTTACATCTAAGATCAGAATTTGAGGCTTTAAAAATTGAGGTTTACGAGGGATTCTATGATGTATCTACCGATACATCGTAAATTTTACATTATTGACTGTCTACGTACTCGGAACGTTTTATCATACGGACGCTATTTGTGTTATTTAGTGATCAATTCTTCTATTGGAACCTTTGGTGTGAAATACTAAACTTGAAGAGATTTACCACTAAACACCAAATCACTTTTTTTAAACTGCTCGACGCGCGTTTCGCTAACCATGTTAGCATCAATCAGGAGATGATTTAATCTCCGTTTGTGACTTGTTTAGTGACAAAAATTTCATCTCAGTCAAAAAATGGAAAATGGAATGATTCACTACGACTTTCGACGTGGATTATCTCAACAATAGTGCGTGGATCAACTGACTTCGACTTTTGGCGATAATGTTTTTGGCCATCTAAAACCACTATATATCACTGGTTTAGTAAATTCAATCGGTGCCGTCGTTCGCTCATGGACGAATTTAAAGCAATTCGTCCAAAATTGGTAGTTCTACCAGAAAACATCGATACTGTGCGCGAGCTGACAAAGCAAGATCACCATGTGACATACCGTGAGATTGAGGCATCCCTGGGCATTAGTATGACAAGCATACACAAGGTTTTACATTTTTTAACATTTATCAGTGAAAAAAGATTGGTGGGCCTTGGATTCCGCATAATTTGACAATCGATCAGAAAACGTTCGTGTCGATTGGTGCAAAGAAATGCTTAAAGAATACAATTGTGGAGCTCAAAAGTTGTGTATAATATCTGCACAGGTGACCAATCTTGGATCTATGCGTATGAGCCCGAAAATAAACACCAGTCCACTGTATGGGTCTTTCAAAATGAGCCAAACCCAACAAAAGTTGTTGAGACAAGAAGCACTTCGAAGCAAATGGTTGCCTGTTTTTTGGGATAAATGGGCATGCGGCTACAGTGCCACTATACAATCGTAAAATGGTCAAATCAAAATGGTACACAACCATTTGTTTATCAAAAGTTTTTGAACAAATAAGAAAAAACAACCAGCGATGCAAGATCATTCTTTACCACGACAACGCGAGCTTTCACACATCGGACCGAAGAACTCAAAATGTTGAACGGTTTGAGTGAATGAATGTTGTTTTGTCGGCCAAAACATCGCAATGATGGATCATCTGCCGTACAGTCCTCATTTGACACAAAATGATTCCTTTTTGTTCCCATCCGTGAAGAATAAACTACGTTGTCAACAATTTTCGATCTTGACGAGAGAGCATATATCCGTACCCTGAAGAGTCTACATATCAAGAGAGGAAATATATGCCTTACAATTGAAACGGATGGGTGAAGCTCATCCCCAGTCAAGCAACTAACCAACCAAATGTTATATATATATATATATATATATATATATATATATATATATATATATATATATATATATATATATATATATATTATATTAATATATTGATATATTTTGTGGAAACACAAACCACCTACAAGAAACACGGATCACGCATGAGGACGCGGTGGACTATGGAAACTATTGCATATTCAAAAGCAGGATAGACAAACGAGTCGCCAGGAGCGCTTCGCTTCTGGGCATGGTCTTTGTGGTGCACAAAGGGATAGTTAAGTGTATTAAGAAAATCACCCCCTTAAACAATAGACTAATGACAAGGCGCATACATACATACATACCCCCACAAATGGGGACCACAAGAACAATCCCTACTAGTCTACAGAGAAATTCTTGGCAACACTAAAGAAGGTAATGGCAAAGGTCTCAAAGGATGACATGAAAATTTTACTCGGCGACTTGAACGCACAAATCGGTAGAGAAAAAAATCCATCAGAAAACCGTTGCCAACTTCCCCAATCACAAATTCACCAACAAGAACGGCACAAGACTCATCGAACTATGCCAACAGAATAACCTGAAGATCATGTCAACATCCCTCAGAAAATCTCCACTTCCAGATAGACGACGTTGCAATATCATACCCAGAACAAAGACAGATCCAAGATGTCCAAGTCGCAGGGGCACGAAAATTGACTCAGACCACTATATAACACGAATCAAAGTCAAGTTCACCCTAAGGAGAATTCATCAGAAGAAACTACACCTACAGAAATTCACCTCAAAAATGAGTCGGAATGCTTTGCGTGATCCGACTGGATCTATATGCACCTAATAATAATAATGTTAATAATAATAAGAAATAGATAAAAGTATTAAACAAGGAGGTAAGGTTTTGCGGACAAGAACCCTTCGGAACCGTCGAGAGGATTTGTCCGGGGTTGGTGCATCTGGAGCGAGTTTCGGCTCCCAACTCTATGGCACCACAAGAATAGCGACGAAAATGGCAACATCCCAACCAACAGCATCCGCTGAAAGTGTTTCGCCAGTTAGTAATCCTTTACTATCTACGACCACCCAGGCAGGAAGGAAACGATCACGCATGAAATGGACTCTTGATATAAACACATTCATCATGCGTACGTTTTACAAAATTTTTAAATTAGAAACAGATCTGACAACATACCGAAATGAACTTCATAGGTTATTTACCTTGCAGTATCCAGATATCCCAGTTACAGCACAACGTATATCTGATCAAAGAAGAGTCATAATAAGAAATAAATTCATTCCAGAAAACGTACTCGCACAGTTGCAACAAGAAGTTGCAGACGAATTGCATTCCACAGAGTCTCATATTAATGAAGAAATTCAGAATATTAGACCAAGCACTCCCACCGAAGTTTCACATAAAATAATCAGTAATATTACATCAAAACAAACATATATTTCAATTGATGCCCAATCCGACAGAATACTAGTTCGCTTGATCCGCGAAACGTTCACTACAGTATTAACGGAATACCTAGGAACTAACCCAACAACATGGCTTATATACCAAAACAAAGTTCCACCATTAGACTGGCAAAAATCGTTAATATTCTAAATGAAGAAATTCTGCCCGAAAATGGCAACATGCTCAGCTCATTCGAAGACCTGCACACTGTTGTTTATTGCGCGGCTCAAACTGCAGCACTTGTAAATGGAGCTAGCAATCAAGCAAACGCCACCACAGCAGAACACTAAACAGGGATGGCAAAAAAAGATTAGAGCGCAAGATTGAAAGTATACGGGCAGATATAGGCAGACTTCTGGAATTCAGTCGAGACAATCCAAGCAAAAAATTGACGATAAAAGCACCCAAAATATTAGAAAAATTTTCATGCTAAATATGATAAAACGAATCAGCATGTCGAAGAGGTTATCGATATCCTAAAACAAAAACTTAAAGTGCTTATAATAGTATAGTTCTTGTCTATATCGATATAAAAAGCGATGAGGCGTAAACAGCAAAACTGTCTTTTTAGAAAAGACGAGCGAAAATTTTATAGAAACCTTATCGATAGAGTTAATAACAAAAATCTGGGGGAGTTCTAGTATACCATCCAGCCAAGATATACAGGCATTTTGGTTCACGATTTGGTCAAATCACAGCCAATATAACAATCAGGCCAGTTGGCTGCGTGAGGAAGAAGAAAATACGAACACAATTGAACAAATGCGCTTTCTTGAAATTACTATAACTGTACTGCAGAATATAACAAAGAACCTGCATAATTGGAAGGGCGCTGGAACTGATAACATTCATAATTACTGGTATAAAAAGCTCACATATCTTCACCCTTTCAGATATTTCAATGAGTTTATAAGAAAACCAAAAGAAATTTAAATATATTTACTCCCCAAAGAAATCGTCTCTAACAACCCAGCGAAATACCGGCCAATTACCTGCCTTCAAACGATATATAAACTGCTAACATCATGTTAGCACAGTACTACTCACAGGACATATAGACAAACATGATTTACTAAATGACGAGCAAAGGGATTGTCGAAAGGGAATGCAGGGATGTAAAGAACAACTTATTATAGATTCGGTTACATTGAAACACGCTCGAAAGAAAAAAAAAATCATCATGCTGTTATATTGATTATCAGAAGGCCTTCGACTCGATTCCACACTCTTGGCTAATTAAGATACTAACACTATACAAATTTCACTCAGCTTTAATAAAGGCACTTCAACAACTGATAAAAGAGTGGCGCACCACTATTCATTTATTTCAAAATGGAAGTACCAACAAAACTGAGGAAATCAGGGTGACAAGCGGTATATTTCAGGGGGATCCGCTGAGCCCTCTGTGGTTTTGCCAGGCACTGAATCCACTCTCTAATCTGATTAAAAGGATGCAAATCGGATATAAATTCCAAAATCAAAATATATCGCATCTGCTGTACATGGATGATTTAAAATTGTATGCATCACCACCACCGAAATTGCAACAACTCATTCAGGTTGTAGAGAAATTTACAACTGATATTAACATGCACGTAGGATTAGATAAATGCAGAACTATTAACATAAAGAGAGGATCTAAGTTAGAGATGACAGGGTTTGTCACTGCAGAACAAGAATATATAGAGCCAATGCAGGAGGGCGAATTATATAAATATCTTGGAATCCAACAGTCCAAGAGAGTTGAACATAAACTCATTAGGAAACACTAACTAAAGAATTCACGTCCAGGCTTGAAAGCATATGCAGTCTGACTTAGCCAGTAGAAATATAGTAAAAGCTATAAACACTTTTGCTATACCAGCCTTGACATATTGATTTGGAACTATATCTTGGTCAAACACAGATATTGAAAGGCTACAACAAATAATTAGGACTACACTAACGAAATATAGGAAACACCACCCGCACAGTAGTAAAAAACAACTTACTTTACCAAGAATTGATGGAGGGAGAGGAATTATAAATATATATAATCAGCACGAAAAACAAATATAAAGTTTAAGAACATATTTCCATCAA
This sequence comes from Cosmopolites sordidus, assembly GCA_031761425.1. Classification (NCBI taxonomy): domain Eukaryota; kingdom Metazoa; phylum Arthropoda; class Insecta; order Coleoptera; family Curculionidae; genus Cosmopolites; species Cosmopolites sordidus. Next base: position 311,890 of record JARFXV010001808.1, on the reverse strand, counting down.
AGAATGATCGAATGCCCGCAATATGCAAGCGTGTGTTTAGCTGATGATAATTATACGCCTCTGAATCCTAAACAAGTGCAACGGCAAAATGAGAGCATTCAGACAACTGCAACAATTTTACAAGAGTAGGAAAATATGTCTCTACACGGTAGACACCCCCATGATCTTGACTGTCATAAGGTCGACAAGAGTGCGTCGAACGCCTGATTGTCACGGGGGGGCTCTTTTTCGGAGACTAAAGGCTTCATGTGTGCAATTCAGGATCAAGTCGTGCACACTAAAAACTACCAAAAATACATCACTAAGGAGACACGTGTATCAAATGACACATGTAGGAAATGCCACGAAAAGCCTGAGACTATCCAACATATTGTAGGAGTATTTGGCAGACTCCCCCAGAGGGACTATCTTCACCGTCATAACCAGGTGGCCAGTATAGTCCACCAGGAGCTTGCAAGTCGTAATAACCTTATAACAGAGCGAGTTTTTTATTACAAATACAACCCAGAGACGGTACTAGATTCAGTCGATTTCAGGTTATATTATGACCGAACAATAATAAACGACAAAACCGTGCATTCTAATAGGCCAGATATTATATTGCGGGGCAAAAAGAAGAAAACAGCATTCGGAATCGACATAGCTATTTCAAACACACACAACATTCAAAAGACAGCTGAAGAAAAAGTACAAAAATATACAGATCTCAAGGTAGAAATAAAACGGATATGGAAGTTGAACCAAGTCCATATTGTGCCATTGACAATCTCAACAACTGGCATGATACCAAAGAACTTGAAAAATAACATCAAATTTCTGGGACTGGAAGAAAATCTGTTTAAAATAATGGAGAGGGCAGTTATTCTTAATACCACTTGCATCGCCCGAAAATTTTTGGAGGAATGAACTATTTTGGCAACGGTTCATTTAAAATCCAGCTTACCTGGGAAAAAAGATAGAAACAAACATAATAATAATAATAGCCTGCTCAACGAAAAATTTACCGACATTGTGACTATAATAACATATTTGAAGAAGAGCAGAAAGGATGTATTAGGGCAAGTATGGGATGCAAGGAGCAACTGACGACGATGCTGTAGTTCTTGCGCAAACGCAGAAAAAAAAGCCCAACTTGAATATGTGCTATATAGATTACAAGAAGGCTTTTGATAGTGTCCCACATGATTGGTAATTAGAAGTTTTGAGCATCTGCGAAAATTTGTCCGCAGATTACAAACTCTTTAAGCTATCTCATGAGTAAATGGAATACTAATTTATTTGTTCACCAACAGTAAAATTGAACAACAAATATCGAGAGAGGAATATTTCAGTGAGATTCCTTTTCCCCTGTTTGGTTTTGTCTAGCGTTGAATCCGATGTCCACATTACTTAACAATAGCAATATTGTCTACAATCTTGACATGAGAAATTTCAGAAAACTATCTCATTTGCTATACATAGACGACTTAAAACTCTATGGAGAAACGAGAGAAACTAAATTCATTAATAAAAACAGTCGAAATATTTAGTAAGGATATCAAAATGTCATTCGGATTCGAGAAATGCTCCACCATCAGCATACAAAAAGGAATAATAAAAAAACCATAAATAATAAGACAAACCATAGCCGATTAAAGGAGAATTTTTCCACTTTGTACCAAAAACGTCTAACACAACTCATAAACACCAAACTGAACGGTGGAAACCTCATTAAAGCGATCAATGGCTGGGCGGTGCCAACTCTGACTCTTTTGGCATTATTAAATTGTCTCGAGCAGATCTCGATAAACTGGATAGATTGACACTGATTGACATTGAGTTCACATCACACACTAATAAAACTGATTGTTATGAACGACCGTTATTATTATGAACGATTGTTATGTTTCACCCCGCTGAATCTAAGTAGACAAAATCGTGTTGATGGTAGAACAGTACTGAAGGATATCGTTCAAGAAGGGAAACAACAGACATTACATGAGAGATATCCTAAATTACTTGAGGATGAGTCCATTGACAAACATTTGTCTCTAAAGTGGTAATAAACCGATGGACTATTATATCCAGAAACAGAAGGCTTCGAAACAGCTATTCAAGATAAGGTAGTAAGGATAAAAAATTATGAAAGACGTGCTACACGTGGATGTTGTCGACAAGTGCAGGAAGTCCGGTGGTGTGGGAGAAACAATTGAACATCTCATTGGAGGGTGTCCAGTCCTTACCCTTAATGCTTACTTAGGCAGGCATAATAAGCTGGCGAAAATAATACACCAGCAAATTGGTTTAAAGGGCTCGCTATTTGATAAGATACCTCCCACCATATTACAAGTACATGCCTTCCTCCGTACTTGAGTCAGCCGATACCATTATTTACTGGGATAAACCAATTACAGCAGATCGGACGGTTGACTATAATAGGCCGGATATTGTTCTAATTAGCATAAAGCAGAGGAGAGCTTGCATAATTAACATTGCGATACCACTCTCTCACAACATCAGAAAAACTGAAATGGAAAAGATCACGAAGTTTCGAAAGTCCAGAAAGTGGAGGTGGTAACTTTTATTATATCCGCTGAAGGCCTAGTAAACGAAACTTTTTACAAAAACCTGCAAATTCTTGGTGTTTCAAAATCGATTACCACAGTAGGGCAACGAGCAGTTCTCTTACAAACTTGCCACATTGTTCGTAAGGTAATAAGCTGAATGGAAGGAGCTGAACTGCTTTCTCATCTTGGCATTGTAGACCCGACCAGCCTAGGCTGAGATGATTGATGAATCATGTTTGTGATAATAATATATAATAAATACATAATATACAATAACTTAATACGATTGATTAAATTAATTAAATTAAGACTACCTGTTACAGGTTATAATGTTGATTTAAGCAACATAAAATTTTTTAGAGATATTAAAAATATGTGATTATTAGAAGAATGTAAATTCACGAATTACGAAGAAGATAAATTCAGAAATTCACATTGCACACACATTGGTGCCCTAACTGAGAAAATTTTGAGATGCGGAAGCCAAAACTACTCTAAAATGTAGAGTAGTTTGTATGTTGTTGTTTGTAGTTTGTTATGTTTGTGTGTGTGGTGTAGTTTATCACATCTAATTTTTGCGATGCGCTATATTTATCCGATTTCTTGGATCAGTTGATATGTATACTGCTTCACAGATTGGATATATAATTTTGTATCTTTCAGCTAACGCTAATAACATTTTTTGACATCACATTTTTGTTAATTCTGTTCTGATTTATATTTCTGCTGTCTCAAAGTCAGGGATATTTCGTACACACATTTTGCGACCCGAAAATGAAGTTTACATTTTTAGATCGATAAAATCAGTATAGAACTATATTTGTTACTATTTTGTAGAAAGATATATTTCAAATGTCGTTTTGAACTACCATAAAAAGGCGCCGGTCGCCTGGTGTATATTCTGGAAAGTATATTTTTTTCTAAAAACCCTTTTATTTCGCTTTAAAATATCAGGTTATATTCTTACGATATACAGGGTACCAGATATTTATTTCAATTAGTTTCAATTAGAATTCCAATTTATTTCAATTAGATATTATTAATATTTGTACCTGAATGAAGATTTTTTTCATGTTTATTATAGATGTAAATTGATCGGAAGACTTTTTGGAAAAGTTCGGAATTGTCGGTCGCGTTCGCGCGGACGGTAAAGCGGCGGCTTCTCGCTGCTGTGCCGAAACCGCTGTTGGTGCGGTAGTTCGTTCGATTCCAGCGTTCGGATGGTTGTTTTTCTTTCCATCTTCTGTTCGTATTACTTGCCCCACACACACACACACATACATACACACACACGCATATACACTTAATATACACACACACACGTACACACATAACTATACTTAAATGCCTGCGATTGTGTCTAGGCAAGAGTGTAAAATCCGACAACAAATTACCTTTCAGTCACGCCAATTAAAGGCTGGGTTAGGCCGGATGTCTTTTGAGAAGTGTTCTACGTTGGTCACTCGTCAGCCGGTAGGCTTCCTGATAGACTTACCGGTAAGCACATAACCAAGGCTTGATAGCCTGAGGGAGGTGCTGGCCTGGGTTGTGGGTAGCTGATGACCGTAGTTCGGAACCCACGTTAAGCTGAAGGTCCAGTCGCTAAATAGCCTTAGTTGCTGATGCGCCTCTAACCATAATACCCTTACTTTTAAAGTGCAGAATTCTTATGGGATCATCCAGCTCTTGTTTATTTAAACAGTGTAAACTTGTAAACATTTCTTCAAAATCACATTCGCTTCATCCAGATTTTTTAAATTATAATTGATGAAACCTCGCGTATATTTTGTAGCAAATATGAAGCCCGATATTTATTCTCAATCCCTAATTCAAGGAATGTAACAAAATACAGCTGTATATTTCACACACCAACGTATGCTTGTAAAAGCAATAGATTTCATTCAAAGTTTTTATCATTTCATTAAATTACACCATAAAATCATAGGATATACTCAAGAAAACTCAAATCGAAACTGAACTATGGACTACGCACATATAGGCTTATCGTTAAATTATAAATAAAAGTGGTGGGAGGAATGGTGATTGAGGATTATACAGCTAGACAAGTTGATATTTACGGTCAATAGAAATACAGAGTTTCTGAAAATCCACTCATTAGTTTTTAAATTTAGATAAAGAATATTTTAGTCTTTAAATGTGCTATTATATTATCAATTACGATTATTGTAAACGTGTCGTACGATATCTATGAAAAAGCGAGATATTTTTAGAATCAGTACATCAAAACTTTTCCGGCGCCATGAAGAAAACAATGTATAACTGCCGTGTTATTCGTGGTACATGTTTTGAATCTTTTTGAATTTTATTTTTTAGATTTTTACACACCTGAAACGAGTGCTTTCGATAAAAACTTCTATATTTCATAAATTAAAATAAAACAAATACATAAATTTAATTTAATTAATTTACACCATTATCCGACGTTTGCAAAGCTGTAACTAGTTTATAGTTCGAGAATTTACAGTCTGAACTATGAGCTGCGCTAATGGAATAAATATGTTTTTGATGCCAGCAACTCGTAGTATACGACGATGTTTCAATTCTCTAAAACAGACACCATACACTTCCTTAGGTGCACATATACTTTTCTTCCTGACATTTTATAAAGCGAGCAATAGTAACGAAATAGAAAAATAACGCCCTACAAGTGTCTATAATTTATTCTAAACAAATTTCGTTTTGTTTAGAATAAATTCAAATAAATTGCTACATATAAAAATATGCCCCACTGACAGCGGCAGATTGCAGAAATTACATCTAGGAGAATACCAATGAATTAAAATGCATCCATTTATGAACCGGCAGTGAGGAATTGTCAGGCGATGCCAGACAATGAACTCAAACCTAAAGGAAAAGTTTGAGGACTTATCGGCCAAAAATATCATCTTGAGAGGCTACATCTTATTGTTGTTATCTTGCAGATTTTACACATTCTGTATGTTGTTCCATAAGATGCCCGCTAGGATTTGTAAAATTCCTTTGGAATTATATAGGGGACAATGAAGCCTAACACGGCGATGCTTGTAGATGCTCAGTAACTGGACAACCACATAACGAAGACATCTATACCCCTAGACCTAAGTTGTTGCATCAACAATCCCTATCTGACAATATGGGGGCAATTTGTATTGACTTACGAAATTGCGATGCATGAAAGCATTCTCGTATGTATTTATTAACTTACTAACGAATTAAATCAATGGTTAAAGCTCGCTACCATCCAGTTGGTGGAACGCTTAAATGGAGTTTAAGCTAGTCCTAGCCTTGTCTACAAAAATCTCTACTACAACTCTACCGACTACATATACATATATATATTCGAATGATATGCCTTCATTCAGTTTAAAGTGGGTTTTTCTGCAGTGACACAATGGCAAACCCGTATCTACCAGAGTAACGAAAGAAATGTTGCAAATACTGCATCCAATTGAGCCTCTACTCCGTTCAGTATAATATCAAAACCTTAATAACATTACGAATATTCTCTTTTTTATTCATAGGCTTTTTTTCATGAAAACAGCTTCAATAAACTGAATCGAAGAAAAATAAATAATGATATGAACATTTTATTTATAAAAACTGATATCGGCAAGAGTTAGAGGTTAGAAGGATTATAGTTAGAAGAAATTGTTAAGTTCTTTAACCCATATATACCAGTTGTCCTACATGTAAGTCGACGGTTTAAACAGCCCGGCAAAAATGTCCTACTATGCATAGATGGCGCCATAAAAAAAAATCAGCTGTGAAGGAGCCCGTGCGTCGGTAGTAAACGCAGCTCTAAGATGGTGCAGCGTTTTGTTGTTAAAGTTTAATTGTTTACATTACGAAAAATGGACCACTGTGACGTAAATTTTGTTGGGTAAGTAATTAGTTACTAAATGTTGTTATTATATCTATTTTGGGGTATTGGTGATTAAAACTATATACTTGTGATATTAGATTGTTTCTTTTTGATAAAGGGTTACATAAAAGTAAATATGAAGCCGTCCTATAGGCAGGACTCTAGGTTTATAAAATATGGTGATTTTATTTTATTTTTTTTTTTTGAAAATTGAATCTTAAAGTTTTTTTTTCTATTGATACATGTTAAACATTTTAGGGGCCTTACGTTGAACGAAGCCTTAACTATGGCTTACGGTGATAATTTCCCCGAGGCTGGAATAGATATTTATATGCTTACGCGAGAAAATGCAAAATCAGGCGATGAGAATAATTTAGCAATTGATATTTTACAAGCTAATCAACTAAGAGCACCTGTTGAAACAAATTGTAATAATATAGCTAGTTCCTCAGCTAAAAAATGCTAATTACATGCGCAGATACATTGAGATCTAAGTGGAGTTCCCATAAATTTCACTTTTACTTTGATATTTTTTTTACTCTGGTTATTTGCTTATTTCATTGCTAAACATAAGTATTCAGGGAGAACAATTCATTATAACAGAAGAAAATAATATTGTTGCTGTTGAATGGAACGACAACAACATTGTCACAATGTCTTTCAATTCTTTAGGCGCCAAACTTATTCATATTGTGAAAAGACACAAAGTGCCAAACATTGTCCAAATTGAACAACCATATGTCGTGAAAAAAGATAATTCGAATATGGGCGGCGTAGATCGCTGTGATGAGAACATAAGCCTTTATCGTACTTCCATTAAAGGGAAAAAATGACATTTGTTCTTGACTGCTAAGTGTATTGATATGGCCGTGCAAAACGCTTGGCAAATACATAAAAACAATAAAGGTACCATGGACCATTTATATTTTAGTGTGTAGCACTTCTTCAGCGGAATAAAAAATCGTGTAGCAGTTCTAAGGGGAGACCCAGTCAAACTGAAAATATGGATATTCGTTTCGATAGAATTCACCATTTTGTTATTCCACATGACAAACAAAGAACGTGCCGCTAGTGTCGCTCAAAGACTACTACCATGTATCGTAAGTGTGATGTTGATGTTCATGTTAATTGTTTTGTTTCATACCATACATAATCATTTCATGTAATAGTATTATTATATATATATATATATATATATATATATATATATATATATATATATATATATATATATATATATATATATATATATATATATATATATATATATATATATATATATATATATATATATGCTTCCAACTTTCACGGTTATGGGCCTCTGCCACTCGGGTCCAATATACTTAACGATGTCATCAATCCATCGTGCTTTCGGTCTTCTTGGCGGACGTTTGCGATCAAGCGGTATCCACACCAGGATTGCATTGATCCACCTGTCGTCCCATCGCCACACTATATGGCCTGCCCATCTCCATTTCAACTGCTTTGCTCTTCCAATGATGTCACAGACTTTTGTTTGTTTCCTGATCCATGCGCAGGACTTTCTGTCTCGTTTTGTAATGCCGAGCATACATCTTTCCATTCCCCTCTGTGCCACCCGAAGTTTTGAATTGATTGCGATCTGAGTGTCCAGGTTTCACTTCCGTATGTCATAACGGGTAGAACGCACTGATCGAAGACTTTTCTTTTCAAGCAAAGTCAGGAGTCTGCTCTTAAACACTATGTTGAGCCTACCAAATGTCTGCCAGCCACATTTAATACGCCGTTCCACCTCCAGGGCGGTATTCCCCTCCATTGAAATCCTCTGCCCAAGATATATAAAGGTGTCCACAATCTCCAAATCCCTTCCTAAAACTGAAATTATTCTGTCCTGAACGAAGTTATTGACCATAACCTGACTCTTTTTCAGGTTTATTTTCAAGACAAACGGTTCGCCAGCCCTCTGGGTCTTGTGAAATGAGAACAATATCATCTGCAAATCTAAGATGGTTTAAGTTTGCACCATTGATCTTTACACCATCCTGTTCCCAATCCAGTTTACGGATATATATATATATATATATATATATATATATATATATATATATATATATATATATATATATATATATATATATATATATATATAGAGGGGGTTAAGTAAACATGCGGCAAAAATGCAAGGGGTTATTCCTTGTCCTATTCTAAGAATATTTTGTCCTATGATGATTTTTGAAAAACCCCTTTGTTTCGAAGATACAGGGCGAACAAAATTTGCGACAGCCATATTCGATATTTGTTGAAATCATTAATGTAAATAAAAGTAGGGTGTACGTTAATGAGTTTATCAAGTACAAAAAAAATTTGTTTCGATCTCGATCACTTGGAACGGCTGTTTTATTTAGTAAGTGGATTTCATCGGTCGCATTTGTTTACATAGATTGAGTGACATTTGGCTGTTTGACGTGTCTTAAATAGTGAGTGAAGTCCTCTATCATAATGTATACAAACGCCGAGATGACTGACATGCACTTCATGTATGGACTTGCTGATGGCAATTCATTACAAGCTAGGCGATTGTACAGTGAACGATTTCCAGTCCGTAATGTCCCCGACCGAAAAATCTTCGAAAACATTCATCGATGTCTTCGTGAAACAGGCACATTGAAACGAACTGAAGGGTCAGGAAGATCACTGACTGTAAGAACGGCACCATTGGAACAGCATGTGCTGGACATGATAGCGGAAGAGCCTGGTAGTTCTACGCGAAAAATTACAAATACTTTGAATGTAAGTCACTGGACAGTTTGGAAAATTCTTAAGGACAATTTGTTGTATCCATACCACATTCAACGCGTTCAGGCACTACTACCTGTTGATTTTCCTCCACGTATTGCATTATGTCAATGGATATTGCAAACTTTACTTCACATCCCTCTATTCCTGACACAAATTCTTTTCACCGATGAAGCCACTTTGGCAAGAAACGCAATAAGGAATTTTCATAATAACCATGTGTGGGCAGATGAAAATAGGCATGAGGTATGCGAAGATAGTTTTCAACATCAGTTCTCGTTGAATGTTTGGATTGGAATTGTAGGTGACTATCTAATTGGACCGGTATTTCTATCACAAATACTTACTGACGAGGTGTATAGCAACTTTTTGGAAGCAACCCTGCTTGAGTTTCTGGAAGATGTACCATTGGTGATGGTGCACCACCACATTTCGGGTTGGTTGCTTGTGATTTTTTAACAGCAACATGCGGATATCGCTGGATTGGTCGAAGTGATCGACTCGATCCCCGGACTTAAACCCTCTGGATTATTTCTTCTGGGAATATCTGAAGTATTTAGTTTACGCTACTCTATAGAAGAATTTGGATGATTTGCGAAATCGGATAATTGCTGGGTGTAACTCAATTAGAAACGACCCCGGTGTGTTTGAAAGAGTTCGACAGTCAATGACGAGAAGATTGAATACTTGTATCAAGTCTGGAGGAAGTCATTACGAACATTTATTGTAGATTGAGCAACTTTACATGTACTTTTTGATAATAAAATGTTGTTAATGTCGTAAATTTTGTTCACCCTGCATCTTCGAAACAAAGGTGTTTTTCAAAAATCATCATAAAACAAAATATTCTTAGAATAAGTCAAGGAATAACCCCTTTAATTTTTGCCGCATGTTTACCTTACACCCTGTATATATGTATATTTAGAAGCTATAGAGAGCATATATTTTATTTTTATAGAGTCTTTTGACTTTGTTATTAACGCTTTGAATAGAGTCTTTACGATTTTCATTTCGAATTGGAAATGCGTCATTTTCCTTGTTCGATGCTCTATTTGATATAGTTAGTGGTTACTTAAAATTTCATACAAATAAATGAGAGAAAGCTATTCTATTGGCTATTTTACCCTAGAACGATCAAATAAATTACACACACACACATACACTTTCGTAGTAATTATCTACAAAAAAAAGTTACACACGGTGACTCCCAATTTGGAAATTATTACTTAAGCACCTTACAGAATATTTTGTTATTTTATAAACTATTAACAATACCAATTCTTCTATTGTAAAAGTAAAGTAAAGTGTTTGGGTTAGAGGCGCATCAGCAAGTAGGCTATTTAGCGACTGGACCTACAGCTTAACGTGGGTTCCGAACCACGGTCATCAGCTTCCGACAAACCCAGGCCAGCACCCCCCTCGGGCTATAAACCCTTGGTTATGTGCCTACCCATAAGTCTATCAGGAAACCTACCGGCTGGCGAGTGACCAACGCAGAACACTTCTCAGAAGGCATCCGGCCTTACCCAGCCTTTAACTGGCGTGACTGAGGGGTAATTCGTAGTCGGATTTTACACTCTTGCCTAGAAACAATCACAAACATTTAGGAAAGATAAACGGACAGAAGAAAGAAAAATAACCATCCGAGCGCTGGAATCGAACCAGCTACCGCTCCAGCGCGGATTCGGCAAAGCAGGCGCTCATACCGCCGCACCAACGCGACCGGCTCTTCTATTGTGAAACACTAAACTTGATTTACTATAAAACACACGTGCACACCTTATATCGCACATAAACACACTTTATATCGCACACGTGCGCTTTTCGACGCACGTTTCGCTAGCCAAGTTAGCATTTTCAGGAGATAATATAATGTAAACATCATTTGCCCTTTAAACACTACATTATGATCAATTCTTTTACACCAAATTCTTCAACACCAAATGATTTATTTTTAACTTTTTGACGTACGCTTCGTTAACCATGTTAGCATCATCAGGACTGATTCAATTTAAACACCATTTGCAATTTAAAAATTATACTATCATCAATTTTTCTATTGAAACCTTCGGTGTCAAACACTAAACTTAAAGAGATTTACCATTAAACACCAAATCATCAGAAAAATGAGTCAATCATCTCCTGATAATACTAACTTGGTTAGCGAAACGTGAGTCGAAAGGTTTAAAAAAGTGATTTGGTGTTTAGTTGTAAATTTCTTCAGTATCATTTGTGCCACCATCAGTCTCAATTGAAGGCTGTTTTAAAACATGCTAATCAGTTTAAGGGTATTATCGAGTACTTATTGCTGTGTATTTATTTAATTGGCACTACTATTCAGCCGAATCATCTTCCGAATACCAATTGATGTTAACTTCCGTTTTTTCTTGAAATTGTTACGCTTACATTATCAGTATTTTATACCTGAAGCTTCACACCACGATGACCGGACACATGTAGTATTTGTATTATATAATTATAAAATTGTTTTTGAGAAAAGTGATCATACTTTGAGTTGTGTTGTGCTATATCATAATTGTTGCAAGCATGGTTTGTGCTATATCATAATTGCTGTAAACTAAAAAAGTTTTTTTCATTTTCATTTATTGGCTTATATATTTTTTTGTGTCTCCCACACACAATATATTCCCTCCTCTCTATATTTGACGAGTTATACGGAACTTTTATTACCTGTGGCAGTTTGGCGTAATTGTTATACCTTTTAACTTAAACGGTGGGTGTCGTTTCGGAAAAAAAGTTTCTTTTTTTGCTCTCTCCATCGACTACTAAATCAAATAAAGAAACTATATGTTTGGTAAAAAAGTTCTATATTTTCACCTAACTCATTCTTAATGCCGTCAAAATTCGAGAAAAAATTTAGTCATGTGGTATCGTGTCGGTGTGGCTATGAGGATAAGTGCGAAAGTTACGTATCGACTGATCTGTAGAACCTCTAGAATATCTAGAACATCGTAAAAGGATATCTGATATCGGTGTACCCCAAACATCTTCTTTTGACACTTAAAGGTATTAAAAACGGAAACGATTTCCTTTTTTGAAGAAAACTAAAAATTCAAAAAGAAAATTCAAAATGTATAGGTAATATACTGCTACTATGCTAGTATTGCTTGTTGCTGCTCTTAATATTTAGAGTTTAGATTAATCTTTCCTTAATATGATCTGAATGATAATATATGATCTTAATATGATAATATTAAAAAAAAACATTACAGAAAATATAGAATATTTGATTCATTTTTTACCTTTTATGTACACCATGATAATATTTGATACAAAAAAAATCAGGAATCAAATGGTCCACTTCATATTATGAACCGAATTAGATGACCTATATATTATTGCGCATTATATACATGCTTCAAGTTCGTTTGAAATTTCTAATCGTCGAAAGTCATTCACCAATGGTTTCTCCTATGTATTTTATCTTCAATAAATCTGGATATCTCGCCAGCGCATTAAAGGACATTATGGCAGGTTCTTTTAAAAACTGCACAGTTTGACGAGATGAATATGATCTGGTTTGAATCTTGTTGAAAGATTTGGGCGAACTTGTAATATGACCTAACGACAAGCTTAAACTTCCTTTGATGGTTACCAGTGGGATCTGCTTCTTGCCATGCAGCCTTCTATATCATAATTTCCGTTCCGTGAAGTGAAAGCCGAAAATGTCCTTTCTATGTTCTAAATCCATCGGGATCACCCAAACAAAATCCAATTCATTGTATATATTATGAATCATAAGTAACACCAATAAAAACAGATTTTTCAAAAAGTTTTCTTAAATAACTTAGAAGCGAGAAAGATAAGCTTGTAAATGTTTTTTTTTTGAAGTGAAAACTTCGTTAGCCGTGTTGAGCGATTATCGGTAGGGGCAAAACTTATGGGTTTGCATCACCGACATGCTAGTGACGTATTGCGCCAAACTGGCGACACCAATTGCGTTTTAAATTTGTTTAAATGTGTTTTAAATTAAATTGTGTTTTAGATAATCAATATTTTAATTGTTTACTTGTAAAATCACTGTGCAGTATAAAAGTGAGTACTTAATAGGCTAATATTTTTGTGTAGAAAAATGAACAAATCATTTATTTTCGAATATTTCCATAATTAATTTAATTTCCATAATTGTTTCATCCCATAATTAATTTAAAAATTAAAAAAAAAATCACACGCTTATTCCGTTTTCAAGTTTCCGAAGTATTCCGAGTATCAAGTTTTCACTTCTGTCGGCAGTTCCCATGACTGCCTACCTTTTTTTTACTTTTCTAATACGGCCCTGTCTTTTTCTTCTTGCTTACTTGAAGCTAACATGCAATTTCCAGAGTTTCTATTATTGAATTAACTTTCTGTATAATATCAACCCTTCTGAATCTTCCTGTATGCGAGTTTCTAATTTTTTATGAATGACACTTGAGGTACTTTTTCTGTCTTGGTTTCGTAGTGATTGCATGATCCGATTTAATTTCCTCTGGTACACTTTCTTCTGATCATTTCATAAGCTAAAAGGATATCCGGGATTAGACGGCTTATGAAAAGGCAAAATGAAATAATCATTAGATCTGGGCATATCGGGTACTGGTACCAATTTAGTGCCAAATTGACCAGAACACAATATCTTTGCGCAATCTGCTGCTGCTTTCAATGCAAAAACAGCAACACAGTGAAGCTGGTTTAGCATCAACATTACAGAAATGGTTAAAACATCTCCTCACAATCCTCAGGAGGGCAGTTATTGCGGTGAAATAACTTATTGATCAAGAAAGTTGGACTGACAAATAAACACATTCTCTTCCAATTCAGCAAAGTTCTTTCGTAAAAGTGAAGAAATACAAATTGATGGATTGGGAAGAGTATCTATGAAAAATTTATCAAATAAAAAACTTCAAAATTTCTAGTGAAAAGTTTTTCCATTTGTTCATTAATATCTGGCCGGAGTGTTTACAACTTTTATCCACCAAACTGAATCTTTACCATCACGACTGCTTGAGAGCAAGTCAATGTTTAAGCTCCAGATCGAGAATTTATTACAACTAAAGGACTACCTGCCGTATCATCACTTGTCTCAACACCTTTTATAAATTAGATTATTTATATAAGTGTTTTCCTAACAGACATTTGACATCGCCTCGCATGTGTTATTACTTGCCCTACTAATATGCGTACAGTTACACCCAAATTAACACTCACAAAATTAAATAAACAAACTAAGATTTATATCTAAATTTACGTTATATTTATACTTGTATGTAGTACAATTATTTCGACATACGCTGCTTTTCAAAAAGTACTTTTTCAAATACAAAGTATATTCGTATATACAACTATAGTGTGATTTTTTGGTGCGTCCGAATTTTAAATTCAAATAAAACAATAACCAAATTATATGCCTTAAAACTATATAATGTGAAATAACATGCAATGCCATTATTCTTTGAAAATAATTTCTGACAAATGTTTGCCGCGGCTACTTCAGACAAACCGTATTTTGCCAATCCAATTACCGGTCACTTTTTCAAACAATTGGAGTCTTATGTTCGCAATTGTCCCAGTTATATTAGCTTCCAAGGCGTCAATTGTTGCTGGTTGATCGGCACAGACGAAAGATTTAACACAACCCAAAAGAAAATAATATAAACGCATTAAATCACATGACCTTGGTAGCCAGTTCCACCGAATTCTTTCCTTAACAAATCGATTGTTGCGTTAGCCGTATGACATGTCGAACCATCATGTTGGAACACACCTCCTCTAGAACAATACTATCCAAATTCGAAATTAAATAATCCACGTAGTCGTATAACAAAGCCCAACTTTCAGCAAACGTCTACGAATTAATAAATTTGGATCTTCATCAAAATATCCGAAGATATTTTCTTCGGACCGGGCAGTTTTTTGTCTTGTTTTTGTTTTAAAGTCAAACAGCGTGAAATACGTTCGGAATTTATCAATAATTCGGAGAATATATCGCTCGGTTGGGCGATTATGTGCACCATAAAATTCGTGAAGTGCTCTATAAGTTTGGCGCACTGAATACTAATTTCACAATAAATTGCGACAATTTGTAAAGGTTGTTCTAATGTTAGACGCTCCATTACGATTTACCAGACTACCAAAACACTGATTTTACAGACTTGCATGCAAACTAATAGTTGCTTTGATAGTGATCCCTATCGAAAATTCAGACACACTAAAAAACCATCCTATATATACATGTTAAATGATTTTCACTTAACTTTACTTTTTAAATAATATTTATTTGGGAGTTTACACTTTGTTACTTTTTAAATTCAAATTAGAAAACAATTATAAAATATTACTATTATAGAGTAGAATCTTGAAAAATAGAAATCCTTTAAATGTGGTCAAAAATATTATAATGATTTAACAGTTAGATCACTGATAATATAATAATCATGATGGCTGGGCGGTGGTCCTGCTTCAGGCGTTATGTTCTTTTCTTATATGTTCAGGCGTGCTGACTTGGCATCTGGACCTTGTAGGGACAGATCGCCTTGGGAAACTGCGTTGTTGTATGGTTCTGCTGATGCTGCAACCTTGGACTTGTTTACTGGAACCACGGAAAACGACGTAAAAAACGATTGCGTTAACGTGGCTTTAACCTTGGCTTGGTTATGTCACGGAGGATATGTGGGATGAACTGCTGACATTGCGTATGCTGACAATGTATCATTATTGTATGATTTTAACTTTGTAAATATAAGATAAAGGGGTTGAGTTGATATATAACAGCTCCCCTTTTTACATAAAAGTTGGCACAAGGGGATAACTTTTAGGAAAGATTCTTTGATGATATATTGCTGTTGAGTTCGATATTACCTTCTTCTTCTGGTTTTTCGAGATGAATGCTTGGTCTTCTTCGTGAAAGAATTTTCTTCCATTTCGCTGTATACTTAGCAAATCTGCTTCTTTGAGGTGATGGTGGGTAATTGTCATGAGTGATAGCAATTCCTATTGGTGATCTTCTACGAGCTCGACATTTGCAAAAAATGTAGAGTATTGCAAGAGCAGCGATGATAGTGATTGTAAGGATCGTAAACCAGCTTTGATGTTTCTTTAGAAATGGTTGATTTATTAAATTATCCAATTGGTTTGTATTGGTTTGTATTAAAGAGTGTCTATTTTTCAGGCCCAATTAAAGGAATATTTAATACAAATATAACATTAGTATCTACCTGAAATGCTTTCGATTCAATTATATCAAGATAATAAGAAATTGATGGTACGGAAGATTATTTCTTTTGAGAGATTGTGAAATGTGTCTTAGTGAATCCATTAGATCAAGAGGGGTTATAATCGAACTATGTAATATTTGTAATCGAGGGAAAGTTATGGAATTAATAATATCATTGATTGTATTTTTAAAGTGTAGCTTTCAATCAATGCAATTTGATCATTATCGATTCACGAATTTTCTTAATATTGTTATTGAACGTTTCTTCATCAACTTGTAATTTTCGAAGTGTAGAATTGTTTTTAATTCGCAGGACCTAATGGAAGATGTACCATATGAGTTCCGATATGGCATGTTTTTAAGCACGAGGAGGCTCCGTCTCATTTATCTGTAAATGTAAGAGCGCATTTAGATCAGTTATGTTCAGAACGATGGATAGGATGTGGTGGACCAGTGCATTGGCCACCACGTTCCCCAGATTTAAATCCTCTCGATTACTTTCTATAGAGATACTTGAAGGCATTGGTCTATGCTATCCGGATTGGCACTGTAAAGGAATTGCAGTAAGTGTAAGTGTAAGAAATTGTAAGTGTATTTACTGCTTGTGATTATATCAAAAATAAGCCTAGTATTTTTGGCAGGGTAAGATCTTCTATGAAGAATATAAGTAAAGGTTGCATTGAGATGAATGGAGGTCATTTTCAACATCTGTTGTGAATAAGTCTTAAAGCCTTACTAATAATTTATCTTGTTATTGTTGGCTAGTAAATAAACATTTTCACACAAGGCTGCCTACTTAATTATTAAGATGAATTTAGATATCCATGTAATCGTACATGGATTTAGAAAAAGTTTCCTGGAAAACGAGATGTAATAAAAATACGTTTTTTTCCTAAACATCTTTGTGATTCAATAATTTGATTTAAAAATTACAAAATATTACGAACAAAAAAGTTATAGCAATGTGTAAGAAGGCAACACCCCAATTTGACGCCCCTGACTAAATATTCAATTATTAATACAAAAAACGTTTTTCGATTCCAACTTATTGAAGTATACTGAATTTCACGGCTTTACCATAAACCGTTTCGAAAATATTGCGAACAAACCATCTTCAGAGTTTCCCTTTAAGGGACTCTAGCCCCTTTAAGAAGGGTATGTTTATAGGAACTTTTTTAATCCATAGAGTTACCTCCCAAATAATGTCGACGTTATTTCCGGACACCCTGTAGATTCACAAAAATCAACTAGTAAGAGGGATTGCGGGGGCCTAACAGATATATATATATATATATATATATATATATATATATATATATATATATATATATATATATATATATATATATATATATATATATATATATATATATATATATATATATATATATATATATATATATATATATATATATATATATATATATATATATATATATATATATATATATATATATATATATATATATATATATATATATATATATATATATATATATATATATATATATATATATATATATATATATATATATATATATATATATATATATATATATATATATATATATATATATATATATACCCCCGTTTTTGAACATTAAGTTCTACAGACTTGAAATTTGACAGGAAAGTTGTTCATAGGTTCTAAATGTTCACTGAGGAAGATAGTTCGAAAAAATCAACTCCTAAAGGGGGTTGCGGGGGATGTATAAGACAAATAATCTTCCTTTTTTAAGATTTAAGGTAGAAATAAAAAACAAATAACTTCATTTTATATAAACAAAACAAATCAATTAATACTTATAAAATTTATTATGTATTTACCTGTCAATAAAATATTTTGATGGTTTTAGTTTGAAACATAAAAATAACTAAGAACACATAAAATATTTATATAAATATATAATATATAATTCTAGCAGGTAAAAACTATAAAATTCTGCAACTAATCATCAAAAAATCAATTATTACTAAAGTTTAATTTAGGCGGGTACTGTTATTATTCAATGTATTAACTGTACTCATTAAGTAATGTTGTTTTTTGATACGGTACAAAATTCTGTTTTATTTCAAAGTTAATACAGCTTTAATCTACAATATAATCTCCATCATTCTCAACAGTCTTCGCTCATTTCTCTATTAAATTTTCTATTCCCATATTGTAAAATAAGAGTGATTCTGAAGTAATATATTTATCCATACAGTTTTGATAGCTATCGTTTTAGGATTTTTTTTTTCACAAAAAAGTTCCATTGATCTAAAGAGATCGTAATCTGACGCTACAGCATCAAGAGAATACTTTAATGTTTTCTTGGGTGATTCGGGTATTATATGGCTATATACTTTTTTCACACATTAAGTTATTCAAAAGTTATTGCACTTTAAAATTATCGTAATTTTATACCTGATCCTATGAAGATTCGCTAACATATGTTACACAATATATAACATGTTTTTCCTTTATTTGGGTTTTTCGCCACTATCTAAAACTCGAAAAATATCAAAAATACCTGTTCTTATTTAAAGAAAGAATCACTGAAGCATAGCAATACTGTTATTTTTATTTAAATTAATTATAGATTATAGTTTCTTTTAATATTCTGTATTTTGTTACCGATTCTTTTAATGCCGTTTTGGAATTATTCCAATTGATTTTATAACCCGATTCCCATGCGTGTTGACAAATTCTAGATTTATTAAAATCGCCCTTTCTAAGAAGGTTTTTATGCTCTTTTACTCTAACATCTAACATCTAATTGATATTTTTTGAGTTTTAGATAGTGGCGAAAAACCCAAATAAAGGAAAAAAATATATGAACACGCCACAATCATTCAGACATTACTTAATATACATGTTACAACACGTTACAAATATACAAAGAAAATCTATCAGGCGTTCCAAACTTTCAGATTATGTAACTTAAACTGTTTGCAACCAATTTTGATCAGTTTTATTAATATTCACGATTAACATTCAGTTTTATTAAAATAACGATAGGATCGTTATAGAGATCGTTAAGAGTATTAAAATTACGATAATCCTTTATAATGATAAAAAAACTATTTTTAAAATATAAACTTAATATGTTGTGAATATCATAAAAAAATGGAAAAACATTCATGAATCTGATTTGGAATTTGAATGGAATGTTATCAATCAAATGGAAAACTAAATAATTAAATTGAAATTAATCAAATTAAAATATTGATGTTATGGAAAAACTTGTTCAGTTAATATTCTAGAATTGCCGTAGTATTAGAATTAATTTTCTGTAATTTGTTTTGGAGATTTTAATACATTACGCTTACTATAGCTAATCATTAATGATTATGTAAAAAACAGAAACACACACTGATTAAATTGAATCCACGTTTTATTTCAGAACATAATTCCGAGATTATCAAAATATCGATATAAAACGGTCAAAATATATTAACTGGAATATATACTACAAAAGCTGAACAATTCCCAGTAGTGAGAATAAAATTAATTTCGTTGTGAATGTTTTCACTAGTTTTTCAACATAATCATATCCTTTTCCAATAATTTTTCAACATTTCTATTCCATTCTAATATTTAGAGACTGGACCGGAAGTAAATAATCATTTCATGCAATGGCGAGCGCCGTTACTCCAATTTCTGAAAATATCTATATCCCCAAAGTGTTTATAAATTCATTTCAATTATTTTTTGCGAGATTATTTTTTATATTGTATGGTAAAAAGTACGGTATGGTAAACAGTAGTACACGGTACGGTATAGTAAATAGTATGATATAAACACAACGATAAAGCAAAAGTTAGTATGAATTCATTTTTCTATAGAAGAGTACGACTATGTCTAAACACACTGATAAGCAGTGTCCTTCCTCGAGCCCGGGTAGAAATCTACTCTCTATTTATATCTCACATTTTGCTAAAAGTATGAAATAACAGCGGACCCTTACTCACTGAGGCACCTAGAGCTCTTTGTGGCCGCTTATGACTATTTAATATGACATTATTTAATGGCCTATATGATTTTCACACGCCGGGTAACCTAATAAGTCTTATAGGAATGACACTACAAAAACACATTTTACCCCGTCAGGATTAATAGCTATGTATCAACAGAATTTGAAGCTACAAACGGAATGCGCCAGAGAGATCCGCAATTAACGCTGCTATTTATATAACTTTAGAGGCAAAAATAAGAGACCATTGTACAATAGTTATGGAATGTTAGTAAATATACATAACAGTTACAAATGCGGACGTTTGTGATCAAGCGGTATCCACTCCAGGATTGCGCTGGTCCATCTGTTGTCCCATTGCCTCGCTATATGGCCTACCCATCTCCATTTCAATTGCTTTACTCTTTCAATGATGTCACACCCTTCTGTTTGTTCCCTGATCTATGCGCAGATCTTTCTGTCTCGTCTTGTAATGCCAATCATACATCTTTCCATTCCCCTCTGTGCTATCCGATGTCATAACGGGTAGGACGCACTGCTCGAAGACTTTTCTTTTCAGACAAAGTGGGATCCTGCTCTTAAACACCATGTTGAGCCTGCCAAATGCCTGCCAGCCATATTAAACACGCCGTTCCACCTCCCGGACGGCATCCCCATACATTGAAATGCTCTGTCTAAGATATATATGTAAGTGGTCCACAATCTCCAAATCTCTTCCTAAAACTAAAATTCTGTCTTCGGCGAATTTATTGAACATAACCTGACTCTTTTTCAGTTTTAATTTTAAACCAAATGGCTCGCTCGCCCTTTGCAGCTCTTGTATGGGTCTTTGCAGCTCCTCTGGGTCTTGTGAAAGGAGAACGATGTCATCTGCAAATCTAAGATGGTTTAAGTTTGCACTGTTGATCTTTACACCATCCTGTTTCCAATCCAGTTTACGGAATAGTTCTTCAAGGCCAGCGGAGAAAAGAATAGGTGATATTGCATCAGCCTGCCGTTCACCTCGTTCTACATTAATTCGCACTGCAAGATCTTCAAGGTGAATTGTTGCTGTAGCTCCATCATATATCGATTTATTATTATTCACGTATGGGCCCTGGTGGACCACGCGAAGTACAATTAGTAGCGTTTGTTGTTGTTAGCCTTCCTTTGCGCCCATACTAATTTCATTCTTTCGTTATGAGCTTTTTTCCTTTCGTCAGACCAAGTTGTTTCAGTCTTCCTACATTTTTCTCTCTGGCCAACCTTCCAAACGTTAACCTTGTGTCTGAAACAGCCTCTATCCTGAATTTTACTTTGTGTAATATTTGCTGATCTTAGGTCCTCTTTAATTGCAGCAATCCATTTAATTATTTCTACTTTAGCTCTACTCCTATTTTCATAAAATTCGACTATTTGTCTAGTTAGCCTACTCAGATTCATCCGTTTGATGTGATATATATATATATATATATATATATATATATATATATATATATATATATATATATATATATATATATATATATATATATATATATATATATATATATGTTGATGACATGTTTTTTGAACAGTTAGTGTTTTGCAAAGAGAGGGGTGACAACCTAGCCGCGCCACCAACGAACAGCTTTTAGACATGGCACTTTGAATTTTGGAGCATCGTGTATTTGTCGTCAAGCAGCTTTTTAGAAACCGAAATTTTGTAGTTACCGTGCAACGTCTTTTTCGTCAACAGTTCAACGTTGAACGCAGAGGGCCAATTCCAAATCGAAACACGATACTCCCACGATACTACAATGTATTCTGCATGACGACTTGAAATTTCACCTTTACAAAATAATGATTGTGCAACAGAAAGAAATTTTGCACTGCGCAGAGAGTTTTGACCAAGCATACTCGCCATTTTTTATGATGACCATGATACCGCGATAATGATAAGTGACGAAGCCCATTTTAATTTAAATGGATATGTAAACAAGCCGAACTGTAGGTACTGAGCGGCAGAGAATCCACAAGAGCTACACCAAAGACCTCTCCATACTTAAAAAACTGACATTGTGGTGCGGAATTTCTAAATTAGGGATCGTCGTTGGTCCTTACTTTTTTGAAGAGGAGGAAGGAATATTAACAGTGACTACGACAGGTTATGTTGACATGTTAAAAAATTTTCTGATACAACAACTTAAACGGCGACAACGGCCTGTTCGACATATGTTTCCTCAA
The DNA here is from genome assembly GCA_031761425.1 of Cosmopolites sordidus. Taxonomy (NCBI): domain Eukaryota; kingdom Metazoa; phylum Arthropoda; class Insecta; order Coleoptera; family Curculionidae; genus Cosmopolites; species Cosmopolites sordidus. The sequence continues at coordinate 289,333 of JARFXV010001808.1, read as the reverse complement.
AGTGTGATCTCCCGTTTCGGCAATGTTTCTTGGTCCCCAAGCTCTTCAGACTTGTTTGCATGTGACTTTTTTTGTAGAGTTACCTCAAGTCTAGACTGTATGCTAACAAACCAGGCACGAAACAAGAACTGAAAGTTGCTATTCATCAAGAAATCGCAACGGTACCAGAGGAAATGATTTTGAGAATGATCCACAACTTTCAACAAATTGCAGATGTGTGATCGCGAAGAAAGGCGACTTTTGACTGATATTATAGTCCATCATGAATTAAAAATTGTACTATTATTACTTCATTTAGCTGTAATTATAATAATAAAAAGATCTCAGCATGATAGCAATGACAGGGAAAAAACTGGAATTTAATAAAGTACACGAAATTTGTCTTTAAGACTTCTAATAAAGAGGGAAACAATGATTATCAATAATAGTTAGGTGAGAGTTATAGCGACAAATAAGGGTTATGATTGGTCATGCAAGAACTGTCGACAATTTAAGTGTGATTTAAATGAATTAAAAGCCCTTGTGATGCAGTTGCAAGATGAGGTCCGTTCATTGAGGTCTCCAATTGTGCAATCACCTGATGTCCTTGCTGATACCGCTTTTGAGAAGATTATTGATGAAATTAATGAAAGGAATTACAACAAAACAAATTTAATAATACCTGGTATAAATGAGCCAGATCAGAATCTGAGCATCGAAGAAAGGAAGGCAACTGATAAGGCCAGGATAAGGGATATTAAGGGGCAATCGGTAGTAGCGTTGATGACGATATCATTAGGCCTATAAGGTTGGGCAAAATTAATGTTCAACGTTCCCGCTTGATCAGGGTAATATTTAAGAGCGAGGACCAAGTGAAGGCTATTGTTCGTAATGCTTATAAATTGAAGGGTCACATGATAGGACACCGAATCAAATTAAATACTACAAAAAGATGAAGATTGAATTGGATAAGCGTCGTGCGGAGGGTGATGGTCGTTATACCTTAAGATATATTAGAGGGTGACCAACTATAATTAAGGAGGCAAGTGAGTCAAACTAACCCTGCCCAACAGTATCAGATCAGTGCCAGAAAAATATTTTTTAATTTGCTACCAGAATGTACGAGGTCTGAATATAAAGTGTGTCCAGTTCTATTCATCGATCTCCGAGTCTGAATTTGACATAGTGGCTATAACTGAAACATGGCTTAGGAATGATGTTTGTGACGGTGAATTGTTTTCGAGTGATTATGTGATCTACAGATCGGATAGAAGGTTGAATTGGCTAAATCTGTGTTGTGGAGGTGGGACGCTTTTAGCTTGTAGGTCGGATTTTAAGTCTCAGAGGCTTGATTTATCAGGGTTTGATCGGTTTGCACTTGTTCATTTGGTAGGATGTAAATGTATTTTTGATAGAGTTTCAATATTTGTTTTAGCAGTTTACATTCCACCTATATTATTTGCAGATTTGTTTAATGAATTGTTTCAGGAATTTGCTGAATTAGAGTACATGTATGGCAATAGAGTTTGTTTTCTTGGTGATTTTAATGTGTCGGATTTTGCAGATAGTAGTAAAATGAGCATAAGGAAACAAACTTTGATGACATTTCAATCATATTTTAGCTTCACTCAGTGCAATAAGATATATAATTGTTCTAACCGCTTGCTTGACTTGGTATTTTGTAATGATAATTGTTGGGTTTTGCACAATAATGGTTGTACAAGTTGGTTGATGAGGATATCTACCACCCATCGCTTATTATTGTTAATGATATGTCAATTAAGACGGCAAATTTTTCGAATAATAGGCACATAAAAAATTATAACTTTAAAAAAGGTAATTACGTGGAAATGTATGAATGTCTTCTCAATGTGAACTGGCAGTTTTTGGACGATTGTAATAATATTGATGGTATTATTGATAAATTTTATAAAAAAACTTTACCAGAAATTTGATTCTTATGTTCCACTTTACAATAATTTTAAGAGGAAATATCCTCAGTAGTATACCACCGAAATAATCAATAATATTAAATTAAAGTCACGATATTATTTAAAGTATAAAGAAACACTCTTGAATGTTTATTTATTAAAGTACAAACAATTAAGAAAAATTATTAACTCGCAAATTGAGAATACATATCAAATATATATGGAAACTGTTCAGAACTCCATTTACAATGATTCTGGAATGTTTTGGTCGTATATTAGTAGTAAAAGTAATTCAACTAGAATACTGGGTAGGATTGTGTATGATGACAATTTTTTTGGTACTCCATTGTGAATGCTTTTGCGAGTTTTTTCGCTAGTGTTTATGATACTGCTACTGGCTATTTAGGGAGAAGGGTGAGTGATATTTATTTTGCTGATCACATAGTTATTGACTATTTTGATGAACAAGAAGTTAAGGATGCAATAAAAAAATTGAAGCCAAAATTAACATCGGGCTATGATAATGTTCCAGCATTTTTGGTTCGAGATTGTTTGTCTGTGTTCTCTAAACCTTTGACAAAAATTTATAACTTGTCCTTGCAGACATGCACCTTTCCTGAAGCATGGAAATTGGCTAAAGTATGTCCAGTTTACAAGCAAGGTGACAGGCATTTGATCTCAAATTATAGGCCAGTGGCAGTGTGGTCAAATTTTGCTAAGGTGTTTGAGATTTTGCTGTATAATCGTATTTATCCGGCGATTAAGGGTATGCTTTCACTAAGACAGCATGGTTTTGTAAAGGGCAGGTCTACGGTAACTAATTTGGTATCGTTCACTCAATATGTTGCTAATGCCTTAAATGCTCGACAGCGTGTCGATGTAATTTACATGGACATATCTAAAGCATTTGATAGAATTGATTCGGCTATACTTTTGAGTAAAGCTCAAGAGTTTGGAATGAGTGACAAATTGTGCAGATTCCTACTATCTTATCTAACTAACCGCCAATATTATGTAAACTATAATAACTACCAGTCATTCATATATAATGCAAATATGGGGGTACCACAGGGTTCCAATCTTGGCCCGCTGTTGTTTCTGATGTACATTGATGATCTCTCCGGGCTTTTGGATTGTGAAAGTCTCATGTATGCAGCTGACTTGAAACTTTTTAGAGTTGTAAACAACATCCAGGATTGTAGGGGGCTGCAGAGAAATTTGGAAAAAGTAAATGAATGGTGTGAGTTGAATGGGCTTCAATTGAATACTAAGAAGTGCAAAGTAGTATCATTTTCTAATAAGTTAAATAACTTTAAGTTTAATTATTTCATAAACGCCTGTAATCTGGAACAAGTCCCTAATTTTAAAGATTTAGGACTAACTTTCGATACAAAGCTTTCTTTTGTGAATCACATGCATAATGTAGTGAATAGTGCTTTTAAATCGCTTGGGTTTATAATTCGTAATTGTAGATCATTTGATAATTGTGATGCTCTAAAGAGTTTATTCTATGCTTGTGTTAGATCTAAAATTGAGAATGGTTCTGTGGTGTGGAGCCTATATTACAAAAACCATAAGAAACATTTGGAGGATGTACAACGGCAAGTTTCTTTATTTTAAATCATTTGACGTTTACCCGGGAAGAGACTGATCATCATCAACTGCTGATTATGAATAATTTTGAATCATTGGAGTTAAGATGTTATCATTCTGTGAAATTTTTATATAAATTGTTGCATAATAAAATTGATAGTCCATGCTTGCTCGGTCAGTTTAGCTTTCGGATAATGAGGATGGAGTCTAGACTTGCGTTGCCATTTTATTTGAATCTGGCTTTGAACAATGTTTCCATTAAATCGCCGTTATACTCTATATGCTCTATTTTTAATGGTATTTCAGCGGATTGTGATATGAATAATAGTTCATGGCGCCACATATTGACATGTGTGCGTAATTACTTTATGAGGAAATGATTTAGTTTGTTTTTGTTATATTTATTAAAGGTAATACCGTTTTTTTTTTGTGTAACTTTACTTTATTTTCAGTATAGACAATTACTTTCAACCTAATTAATTTATTGTTTACTTCATTTTCTCTTTGAATTTTATTTTATTTTATTTTTTTCTATTATAATATGTTATTTTGTTCAATATTGTAGAGATTAGTGTAATTATTATTATATTTTGTAATTGATTACATTAGATATTAGTAATTAGCTCTGTAATGGGGTTATCCTGTTGGGCTAATAAAGCATTATTATTATTATTATTATTATTATTATTATTATTATTATTATTATTATTATTATTATTATTATTATTATTATTAAAAGGAAAAGGAAGTCAATCGGAAAATAGCAAAAAGTAATAGGTGTGCCATTCGAGTGCATACAATACTCAAATCAAGAGAAGGTCAATATTCAATCACTTTATAAATCAGTGTTTCTAAATTTAGTCTGGGTAAGAAAAATCTTACCTAGAATATACACTGGAAGGATAACAGTGGTATAATGGGAAAGACATACATATAAAGAAATACTCAAGTACTAAAAGTCAAAAGTATTAAAACATTACGAACACATATTTCATTAAACATTGTTAATCGATGAAAAAATTCCTTGTATCCAACTTTAAGTATGAACTGTTCACGAAACATATCCTCGATTTAGATCTCTCCTGAATGAACTTAATGTCTATAAATTCAGCAATCTTTCCAAATATTACCTTATAATCATTCAGTATAATTTCGTTGATTTTCTCTAACATTTCTGCGCTTTCACCTCTTTTGGCTTTTCACTACGTTTAACATCAAAAATACTTGTAGACATTACGTTTAAATTAATTGATTCAAACAGTTTCATACGATGATGCAAACTAACCCAAAACTTGATCAATATCATTATTAGTATGGATTGCTGATAAACTTTTGAATTAAAAACAACAATTGCAAAATGATTTTGACATTTAAGCCATTCTTCACAAAATACAGAATTCGTAAATTTCATTTGCTTCTTAAGAAACTAAACGACAAAAATAAAGCAAAAAATATGTTCTTGAAATAAAAGACTACAAACCTATTACAGCGTTATATATATGTCAACACAGAAAGCTGTTAGTCTATGGAGTAATAATGTTCCATATTTATACCACTCATTATAAAAGTATTAAGAAAACACATTAAATTTTAAGCTCGAATTTGGGTATTATATAGCCATAGCTTTTTTTTTGACACATTTTTAATTAATCAGTCTTGGGCATTTTTGAATCAACTATATAGTCATCAAATAATAGGAATATTGTTTACATATTTTACTATTTATAATACTTATTTATATTACCATTTATATTACTTATTTATATAACCATTCATTAACAATAGATAGTATTGTCCTTTATTGAAAAGAACCAAAACAAAATTTAAAGAAAAACAGTTTTTAAGTGTTCACCAACCCTGAACTGTTCCACTGATTAGAGCTAAATTGGACCAAGCAAGATCTGCATAATAAGTCGCATAAGGGAGAACTTTTCGACCCCATCTACAAATAACGTCCATAATTCTATTTACGACTGGTGATCGAGCATTATAACTATACTGTAAAAGCACTCGCCTCTTTCCAATACTATTTATGGCACCTTTTGCTTAAAAAGAGCTTCGAGTAACATTTTACGTAAAACTCGGTGGCTCGTACTATTTTTATTTTCATAATGTGAATTTTTTTACATACCATTGAAGAGCATTCAAAACTATACACCGTTTTAATTCCTATTCCTTCTTTAATGGGAATTATTAAACAAGAAAAAAACATCTCTATTTAGCAATTGAATGATTAATTTAGCAATAGTAAATTGATTTCAAACTTACCAGTAAGGCTTCACGTTTTTCAGCAAGAGGGTAACTTGGTTTCAGTGTTCTGAAAAAAATCACAATTCATTACCATCTAAATTGAAATTCCAATAATGTTGTTTTTTTTTATTTATTTAGAGAGAACTATTCTTTTTTATTTGCAATATCTTTGAGTTTAGTCGGAAAGATTAAAAATCACATTCGAGAAAATTAACACAAGGTAAGTAATACAGTAACTAAATATCATGGTCCATTGAACAGTGACACTGAACTGAATGATATTATACGACTAATTTAAGAAAACCTTCCTAAAATGCCATATTTCTAAACTATAAATTATCTAAAAACTGTTATTTATAACATTAATGGATGGATAAGATGGATGAATGAACCACCAAATTATAAAATTAATGCACAAGAATGACGTAGACTTATGAAACATGCTTCCTTCTTATCAATGAAGGTTCGTGTTGAATGTCGATGTATTGTGTTGATGTTGGGAAGAAGAAAATTTATATTGAAGGAGAAAATTACACATACAGATACAGAAAATTTGGGCTGGGATTAGTTAGGTTCAGAATTTCAGAATTTAGAATTTTGACACGATCACATTCATTAGAATACAATCAATTATAAGGAAATTAACAAACATTTTCAAGATGTATTTGTATTGCAAGATGCGATTTTAATTATCTGATATCACAATGATCCAATAAATACCAATAAACACAATGAGCTCTAGGAAATTTTGGAACCCCTAAAAGAAATGAATGGGGCCATGGCAACACAAGAAATAAGACTGATTATATAACATGGGACAAGAAACAAATATTCAAGGATGTTATAGTCTCCAAACAATTCACAGTGGGCAGCGACCATAAAATACTACGCCAAGGCAAGGAAAGATAAAAAGAAACAACTGAGTCTAGAACAATCCCAACAATATCGACGAATACCAAAAAAACTCCAACCGCATTGTAACGAAGAAAAAATTGAATGAAAATAATACGAATTCTATGTAGAAATAGTAGAAACAATCAAGAAAAACATTGCCAAAGAAAGAAGAGAGATGACAAATTCAGTCTTTATATACAAGCGTGATTTCCCATAATCATCACTTCATGGATGCAAAAAAAAATATTTCATCCAGCCCAAAGAATAGGCTGAATTTCGCTCAGGCTTTGGAACTAACGACCACCTTTAGAGTATTAAGCTGATCATAAAATAATTCCATTAATACAATAGACCCATAGCTCTAACTTTTGTAGATTTTCACAACGCATTTGAGAATATCCAATGTAATAGTATGTTAGAACCATTCATTGAAAGTTGCGTCGACTACCGACTCACCGACCTAATTTCAAACTTATACAAGAATGTCACGATGACAGTCAAATTACACGAATCGACAAACCAGATTAGTCCTAAACGTGAAGTTCAGCAGAGAGATACATTGTTTTCCAAGACTTGGTAAATGGGAAGACTGAAGGTAAACAATCGATGGAGTAAATTTCGTTTTGCAGACAATGTGGTCCTCATCACTAACGGGCTATTGGAAATGAAAGTTATGCTGGAGAAACTATTTATGCGAGAGAGTGGGTTTGAAGATGAAGTTCAAGAAAACCAATTGAGTAACCTTGTCCAGTCAAATTATTCCAAAATATCCGGAGAAGAAATCGAACTAGCCCATCAATGTACTGATGGTCATAAAAATATACCTGCGCCACATAAAATATATCGGGGCCACGAAACAAAAATATACGCTAGAGATCCAATTTAAAATATACGGATATATTACTTATCTATAAGTAATATATATATATATATATATATATATATATATATATATATATATATATATATATATATATATATATATATATATATATATATATATATATATATATATATACGGAATACTAAGAAATATATTTAAAATTGATATTCCCATCAGCCTGATGAAAAAAGACATTTAATCAATGCGTCCTCATTGGATCTCATTGGATGGATTTCACCTATGGAATGGAGACCATGTACTCTAATTTCAGCATACAATTTGAGGTTTGCACAGAGGCATATGGAAAGATTATTGTTGCGCATAATCCTTAAAGACAGAACACACAATGAGGCTATAAGCCCCAATGTATCGATATCATGGATGCCATTAATCATATTGTTACTTTAAAATAGAGATAGATAGATCAGAACAGCCTACAAGACTACTAAGGAAACATAAGATCAGAACAGTCGCAAACATCCTAAAAAATCCCAAGGAGAAAGTTAGACTGGAAAACCAAGGGGTGTATAGTATATCTTGTTCCGACTGCAACAGAACATACATACGACAAACAGACGAATATCGGCCAGACTACAAGAACATAAAAACAACTTAAAAAACAAACAAATCTCGTCCGCTCTGTTCCAGCACCATCTACAAACAGGACATAAATTCAATTTGGAAAGAGCCAAAGAAATAGCGAATATTGAAAACTACAAAGTCCGAACAATCAGAGAAGTCCTTGAAATAGAAGAAAGGGGTGAGCTAAATACGCGAAACGACACTCGCAACGTTCCAATAGTATGGAGTATGGAAATCTCTTCTGATAAAAGAAGAAATGCGACAACGTGGCGGTGAGGTAGAAAAATCAATAACCGGACGCCCGACAGCGTTGCCGAGCACCGCAAATAGTCCCGAACTACCCCGATATAATCTGCGCAGTCGCCAGCCGGCTATAAAAGAGTGCACGACCCGTGCACGTCATTTGGACTCTTCAGTCGACACTTGAAAATGCCAAATGAGATTTTGGGAAAATGTCGTGAGTCTTCACATAATCAACGGATCGACGCCCGGAATCATTTAGAAACATTATCTACCATCCGTGAAAATATAAGATGTAACAATTATAATCATTTAACTAATCTCTTAACACCTTTAACAGATATCTTTGAATTAATTTGATATTAGAATAGGCTACTATTCCTCATAATATTATTCCATATATGAATATTTGTTTCAATATTGTTTTATATATTAATAATATAGATTGTTAGTTGAAACATTCTACCTACTAAACCAATGGAGATTTCTGAGAGAGCTTTCTTCTAGAAAATATGTATTTTTTCCCGGTCAATCTTCTATCTAAATGCATTCAAGGCACTTTGTATTGTCATGTATTCTTGAGAACTATAGACAGGTGTAGTAAATGCTAAATGAACTAATTTTGCTCCTTAGTTATTATGTTTTTTTTTTGCTTTTTCTCAAATTGGCACATATTATTTTGTAAAAATGTTAATGTTCTCATTGAATTTATTTAGAACAAATGATCGCTGTATCAAGCGATACAATTCTGATGTTGTCAAGTCTGTATATTATAATATGCATAGCACTCTAGCACACTTCCCTAACACGAACTTACTTAGGGTTGAATTTTGTGATTTCACATTCATATTTTGCCCTAAAATGTATATGAGGGAGATTTGATTTCAGTAATATAAAGTAGTTTACAGGCAAAGTGTTTTTCAATTTATACTACATCCCTTCATGCCAAACGCAATCAAAACTGTAATCAATGTCCAGAAAAATTTCAAAGCAGTATTTGCTTGCCTCAAATCTTCATTAATGTTGTTTTCAATACGATGTACTTGTTGAATAGTTAAGTGTTGTTGTCTAAATCTAAATTCATACATTGAGATTAAATTATTATTTTCTAATATAAGTGTTAGTCCTGTAAGTAACAATGTATTAACTTCTTTAGAGACTACTCGGAATATATCAATAGGTCGATCAGATTTAACAGTTCTAAGTTCTGGATTTCTAAGTGCTCTGGTTTATACATAAGTTTATACATACAAGTGTTTTTTCAGCTCCTTTCTATTGAGGGGGGAAGTAACTTTTCATAATTGAATTAAACAGTTGGGTTAAGAATATGAACCATTTTTCTGAAATCTCTTGTAATATTTTACCTGTAATCGTAGATTGGAGATTTTATAAAGTCTATAATCACGTTAATTGATTCCTGTTGGAATTTATTTTAATAAAGCTTTCTTACGACAAATTCATTTGGTAAGGTTCTTCAGGTTTTTGATTTTCCTTGCTTGCTTCTTCAACGAGTTCTATATAATTTGGAGTGAATAATTTTCTTAAAATTATCGCAAATATTTTTTTTCTTTTCTGACTTTCAGACCATTTGCTGTTCATTTCTAATAGATGGTATAAAGTGCTATAGCCTATTTAGATTCAGTTGGTTCTAATTATTTATAAAGGATTCATTAAATCTGCAGTTTTTTTCAGCTGTTATTAGGCTTATTTACTGTTTTGTTTAGCTGGAGTTTTAACAGGGGTGATCCAGTTTCTTGCCAGTATTGCTTGAGGTTTTTTTTTCTGTAGTTTATCTATCTTTAATAGATACTGGATATAGATACAGCATATTTTAGTTTATTTAGATATTCTTAATTTTAAGGCATTTTCTAAGTTCCTTTTATATCTAAAATATGTCTAATCTGTTTTGTTACTGTTCAAAGTATGTTTTTTATATACATTTGTTATGCAAGTTATAATCACAGGGAAGGTAGTGAAATAAAAAATCATAGCAGAATTCCAAATGTAGTAGTTATGATTGGATTTTGTTATGGTGAAATTAAGAACATCATGGCTTTTATGTATATTATGAATTTATACGCATTATGAAATTATTTGATTTCTTTGTAATATAAATTTCACGTCAAATAATTTTCCAGGCAATTCTTCTGTCCTTCAGACAGCTAATATTGTCGACTTAAATACATGTCTCAATCCAATCACTTTAATAAACCAAGTATTGTTTTAAAAAACATTACCTCAGAGAAGGTCTAAAAATGGCAAAATTGCCTTCTAAAATAATTTTAATAATAAAATTAGAGCAAAATAATTTTCACCAACTCAACAGTTCAGCTTGGATTAAGTAAAATGTTCCTCTAAGGTGAAATACTAATAATATAGGCGTATTTCATCTAACATTGACATCGAACTTTAATTACAATGCATGTAAAAACATTTTCTCTCTGTTATCTTGAACTAATAGTAGCTAGAAGATCATGTTCTATAATTCAATCGTAAAATAGGAAATTAAGTTGGCTCTCAGGATCCGTGCTTGAGGATTTAAGCATGCTAACGATATTTGAAGGGATCTACAGATTGGATGGTTTTAATTCGATTCTTTTATTATTATATGATGTGTTTGCATAAAAATTTGTAAGGTTTCGAAGAGGAAATATATTGGAGAACAAGAAAGGGCAACATTTAGTTTAAACATTGGAATAAATGTGAAAATATACTCACTGTATAGCTTGAACACATACATCTATTTTTTCTTTATTTCCCGATTCTAAAGAATACAATTAAAAATAATTAAGAATTCCAATAAACAATCACAATCACACGGTAAACCTCACCTATATATATTTTTTGGTAGTATGTCACTGTCATTAAAAACGAATCAATGTAAGTCATTGATATACACAAAAAATATATTTACTTCCTATCTCTTCAGAATTTATAGAAATTAATATAATTTATTTTTAGATTCGTTTTGAAAACGGGAGGAGAATACTTTCAGAAACGTTAACGTTAAAAGTTATTTGTTGTATATTTTTTAGAACATTTTTATATTTTTAAAATTCTGTTCGTTAGGCAAATTTATTACAAAAACGAATTACTGAGAAATTTGTCTCAGTTTGGTTTTTTGTTTTTACCTAGTGATTCTTTATTTACATAAAAACAGATATTTTTTGAAAGGAAACAAAATGATTTACGGTAAGAGACGCATCAGCAACTACAAGGCTATATAGCAACTGAACCTACAGCCTTAACGTGAGTTCCGAACCACGGTCATCAGCTATCGACAACCCAGGTCCAGCACCCCCCTCAGGCTATCAACCGTTGGTTATGTGCTTACTCATAAGTCTATCAGGAAGCCTTCCGACTGGCGAGTGACTAACGTAGAACACTTCTCAGAAGGCATCCGGCCTTGCCCAGCCTTTAACTGGCGTGACTGAGGGGTAATTCGTACTCGGATTTTACACTCTTGCCTAGAAACAATCACAAATATTTAGGAAGTAAGCAGACAGAAGAAAGAAAAATAACCATCCGAGTGCTGGAATCGAACCAACTACCGCTCCAATGTGGTTTCGGCACAGCAGCGGTAGGTCGTTGCTCTTACCGTCCGCACCAACGCGACCGGCGATCTTTTTTTTTTTGAGATTTAGATCGTGGCCGAAAACCCAAATAAAGAAAATATATTAACATGCCACAATCATTCAGACATTACTTTGAACACAATCATTATTGCTTGTTTGCGTTTCTATATGTGATTGTAAAAATTGTCGCCCATCAAATTCTTTAAAATTGTTGTTTCTATCATGTAGTGAGGAATTTTTTACATGCTACTAAGTAGAGCAGTACACTTGTAATTCTGTTAAATGTGCTAAAAACAACCAAACGAGTTCAGCTTTGTTCCAACACCGCCAAGAAATAGACTATAGCATCGACTTTGAGAACACCAAACAAATAGTGTCGATATATCATTACAGAACACGCGTCCTTAGAGAAACACTAGAAATCAAAAAGAACGGAAAACTGAACAGATCTGATGATGCCCTTTACATACCAGGAATATGGAAAACATTCCTCAAAAACCCGAAAATCGATGTAAAACAAGAACCAAACAACTGTAAAGATCCAAACACCATTAAGCGGGTTGGAAGTAGCCAACAAAACACGAAACGCAACACGAGGCATCTTCGTACCCGAGGCAACAAAACTGTAACACTTGTGTATCCGACCGTCAGTTTTAATCTGTTTACCAAGAGAGTAAAGACTTGAAAATGCCTGTTAAATGTGCTAATATATGATAAATTCGCAAATTCGCAAATTCGCTGATTTAAATCTTATTTTTTCAATAATATAACACCAGACAACATACAGCTCTTGAAATGTTTTTTGTTTTAGTTTTTTAAACAGCACTAATTAGCGGTAAGAAAGACAACATCATCAAATGGAATGACGGAAAAGCACATGGTCACATCCTAGAACACATAATATGTCCTATAACTTTCTTATAAGTCAAATTTCTTCTTCTTTTATATAAACTGTAAAGTTTATTTTCGTTCGAAATAAATCATAAAAGAAGAGGACTTCAAGAAAATCTTTGCTGAACTGGGAAATAGGTTTATATGTGGTAGAATGCAAATCACCATTAGTAAGGTTCCAGTGTAGATCCAACCAGAGGACGAGCATTTCACAAAACTGCTAGCAACTGCTACTTGGGAAGAATAACAAGATGAGAACCGATAGACTGATCTACAAATACAAATTAAAGTCTTTATGTTCTTAATTTCAGCATAACAAAATCCATTCTCAACTAGTAGAATTCTGCTATAACTTATATTTTCGCCACCCTCATTATGATTACAACTTGCATAACAAATGTATGTACAGAAAAACCATATACAATAACAAAACAGATTGGATATATTTTAGATAGAAAAGGAACCTAGAAAATGCACTATAATTAAGAATATCTACTTATTTACTTATTTACTTAATCATATGCCTTTATACCGTTAGATGTCAGGCCTGTGGAGTTGAAGTTGTCTTCTATACATATTCCTCCATTTCTTCCCTTCTTGAGTCAGTTCCTTAATTTTATCCCATATTATGCCCCCTTTTGCAGCATCCTCTCTTATCCCATCGTTCCATGTTCTTCTTGGCCTTCTTTTACAGTTCTTCTCGTGGACTCGCGCTTCGTACACTCTCTTTGTGAGTCTGTTTTCCGACATGCGACACAAATGTCCAAACCACCTTAGTTGTCCTTCTGCTATTTTATTATTTATAGGTTCAATCTGTAGATATGCTTTAATTATTTGATTTCTAGCTCTGTCTCGTTTTGTTTTGTTCTTTATTTTCCTCAGAAACTCCATTTCCAATTCTTTTCAATGTCTCGCTACTGCACATTATTGTTGATGGGATTACCTTTTTAATCATTATTATCTTTATCTCCTTCGGTATTTCTTTCCTTCCAAGGAAAGTTGTTTTCAACATGTTAAACATTTTTATTTAAGAATATCTATCTAAAATATGAAGTCTGTCAAGGATTTATTAGAGGTAGATGTACTAGATCCCTTCTGTTAAAACTCCAGCTAAACCATATAGTAAAAAAGCTAGAAATCCTAATAATTGCTGAAAAAAACTGCAGCTTTAGTGAATATTTGAAATAATTAGAACTAACTGAAGCGAATCGATTATACTATGGTACTTTATACCATCTATTATAAATGAACAGCAAGTGGTCTAAAAGTCAAAAAGAAAAAGCAAAAAAAATGCGATTCTATTCAGAAAAGTATTCATTTCAAATAATATATAGAAGAACTCACTGAAGAAGCAAACAAAGTAAATCAAAATCTTGAAGAACCTTGTCAAATGAATTTGTCATAAGAAGGCTTTATCAAAAATAAATTCCAAAAAACAGAAATCAATTAAGGAAACAACAAAGTCGGTAACCAATTTGCCGACTCTCCAAGCTACGGCCTAATTACATATAAAATATCACAAGATCTACGAGAGAAATGGTTTATATTCTTAACCCAACTGTTTAATTCAATTATGAACCTTAGATACTTCCCTCCTCAATGGAAAGTAGCTGAAATAACACTAATGCCTAAATCAGGTAAATAACTAAAAATGTTAAATCCAATAGGCCTATTAGTACATATATTGGCACTGTCTCTAAAGTATTTTATAAAATGTTACTTACAAGACTAACACTTATTTCAAAAAAGAATAATATAATTCTATTGCATTTCAACAAGTGATGTTCAACCATTCCACAAGTACATCGTATTGTAAACATTCATGAAGGTTTGAAGCAAGCAGATACTGTTTTGAGATTTTTCTGGACATTGGATAGAGCTCTGATAGCGTTTGACATGAAGGGATGTAGTATAGATTAAAAAGCGCTGTGCATATAAACTACTACAAACTACTAAATAATTTGTGCCAGGTTGAGAAACGGTAAAAAAATTAGTTAATGTTGCATTTACTACAGTTAAAGGTACCTGTCTAACTGTTGTTCTCAACAATAAACAAATTCTACAAAATGGTATAAAGTACTTTGAATGCATTTAGTAAGCAGCTAGGTCACAAATTAAGAAATCTCCATTGATTCTTAAATAGAACATCTCAATTAACGATCCAAAATATGTTATTGATATATAAAACAATATTGAAACCAATATGGACATATGCAATAGAATCATGAGGAACAATGATGATTCTAACATCAAAATAATTCAAAGAAACTCATCAAAGGTATTAATACTTATCAAAACACCGAAAACCATATCTAACTTCCTGAGAAACCCTATGACAAAAATCACACTAGAAAACCAGGGAGTGTACTGCATATCATGCACCGACTGTAACCAACTATACATAAGACAGACAAGCAGACGAATTTCAATGTGAGTACAAGAACATCAAAGTAGAGTGAAAAACAACCAAACGAGTTCAGCTTTGTTCCAACACCGCCAAGAAATAGACCATAGCATCGACTTTGAGAACACCAAACAAATAGAGTCGATATATCATTACAGAACACGCGTCCTTAGAGAAACACTAGAAATCAAAAAGAACGGAAAACTGAACAGATCTGATGATGCCCTTTACATACCAGGAATATGGAAAACATTCCTCAAAAACCCGAAAATCGATGTAAAACAAGAACCAAACAACTGTAAAGATCCAAACACCATTAAGCGGGTTGGAAGTAGCCAACAAAACACGAAACGCAACACGAGGCATCTTCGTACCCGAGGCAACAAAACTGTAACACTTGTGTATCCGACCGTCAGTTTTAATCTGTTTACCAAGAGAGTAAAGACTTGAAAATGCCTAATGAGATTTTATCTAAACGACGTCAAAAATGTGAAAATTCATCAAATAAACGTAGTGACATCCGAAAGAATAATTTTAACATGTAAAGTGAAGTTGTAATCTATTTGGATATAAAAAAAGAACGTTATCATTTTCTAGAATATATGTTATTGTATAACACTGTTAAAGTATAAAATTTTACAAGATGTCTTAAATATTTGACATCATTAATATTTTTTAAAATAAATAAAGTACTCGGCAGATTATTATAAATTTTTTTCGGAAGCCTGCCTTTTCACTGATGAAAATATATTAACGATTTTTACGAGTGATTGCTGTAGTGTCTATTAATATCTCCCAGCGAGAATACAGCTTAGGTATATTCAAATTGTTATGTATTGGTAACACTTTGCTATTAATTAGAACATAATTTAATAATTTATTGTTAAATTATTAAAATATTTTGTTTGTTTACCCAATATACCTTCGATCACAGTCTTGACAACTAATTTCGTAAATCCCCGACTTTTCATGCTGGTCTACTTTATCCTTTGAATTACGCAGAACTTCTCTTAATTTATTATATGGTTTGTACACAACCTTAATGTTCACTTTTTTCAAAATTTTGTCTAGTCCTCTTGTCAACTGGGTATCAAATGGTATTACCATGAATTTATTTGTGTTCTGATCCTTTTGAAAAGTCGAAGATTCTTTCAATAATTTTCTGAAGTTATGTTTTCTAATTAGTTTATCTACTGTTGTAGATACTGTTGTACATAGTATAGTTTTAGAATTAGATTAAATCATCTCCTGACGATGCTAACATGGTTAGCGTAACGTGCGTCGAGCAGTTCAAAAAACTGTTTTGGTATTTAGTGGTAAATCTCTTCAAGTTTAGTGTTTCACACCAAAGGTTCCAATAGAAGAATTGATTAAGCCTTTCCCAGGCTTAGGACTGGTCCAAATTCTTCGTGCCATATTAATTTGAAGCGTGTTTAAAGGCCAACGGGCCAACAATGAAGATAATAATAACAACAGTCAAATAAAATTAACAGCACAACAGTCTAATAATTAACAGCATCTGAACTTTAACGCCTTTCTAAATGTTCACAATGCCTTCACCACAGAATCGACCACCAAAATAGATGGAGTGTGAACGTATGGTGTGGTGTTTTGGGAGACAAAATTATTGGTCCCTTTATTTTTAATGGACATTTGAATAGTGAAACATATTTAAATTTTTTACAAAATGGACTGCCAGAACTAATGGAAGATATTTCGTTGAAAACAAGAAGACACATGTGGTACCAGCATGATGGATGCCCTGCCCACTTCTCGCAGGTGGTTCGAAACTTCTTGGATGCTTCGTTTCCAAATCGTTGGATAGGACGGGGTAGTTCGTGGCCGGCGCGCTCATCGGATTTGACAGTCCTCGATTTTTACTTGTGGGGAAGACTAAAAGACCTTGTTTTTCAAACTCGTCCTACCACACGAGAAAACATGACTGAAAGAATTCAAAATTCAATAACCAGCATTTCAAGAGCGGAAATTGAAGCTGCCGTTTTTAGTACTCGTCGAAAAATAAATCTTTGCATTTCTAAGGATGGAAGGATGGAAGGAAGAACTAGAATGTATATTATATTTAAAATTAAAAATATTTAATATGTATATATATATATATATATATATATATATATATATATATATATATATATATTAAATATTTTTAATTTTAAATATAATAAACATTCTAGTAGACATAAAAAGCAAACCTAATCTTATATAACTGTTTTGAAAATGGAAGTATCTAAAATCTAAGAATAAAACCAAAACAAAATAAACCTTTGGCTATATTATCTCTTTAGCTATTTGTAACCGAATAAAAATAACGACTCTGAATATTGACAATCCACCATTTTATAATATAATTCTGTCACTGTTTCTAAATCCCATAAAACATTCAACATCTTTTTTCTCCAGTTATCTTAAATTCCTCATCGCAAATAACAAAATATTTTGATGATTTCTACCGGCAATATTATAGCATAAATATTTCAAAAGGCATACAAACGAAAAAGTTCTGAAATGTTTGACTTTCTGTTGTTCTGATATTTAACAATATTCTCCAGATAATTGAGGATGTTTTATGTTTACCTGGTTTTTGTTTTATTTTGTGGAAGCAAAAAGCTAGCATTTTTAATAACAAAAATGGTAAAATACTACTTTTTAGACAAACCAGAGTTTTGAATTTGTACTACTATTAATATATATGTTATATAGCTAATAAAATAAATGTAAATAATTCGCTATTTATTACTCGACAGTAGCCCAACTTCAGTCGTTTAATAAGTTTGTCAGCACGTCTCATTAACCATCATAACATCGTTAGGAAACTGTTTGTTTCTATTGAGAAAGGGATCTGATATATGATCCGTCCAGTATAAGGTATTCCGAAATTCCCCTCCGCATTTAGTGATATCAGAGTACCTGAGTACCTAGATCAGAGTACCTAGAGGTACTACATTTAGTATATGATTGATATAGAATACAAAGTTAACTTTGTCCGGCAAATATTGGAGGCAATATCTGGTATTTAAAAAAGGCAAGGTATATCTGGTTTAGTTAAAGTTCAATAAAAAAGTTAAAGTTAAAGTTCATCTCAATCGTCAGTGTGCTCATTAAAAGAGAGCGATCCAACATAAGCCTAATTTAATAACATCTAACCTAAATATTTATTACATAATAGATTTACTCATAATATATTTTTTCAAATTATAAAATCATTCCCATCTACTGATAATAATTTAACTTTATATAATAAACCTATATTCAGTGGCGGCTCGTGAGGGAGTGCGATGGGGCGCCGCCTCCAGCATTTATCACTGTAAACAATTTTTCAGAGCAAAACACCATATTTTATTTCCATTCAGTTTCTTTCCTTTAATTAATTTTCCTGGTTCACCAGCTGTATAGGGTTTCAATAGCATGAAAAGTAAAAAGGAGGAACGGGAAAGTAAAAAAAAATCTTCAGCAGCACTATTTTCTTCTACGCCCTTTCAGTTTAAAAATCCACGAGCCGCCACTACCATATTCTAGTTAGATGTATTGATTTTTAGTGCGCCTATTGTTAAATTTGGAAACAAAACTAAGTGCGTCCTATAAGAATGGAAGAGCAATATTCAATATTAAACATCTAATGCTTTATGAGTTTCAGAAGTAGAACGATGTCAGTAATGCCATTAATGCGTCTATCCTTGTACGTTGGATAGCAAAACATGTCGCACCCTTGCTTCAAAAGTGACACAACTCAAAAAACGTTTTTCAGAAATTGCGAAAAACTGTTTTATATTTTAATACAATCGATGAGAGTATATCTGACATATTTATTGTTAATATTTTTCATTCCTGAGTATTACGTGACTAAATTTCCTAAAAAATATCCAGTAAATTTATATAAAATGCACACTTTTGAGATTGTGTCATTTTTGATGTTCATACGGTTTATTGGGACTCTTTTGATGATGCGATGCCAAATCGCTTTCACTTAACCCTAGAACACTAATATATTTTTGACGCACGTAAATACTAATATGTCGTAAATTATACGACGTGTTTTAAAAAAACAATAAAATTGATATCAAATATTTATTTAAACAAAATTCCATAGAACTAAAAATTCTGATCCTATTTTCTAAAGACTAAAGTAATGATATGTTTAGATAATAGTGCCATTATATTGTACACTCAGTGCAGTAGTTATCGCGATGCTCATCGAATATCGCATGCCCGCACACACAATACACAATATGTTGTGGTCATACGCCTCAATCGACTTGGGCAATAATGACAAGCTTTACGTTTCTTATCTAGGAGAGGTTGCTCAGGTTCCGTGTCTTCTCTAGGTGCTCAGGTTCCTAAGTAATTTTCAAAATAGCGCGGATATCCTAACGAAGTTATTTTCGTAAGTTTGGGATTGAAAGTCTTTCCTCCATCCATGGTCTGGCAAGTAGATGCGCTAATTCAATCAAGTAGTCACATCGGAAAAGTGATTTGACATTTGTCTTCAACTTATTATTGCAGTATACAATATATGAATTAATACTAGCTGCATTAAGAATGCCATAAAATATGCATAACCGCCATTTGCGCGATTTTTTATTATAATGCATACTGCTACAAAGTTGAACAAATGCATCAACAGCGGTTTTATTCTGATTATAATTCAAAACTATGGCTGGTTTGCCTGTCTGTATGCAGACTTCTACCTCTTCGTGAAGCAAAACATGAAAGTAGCAGGACACCTTTCCTTGGTATCTAATAATTCTGCAGGAATCTCTTTTTTATTCTTGCGTAAAGTTCCTGCAGTGGTTGACTTGTAGAGATGTTCTAGTAATTCATCAGCAAGGCAAACCGAAGTGAACCAGTTACCAAACCATTGCGGTTACTTCCATGAATTGTTTTCGTCGGCTCTTTTACAAAAAATTGGCGAGCAGTAGACCATTTGTTTTGGTATAGCTCTATATATATAGCTCTATATAACATTCCAGAAATAGTAACGTCAAACATTTTCTTTTTATATTCAAGTGAGTGTCATTCTTTGCAGCAGAGAGAAGAAAAATTGCAAAAGACGTTTTCAATTCACTTTTTGTGACATTTGAAATAATTGCTGACGCTTCTTTGTATTTTTGAGATTGTCGAAAGATTTCTTCATTTGCTCACCGAAGTATAATATTTGTAATCTTATTAGACAGGAAATGAAGAAAGTGTTCTTCAGTTGTGGAGCATCCTTTCGTATTTCTCGTGCTGCCAGGTATAAAATGAACCAAATTTCTGGCAGCTCTTTTTCTGGTTTTTGTAGGTAAATCTGCAGACTATCTGTACCTGTTTTTTTCCATTTTGCAAGAATTTGTTTGGGAGTACAATTGATTCCTGTTTTTTTCTACAAAAGTGGATGTTAGAATGCCATTATATTAACACCTGGATTGAAAAGACTGGATATGGCTACATCATTTTCGTCAGAATTGAGATCACCCTCTGAAAGTGCTTCTACTTCTAAATTCAAAAGGTTCAGGTTCGCTATCTTCACCATTCATTATTTTTTCGATTTCTCGTTGTACATTTTTTTCTCTCAATAGATGGTATTTATCCCTCTTGGAAGAAATTGTCTTGAAAACAAACATTATCTATTGTAAGTTTATAGTAAGATTAAATCACTAATAGTATATTTATCTGATATTACTTTGAAATGAAGTAATGAACTAAAATGTACGTTTGTGAAATAACTCGAAACTCGCAATAAATATCACGGTATCGCTAATATATCGTAAAATTTTCGACTCGGCGGTCAAAATATAACCATACAAAATAAATATTTGCTTGCAAATTCAACAGGCCCTAGATTACAACTAAATATGAAGATGCTAGGCAGGTGTGGCTATTACAATTTATGAAACAGCCCGATAATAACCGAAGTAGTGCGAGCGTCGTAATATCTACGACTAGTGTTAAGACACTTTTGAAGACTAACTTTATCATTTTTTCCTGAAGAATACAAAATTGGACTATTCATAACTGCAGCTTTGCGCAGTGGCATTATCGTAACCGATGAGGTTTATCCGAGGTGCGATTATTGCTGGGAGACGTTAAAGTGAATTCATTTGTGATTTACTTATTGGTTAAAGACGACAACCCCCTCCTCGTGGGCTCCTGGTGGAAACGACTGGCCGGCAATTAGTCGTGTTATTGACCTGTGACACGCCATAAGCTCCGGCCTACGGCTAAGAGGTGTAAGGAAAAGGGTTGGGGAACCCTTTCCAAAAGGGCGGGCTGGGAGGTCTCTGCCGAGGCTCCGGCTGGGCCAGCCCTTCTGGCGCTGAGCGTTTCAGCGAGACAGTATGGAATTTCAATATGTGAGGCAAAAGAGGCAAAGAGATCCGGCTTCTGGAGTGGATTCTAGCGAAGCAGAGAATAGTATGCCTGGGAAAAGAGTTAGAGACTCCATAGATAATATGAACAATGAGCTTAGTGACTTGTGGGACCTTATTGGCGAGCACATCGGTAAGGTTGATGCTGGCTTAGATCAAGTGGAGGACAAAAACAAGAAAAAGAAAATGAAACTGCACTTGAAACACGTCAGATCGAAAATAGAAGAAGTCAAACAACAGGTCAGCAAAATCATCATATCGACCCGTGACAGGAGTGCGGACAGTCTGGACGAAATTAAGAGTATAATCCTTGCACAGAATGAAAAATCTCTGAACAAAATAAGAAGATCGATAATGCAATCTCTTGCAGGATGGAGACGCCATCGTATGCAAACATCACCGCTAGCAACGCTGTCAAGGTTAGTGGCATAAAGAAGCCGCTTGCTGTACCTAAGTCATCTAAGATTCAGTTCTCTAAGTCGGTGGACGGGAAGGACATGTCTGGCGAAGAACTCAAAAAAATAGTGATGCAGAAGATATCACCCAGCACTTTGGGCCTTAATCCAACGAAAATATACGCCACGAAAAATAATAAGGTGATTATAGAAACTTGCTCCAATAATGACGTTGGCAAAATTGCTAACTCGGCTGTTATCAAAAAGCTAGATATTCGTGTCGCTTCAGTTGATAAATACAAACCGAGACTAACTTTATTTAACGTTCCTTCGAACATGCAGAAGGAAAGCTTAAAGGAAGAGATCATTGAGCAGAATTTCACGGCATGGTCGGCTGAAGAACTGTAAATTAATCCAATCTTTAAATTTGGTCCCAAGGACAAACATTATGTCCATTGGGTCATTGAAGTTAGTGCGGAAGCAAGGAAGAAGCTACTCCAGCAAAGTCTGATATATCTGGGATGGCATTCGTGCAAGATCGAAGATCGGGTGCAGCTGACGGTTTGTTACAAGTGCCAAGGTTTAGGTCACATCTCCACTAGGTGCACCGCCGAAACGGCCTGCGGTCACTGTGCTCAGAAGCACGACACACGTAGTTGCCCTAATAAAAATATAACTGAAGAACATAAATGTATACTCTGTGTGCAGGCCAAGATGACGGATGTTAGATATCGTGCGAGAGACACGAAATGCACGATTTTCAAGAAAAGAATGGAGGCCTTTGTTGCGAACATTGATTTTGGGAATAACGATGAATAAGAAGAATCATGTGAAGATCGGCCAGCAAAACTTACACCACAACTATGCTGCGACGTTGCACCGCTTGACGACTGCTATTGAAAGGAATTTGGATATATTATTACTTCAAGAACCCTACACTTGGGTAAGAAATGGTCTCCGCACTGTTCCTGGTCTGGGTAGGCTTGGTCTGATTGCTGATCAGAATGTTCAATTCAAGGCATGCATTGTTATACTTAACCCGTCATGGGTTAAAGATTTCTCAACACACCGATGAATTTAATGCTGTTGCAAACATCTCTCTACGCGGGAGTAAGTTAGCAGTCTGTAGTGCCTATTGGTCGCCTGCGGGAGATTTCGTTGTAGAATCGCAACTGAGTAAAATCAGAGTGATCTGCAATCAATTTAGTTTCAATCCTTTACTACTAGGTATAGATTCCAACGCACATCACCCTGCATGGTATTCACGAGACACGAACAACAGAGGAGAGACCCTTGCTGAATTTTTAACTACTAAAAATCTATACGTGCATAACATCAGCAAAACTTTGACAACATACAGCAGCACGTTGGGCGACAGCAACATAGATATTACAATTGGTAATCACAGAACCCTCGATAGACTGAAGAATTGGAACATCTTGGAGGACACATTGAGTGATCACAGATTAATCACCTTCTGTTGGGAATTAAATTACGACCTAGATCAAATAATATTCAAAATGTGCATGAATAGAATTGACGTGGACAAAGCATTTGACATGGCCATCGCGGGCTTGGCTAGAATAGACCGAATGCTCTGGGAACCGACGATTTCACACATTGATAAAAGGGTTTTGGAATTAGAAAAGTTACTTAGACATATCACTAAAGAGACGGTTCCTAAGAGAAGAGTCTTTCATTCCAAGCCTATATGGTGGCACGAAAATATTAATTCAGTCAAAAGAGAATGTTATAGACTCAGGAGAGATTATCAGAGAGAAACGAATGCGGAAGAACACATAGGAAAAAAGAATAGATATTTGGATATGGCGAGGAGATTACGCCAGTTAATTAAAAGGGCTAAAAATGAATCGTGGAACACGTTTGTGTCAGAACAATTAAGGGAGGATCCGTGTAAGTATTCCATATAAGTTGGCTTCTGGCCGAATAAAGGGTACTGGGAAAATCGTAGAGTCTATTAGAACAGGGCTAAATGAAGAGGATAGAACTATAGATTTTGATGAGACAGCGGAGATCATCATTAACGAGTTCGTACTGGGGGATAACATAATGGAAGATACTCCTGAGCATTCGCTCAGGAGAATGACTGCGGAGGATTTTGAAGAACATCACGGAAGGATCTTACATATTACCAGAGAAGAGGTTGAAGGAAGCTTGTCGAATATAAATATCAAGAAAGCGCCGGGACCGGACGGCATTCCGGGCATAGTGCTTAAAACATTGGCGGTGGCCATTGCGGACCTGCTCTGCAGGATCTACAGTGACTGCCTCCTTCTCTCGTATTTCCCCAGAAGATGGAAGGAGGGCCTGCTCGTGATGATTCCGAAACCAGGAAAAAATGCAGAATATTTAAAGTCCATAAGACCGATGACGTTATTGCCGATATTAGGTAAAATTTTTGAATTCTTTATCCGGGAACAGCTTTTTCATTTCACGGATGATCAGGCTTTTCATCATGCCAATCAATACGGTTTCATCAGGGGCAAAAACACTAATCAAGCTCTTCAAAAATTCACCAACAAAGTAAGAGACAGCACGTATAGATACACAGCCGGTATTTTTTTAGATATCAAGGGCGCTTTTAATAATGTTTGGTGGCCGGCCGTGCTGCACGCTTTAAAAAGCAAGAATCCTTCGAAGTACTTGTTCGGGATGATGGTTTCCTATTTTGCAGATAGACATGTCAGACTCGATATCGGGCCGGATGCGGTCCGAAAAACTCTTCAAAGGGGATGTCGTCAGGGCTCGAAACTGGGCCCGACAGTGTAGAACCTGATCGTGGACGGTTTATTATTGGAGTTCGATGCTCTTTTTGATTTTGAAATGATCGCATATGCGGACGATCTGGCTATCATTGTCGAGGGCAACAGTAGACCAGCCTTGGAGGTTTGCATGAATCAGGCCTTGAAGGTTGTCCATAACTGGGCAGCTTCTAACAAGCTTGAAATTGCATCCGATAAGTCCACCTACCTGGTGTTCGGTAGGAAGTTAACAAGGAATCCCACGGTGAAAATCGGTGGGGATTATATCAAAAGATCCAAGCAGACCAAATATCTAGGCATTACGGTGGATGACAAGTTGTCGTTCACATCACATATTAAACTCGCTTGTGAGAAAGGGAAAACGTTGTTCCAGGCCCTAAAGAGATCCTTGAGTAGAGTTTACTCGATGCCTGCTGAGTCTCTAAGGAAGATCTGTTACGGTGCAGTTATCCCGGTCCTAACTTATGGATCCGAAGTTTTCTCGGACAGGCTAACCATGGCCAGGAACATTAATAGACTGGAGTCTCTGAGGGGGGCCATTTCGCGCACAATTGTGGGGACATACACAACAACCTCCACAGCTGCTGCTTCCGTGTTGGCCATTATCCCGCCCATAGAGGACATCATTTTCGAACATCTAGATGCTAAAGCTCATAGAAGAGGACTGATGGTAAACAGATTCGGCAAGTTCATTCCAGAAGAGCCAAGGATGAACAGGAAGAATATCAGAAGCATTCTAAGAAATAGAACAAACGAAAGATGGCAATCCGAGTGGGAGTCTGGAACCACCGGTAGTACGACATTCTCGTTTATTCCCAGCATCTATACTTTGCAAGGAATTGATTTTACGGCCAGTCGTAAAACAATTCAAGTATTAACGGGTCATGGACAATTCAAAAAACATTACCAAAGAATAGGCAAAACGGAAGACCCAATATATGCAGACTGCAACGAAGAAGATAATCCACTACATAGAATTTTCAACTGCGTCAAGTTTGATGAGAACAGAACCGTCATCGGAAGATTTGTGGGGTCTGATTGGCCTGTTAGCCCAGAATTACTATTTCACAAACTGTTGAGGGAGGATAGTTGGAGGGCTTGGTGCCGGATGGGCTGGGAACACCCCAGCTGTTTTAGAGTAAAAAGTTTAGAGTTTTAGAGTAGTGTTTTAGAGTAAAAAATGTTTTTGTTCAGGTCAATAATTTTAGTTTTTGTACTGGCTTGGTAATAGATAAGTTGTGCTTTGACGTCTGTCAGCGTTCAAAGTACCATTGTTAAATAATAGGCTATGGCATTGCGTATAGCTCCAAGGATGAGCACTCCTCATTGGTAGCAAGTAATTAGGAGCATTTCAGGAGGGTTGTAGGTACCGCCTGGACTACGGTCCATTTTGTGGGGCCGCCTCTCCCCGCTTCACGGGTAGAGTTTAGCTCAGTTGGCAAAGCAAGATGTGAAAGGCTATTAATTAATTAATAGTTAAGTAGGTACCCTTTATATTATTATACATTATACATATTATATTTTTTATATGATTGGCAATAAATAAACATTGAATGAAACAAATAAGAAGGAAGATATACCTCGTTGGGTACTTGTTACTAAAAAAGAGGGGCACCATCTATCCCCTTCAGGGATAGGTGGTGGAAAGGGTTATGGTGGGTTTCCCCTTCTTCTTTCTTTCTTTCTTTCTATTCATAACTGCAATATTTTTTACAAGATTTGTTTTGGACTCTGTGGATTGTTAAAAATAATCGTTCCAAAAATAATAGTCAATATTTCTGGCATGCAGGTCAGTTATAATAAAATTGTAACAGTCAAGTTTAGTTTTATAATAAAATGAAGAAATGTTACCTTTTGGTAATGACAATACTACTTGTGAATCGTACATGGCTGCATGGATATTACTAGCGTTATTTTTGTCATTATTCTCTTCTCGAGAAAGCTGTTTTTCTTTCAAATGTAGATTATAAGAATCATTTGGCTTTTCTATCTCGTCTTCATCTGCATTTTTATATCCTTGACAGAGTTCACATTGATTTTTCTTCGGAGGTTAAAAGGAAATATTAAACTCAGCATTGAACATTGAAACATTGCCAACAGAATTTGCCATTGGTAGATGATGTTTCTCACGTTCTTCCTTATAATCTCTGTATAAATCAACTAAACTCTTTCCCCCTTTAATGTATTCACAAGTCGTTTGTGTTCTTAAATAATGCGATTCTATTTAGGGTATTGTGTTTATACATTTTCTTATCCACAAAAGTGGATATTGGAACGTCATCATGACAATCCTTGTCTTCAGCTACATTATCATTATTAAAAAATAGAGATTCAGCTGTATTAACACCTGGATTAAAAAGACTAAATATGGCTACATCATTTTCGTCAACATCGAGATCACTCTCTGAAAGTTCTTCTACTTCTAAATTATCTGCTTCCCAATCAATGCCGCTATCTTCAAAAGGTTCAGGTTCGCTATCTTCACCGTTCAATAGTTTTTCGATTTCTCGTTGTACATCTTTTTGTGTCAATACATTCGTGAAATAACTGGAACCTCGCAATAAATACCACGGTATCACTAATACATCGAAAAATTTACGAATTTGCTTGCAAATTCAACAGGCCCTTGATTACGACTAATTACGAAGATACTAGGCAGGTATGGCTATTAAGATTTACGAAACAGCCCGAAAATAACGAATAAATAAGTAGTGCAAGCGTCGTAATATTTATGACGGATTAGTGTTCTCGGGTTAAGACACTTTTTAAGACTAACTTTATCATTTTTTCCCTGAAGAATCCAAAATAGGACTATTCATAACAGCAAGATTTTTTTTACAAGATTTGTCTCGGACTCTGTGGATTGTTAAAAATAATAAATTATAATATATTATATTATATTATATTAATATATTAAATTATGATATTTGAATTTTCTCATTTTTGAGAAACTACTTTGCTATAGATAGGTATTTATAATAATAATGAGTATTTATTCAAGGGGGAATAAATTCATAAATGGCCAAAAAATCTTAAAAATGGTTAACTGTTGAAAATAACCTAATTTTAATTAGGCGAGTTTAGTTAAGTAATACATCAACAAGGCTCTAGTTACATCTTTATTTTTCAACTGAAAAATATATTCCATCATAATGCAGACATTGGCATTGTTAAAAATACGGATACCTAGCTAAAATAATATCAAACTTTTACAGTTACGATCTATGAACAAGATTTAAATGTTTGTTTTAACTGAACTTAAACAAAAGTCATTATTATCAGCTTAGTAACAAAAATAAACTTAACAATAGAGTTTTTAAAAACAATCAAATATTCAGGGCATTTTTATAGAATGAATTATTATAGGATATAGGAGTTATATCCCTATTAACAAGTTTTTGTAGGTCTCGCTTTTTGTTTTCGGATAATTGTAATTTTTTTTGTAGGCTTGAGTTAACTGGAAGAATTTTTATGTCGTGCCAGTTCACTTTCATGTTTTACCATATACATTAAAATTACAGTCGAGTTCTTCTTGGAGAATTTTTAGATCATGAAAGTTTTCATAAGTTAACTCGTGGACCCTATACGGTGGGCCATTCCTTTTTGCTGTTCGAATTAAAGTTATGTAATGTTCTGGAACATAAATCGGGCCAAATTTGAGGTGTCTTTTAACCTGTTTTTCTATAACGCTGTGTACGTTACCGCCTTAGTTTTGCGAACGTCCGTTAATTAGAAATGTGTGTATAATGCTTGTGCGTAAGTAAATTTAGTTATTGCGTAAAAATAAGCAGCAAATAAATATTTATGTTTTTGCTGCCCGCAACAATTATCAGAATAGAACATCCCGTCCAAATCTTCCACATCTTGATTATCTGACAGTGATTATAGGTAATGTAGGACATAGCTTCCAATTTCTGCTACACCTTGCCTCCTATTTATCTCGCTCCAAAAATAATAGTCAACATTTCTGGCATGCAGATCACTTATAGTAAAATTATAACAGTTAAGTTTACTTTTATAATAAGATGAATAAATGTCACTTTTTGGTAATGACAATACTGCTTGTGAATCGTACATGGCTGCATGGGTATTACTAGCATTATTTTTGTCATTATTTTCTTCTCGGGAAAGCTGCTATTCTTTCAAATGTAGATTATAAGAATCATTTAGCTTTTGTATCCCGTCTTCATCTGCATTTTTATATCCTTGACAGAGATCACACTGATTTTTCTTCGGAGTCTAAAAAGAAATATTAAACTCAGCTTTGAAGATGCGATTAAACATAAACGAATTTGCCATTGTAATCTCTATACAAATCAGCTAAACTCCTTTTCCCTTTAATATATTCACAAGTCGTTTATATTTTTAAATAATGCGATTCTATTTGACGTATTGAGTTTGTACATTTTCTTACACTATCTTTAATTACTGGATCAACAGTGAGTTGTTTTCTATGTTTACCTCGTTTATCGCTCGCGATAAATGCAGTATCGGTTTTATTCATGATAGTTGTACGAATAGGTCTATCATTTATATCGAGTGTTGCCTTGAAGAATGCCTTACATACTCTTACGCGATTGTTGTTTACGTCAAAATAAAATGCCATATTCATCGTTTGAAAATGATGAGTACATGGGTATCGGTACTTATACTGTCAACGTGGGCAGAAATAAACTGTCTTTGCTTTTGCTACATCCGCTAAAACCCAATAGGAGCTATGCCATTTATTTTTCTCAACAGCCATTTATTTTTCGCAGCAGTTTCGTCGACTTTGAGCACGAAGTGTAAGCCATACTCGAATTTCGAACTAACTTTGCCCTTTTTACTCCCCATTCTTGAGACTTTAGTTTTCTTTTCTTCCCTTTGTCAGTTTCTTCTTCGTTTGAAGTATCAGATTCATTACTTTGAATTTTTCGGTCAGTATCATTGAAAATACCTTTTATTGCATCTTTAAAAATATCGTTCTTTCTCTTCGAATCAGAGTCGTCATATTACTTTCATTTCTATGGATAGGAGACATATAAATGTTAATGTTAATTATAAAATTGTAAGGCTTTTAGTAGTGTACGATGCAGAATACCTATGAAGACCTATTCTCTTCATAGGTATTCTGCATCGTATTATTAAAGACAGAAGAACTAAAGACAAAAAAGAACAGTAATAATTAGTAAATTTGGGGCGGTATTTAAGGAACTTAATACTTAATTGAACTAAAATGTCATGATTCAAAATATAATATAAGTCGAAATACTACGCTTTTGAACACTAACAGGTACTTTAGCTCTTCCCTTTGTCAGTTTCTTCTTCGTTTGAAGTATCAGATTCATTACTTTGAATTTGTCGGTCAGTATCATTGAAAATACCTTTTATTGCATCTTTAAAAAAATCGTTCTTTCTCTTCGAATCAGAGTCGTCATATTACTTTCATTGCTATGGATAGGAGACATATAAATGTTAATGTTAATTATAAAATTGTAAGGCTTTTAGTAGTGTACGATGCAGAATACCTATGAAGACCTATTCTCTTCATAGGTATTCTGCATCGTATTATTAAAGATAGAAGAACTAAAGACAAAAAAGAACAATAATAATTAGTAAATTTGGGGCGGTATTTAAGGAACTTAATACTTAATTGAACTAAAATGTCATGCTTCAAAATATAATATAAGTCGAAATACTACGCTTTTGAACACTAACAGGTACTTTAGCCCTTCTCGAAAGCCAAGGTATAATTAAAAATGTGTCACTTTTTCGGAAACGGTTTCGATTCGCATGGATCATTAAAACTGACACAACGCCATCTGCAAAATTATTGAAAAAGATAACTTAATACGCTTTAGATGATTGATGGAAGGCCATTTGCTTAATGTGCTAGTGGTAATAACTCAAGAACCACAATTTTTGTCACTTTTGAAGCAAGGGTGTAATGTCAGCATTGGTTGTTTGCCATGTACTGTAAAGTAGGCCAAAGTAAAGCCATGCTAAGTAGGCGAAGACGTTTCCATCGTTTCCGGAAAGGTCATGACGACTGTTTTCTGAGATTCGCAAGGCACTATCTTCATCAACTATGTGGAAAAATGAGATCATATTAGAATATTATGCTGTATTTTTTAATAAAATTTCACGAACAAACTTCACTTTCAATTTCTTGACAAAAAAACGCACTATTATGCCGATAAAAAAATGCTGTTTCAATACAATACTATAACCGCCCATTTGTCAGCGCTTGTAATAACGAAATTTGTCACGACAAATTATTGCGATATCCGCCCTATTCTCCAGATTTGACCCCTTCGACATTTTTCTTTTTCAAACGTGAAAGCATTTCACATCAAATGAAGAATTCATAGCCAGAACAAAGGGCTATTTCACACCCTAAAGAACCCTATTCAGAGTTCGACCTGTTGTACAGGCATAAAAAAACTGCGGACATTAAGGAATGCAGGGAGTCATTTTGACATAGTCGAGTACGTTGAAATTTGTAAAACTATAAGAAAACGTATTCGAGAAACGAGCTGATTCAACATGCAGCAAATGTTGAAAGAAAACAAGGGAATAAACAAAGATAAACACAAGCTGGGAAATAAAAGAACACAAATGTTTCCTTTAATGAAATGTTAGCAGCCAAAGACAACAATGCCCACGGAAGAGCTAATATCAGATATCATGTTGGATGAAATGACAAATGCTATAGAAGCGATAAAGAATGGTAAGGTTCCCGGAAAGGGCAGTGTAACGATTAAAATGCTGAAAGATGCTGATTAAGCTTTACATAAAATAAGGACAAAATTATACTCAAAATACCTCAAAGAACAAAAAATAACCAACATATTTAAAAATATACAATGTATTATATCCAGGTTGTCCAAGATGTTATAGAACAGGGCAGTTAATATACCAGGCCATTGTGCTTGGCTTTTATTGACTATGGAAAGGTATTTTACTGAATATTAAAGCAATCAAAAATACTTAACCACACGATGGACAGAGCCTATGTGAACCTACTGAGATGTATGTATGGTGAAGCTACAGCGACAGTTCATAGGGATGATCTTAAAGTAAAAATCAATATAGAACGGAGTGTACGGTAAGTTGACTCAATATTCCCTGTTCTCTTCTCAGTCTGTGTTGAAGATCTATGTTCTCTTTCCTATCACAAGACCCAGAGGAGTTTCAAAAACATATACAGGAGCTGCAGGAGGCGGGAGAACAATTTGGCCTCAGAATAAACCTGAAAATGAGTCAGGTCATATTCAATAAATTTGCCGAGGATAGAAGAATTTTTGTTTTAGGGGGAGATTTGGATATTATGGATCACTACATATATCTTGGGTAGATGATTTTGATGGAATGCTGCCCGGGGAGTGAAATTGAGTCTTGAATATGGCTGGCAGGCATTTGGCATAATAATCTTAAAGAACGAAGTCCCACTATGTCTGAACAGAAAAGTCTTTAATCAATGCGTTCTCCCCGTTTTGATATACGGAAGTGAAACATGGACACTCACATCACATTCAGTTCAAAAACAAAGGTGCATGTTTATCATTATAAAGTGAGACAGAAAGACCAGCACATGAATCAGAGAACAGAGAGCAAACGAAAGTGTATGGCACCATTGGAAGAGTAAAAAAGTTGAAATAGAGGTAGGCAGACTAAATAGCGAGGCGATATAACGACAAATGGTCCAGAGCAATCCTGAGATGGATACCTCTAGATTAAAAACGTACACGAAGAAAACCGAAAGAACGATGCAGTGGTGACTATTGGACACTAATGGAAGAGAAAAACTCAGGAATACACGGATTGAAAGCATGCCGGGGAGGCATTTATCCTGCAATGGACAGACAATGGCTGAATAATGAAGTGATATTGTGTTGGCCGATTCTAGAGAGCAAGCTCGAAACATTGTTGTTTCACTGTTACAACAGCAATATTTCCTATACGAATTAATGCCATATCCCCCCTATTCTGAAATAATTCATAGAAAATTAAAGCAAAATGAATAAATAAATAAAGAAATTTAATGGAATAGAAAAATCAGAATGAAAGAAAAAAATGAAAAATGGAAAAATGAGTCAATATTGATGACATCGATAATCTGATTAAATGAAAAACATATTCAAAATTCTAAAGCATATTTTTTTTAATTTGATAAGTAATATTAGCCAATGCATTAAGTTTTGTATGGGTGAAAGAGCTTAAATGAATTTATCTAGCCCAAAAAGCATTAAATTTTTTTAACCAGGGCATTCGTCAGTTTTTCAAAAGATTAATTAAAGTCATCGAAATAATTCATGAAAATAAATTAATAAATTTAGATTATGTGTAAATATTCTAATAGATGGATAATATAGTAGAATTTGAAAGATAACACATAAGACTAATATCTTAAGTGTTATATTCAAAAGAAATTTCGCGTGTCAATTTAAACCGGGATTTAAACTTAATTATGCTAATACAAACTAATATTTGTATAATTTTATCATCATTTCTTATCTTTCGTGTAGTGATATGATATGAAACTAAAAGTACTAGGAATAATCACAATATTTCAAACTCATGAGAAAATAATATTTTCAATACCGAGTGACTGAACGAAAGAATGAAATGAATATTATGAACGAAAGATGTGATAGATTCTAGGACATTTTTTGTCTTCGATTTTATCATGAAATTAGTTATGCTCCACAATGTCTAAAAAGAAATTTATCTTTTTCTACTGAACAAAAAATCACAATGTTTAAAAATGTGACAATAACCTAACAATAGTCCTCAGTAATATTCAAATGAGTCGCTTGATATTGCGAGCTAAACATGCCGCAGAAGTCGCCTTCGATTAAACATGTTGGAAAAAAAATTGCTCAGTAACCATTCGACAATAGTTGAGAGAAGAACTAGATATGGACGTAGAAAAATTCATTACTGCAATTTGCCATAGAAAAGCCATCCATGTCACCACTTCCACAAGAATGTGGGGGTCATAAAAAGAGTGTGGCAAGAAATATACGAGGAATTAAATATACGGATTAGTATAGTAATTTGTTTTTTTCTTAAAATATATAATTGTTTAACTTTAATGATTATAAAATACCAATATTAAAAAACCTATACAATCAATATCTATATTTTATTATAAATTAATCACTGTAGAAATTAATTATTAGCATTAAAAATATTTTTTTCGGGAAGGGCGTAATTATTTTGTCAAGAAACACTTTCAACGTCATTGAAATAATTCAAGCAAATTCGTACAGCATTATTCTGAAAATGGCGATGTGATTTGTCCACATTAATTTTAGTTTGAAAACTTAAATAACTAGAATGTTGTCCTTCTTTTTCAAATATATTCTTGTATAATACATACACATACTGCTGTAACAATTGATATAGCTGAGTAACATCTGTTTCAGTTGGTTAAAAAAAAACTCGCTTTTACTACTTATCACAGCTTCATGCAACACTTCTACGAGCTCTTGATAACCTATAATTAAAATATGCTCTTTGAGTTATCTAATTGTCTTTGAGGAAAAAGTCTCATAAGATATGATGAAGACGGATACCCTTCATCCGCTAATATTGCCTAGAGGACATCAACATTGGTACCAGAAAGCACATTTGGTGAAGGAATATTAAGTTGTTCTTTTTCTAGTAAGAAATAGAGTGATGGTGAGCGAAGAAGTCCTGCCTCAACATATATCGGATAACTCCACCAAATCAATAATAAATAATTTTTCATCGTCATCTTCTACAGCCTCTAGGGATATTGAAAAAAATATATATAATTGAATATTGTACAACACTCCGATACAATTAGGAAAGTTCCATTTTTTGATAAAATAGCTTAGCAGTTTCAAGCCACATTTTTGTTGTTGGATACGGGAGGTAGCCATTTCCCAGTTCCCAAATAATATTACAAGTTTTCTTCACAAGTACCGATACAATGCTTACTCCAATTCGAAAACATAAAGCCAATGATTGAAATTATTCACCACTTACTAAGAACAACATAATATAAATATACTAAATAATATAATATTCAAATTGTTAAATTTATATTATTGTTTATATACTTTATTTAATTCCTGCTTTCTTTCAGACAAAGCAGCAAAAGCTAAATGGCAGAATGTTAGGGACTATGCATGCAGACTGTTCAAAAATTGGACAGCCACGATCTGGGTGTTCTGCTGAAGAAGAATTCGTTTCTAGCTGGCCTTTCAACAATTATCTTTTTTAAAGGATATACTTCGCCCTTCGTATAACCTCCATTTTGACAAATGATGAAGCTGACAAAGAATACATTAATGATGACAGTGAAACACAAATGTTAGGGTCAGTCAGTCGAGATCCTCAATGTACTACAATATTAACTAGTTCTGGATTACCATCTCCTATTTATACTTCTTCGGACTTCACGATCAAAGCAGCAAAACGTCTTTGGTCGGACCTTGAATCTATAGCAAAACAAATGAAGAACTTATTGCCATAGAGAAACTGAAACTACATATTTTAGAAAGGGAAGAAACAGAATCAAATAAAGACTATTTGCATTTTTTTAGTTTGCCTCCTCATTTAACCTAACAGCGCGAAACTCAGATTACGACCTAAAATACAAAACCATTTCTACCTAGCAGAGCGAAACTCAGATTATGATCTAAAATAGAAAACTTAGTATTAGCAGAACACGACAAATTAGAAGAAAATCCCAATATAATTCCTACAATTTTAAATTTTTCTAAATTTCTCACTGCTTCGGAGTGTTTTGAAAATACTTTTATAAATTTATAAATTAAAGTGTGTAACAATAAGTATTTGTAACAATATGTTTTTTATTTATAACAAACTTACCTCAAAATAATAAGTATTTGTTCAGCACTAATGGGTTCTTTAAAATGAGTTATAATTTTTCTCAACTTTTATTCTCATATTGAAAGTAAGAAATCAAGTGATTCAAAAAATGTACCATCGTGCAAAAGAGTTTGACAATACAATTTATAAAAGTATAAACACAGCACGCGGAATAAAGGTACCCTTTCCATGTGTTTCATATAGCCCTATGGCGACACCCTTAATCTGCGAGACAGGTAGAAACCAATTATTAATGAACATATCCAAGCTCATCGGCCGCAATCGGGAGAGCAACTGTAAGACCCCCAGACAACAACAACTGTAAGACACCCCAGCAACTGTAAGTTGAGGCACCCCTCAAATACCCCTGACAACAGCCAGGGGGTGGTCCCAATAACGGAACCAATATGGTGATGTATTTCAAATACATTCCCCCTCGGCTTTATCTTATGAAATGCATTCTTGAGACCCAATTTTCGATTACTCTTTTACATATATAGCGTGGTATTCAGTGGTAGCCTGTATGTTTCGTTTAAAGTCAAGAATTGTTAGGGGTTTATTTCTGTAAATCAGATATTTAACATAATCCCACAAAAAGAATCCAAGAGCATGAGATCGCATGATGTTGGTGGCCAGTTGATATTAGCATTTCCCGAAATGTTTGGTGAGATGTACGACACGTTAGACTGCCTGACTATATTCCTGAATTATCGAATTCATGAATGCAATTCTATAATATACCGAGGATAATATATATATATATATATATATATATATATATATATATATATATATATATATATATATATATATATATATATATATATATATATATATATATATCTTTATATAAAAAAATTTCGTGTCAGGTTGTTTGTCCGCGATGAACTCCTAAATTAGTGAACCGATTTTAATGAAATTTTGCACACTGTGTGCAGTTTGGTCCAACTTGAGAGATAGGGTAGTTTTTATCTCAATTTATGATCGCAATATTTTTTTGCAATATGTTTCAATATTTTTTGCAAATTATTTGTTTATTATATGACAAAGGGTTATAATTATCTGTGAGTTCCATAAGTTTCTAACAGAAGGCGGTGTAAGTTAGTTTATCGACATAACGCTTCAACTCTTTAGTGTCCGGATTGGGTAAGTATCCAATAGATGGCGCTGTTTTAGGAGTCCAAAAGTTTCATCTATGCTACAATTCATTTCACGTCACACGTATGTTCAAAATTTAATTACGACATAACTTTTCTTTTTCAATTTTTGGGGAATTATTTTTTAATTTAATTTCAATTGTTCTCTGTTCTTATGGCGAAGTATCGAAACACTTCGATTGGTCATAAATATTTTTCGAACATTTGCTAGATATTGGAAATGATAGAATAGAACTGCAACCAAATATGCAATGCATCAAATTGCCAGACAATTTCTGCACTGTTGTTTAGACAAAAAATGAATTAATTGAGAGTATCTTCCCGGACATACAAAATAATCACTTGGATCATAGCAGGCTCAGTAATCGGGCTATTTTGACAGCTAAAAATGTTGATGTTGACGAAATTAACTTCCAGATACAACAGTTGTTGCCAGGTAATCTGATGTCTTTTAAATCAATCGACACTGTTGATGAAAATGAAAGTGTAAATTTTCCAATTGAATTTTTAAATTCTCTGGATATGCCCGGAATGCCACCACATAATCTTCGTTTGAAGATTGGTTCACCTATTATTCTTCTGCGTAATTTTAATACACCTCGATTATGCAACGGTACACGTTTGGTCATCAAATAGATCACCGGAAATATTCTTGAAGCAATGATTTTGATTGGAAAGTATAAAGGAGAAGTGATCCTGTTGCCATGTATTCCAATGATACCGTCAGAATCTGCGACACCATTAAAAGGCTTCAGTTTCCAATTCCTTTAGCTTTCGCCATGACCATAAATAAGTCTCAAGGCCAAACAATGTCCATTTGCGGCTTAGACTTGGAAAATTCATGTTTTTCCAATTTGGCAACTATATATTGCATGCTCACGTGGGGGAATAACATCGAATCTATTTGTGTTAGGAAGAGACAGGTTAAGCAAGAATATTGTATACCGATTAGCGCTGAATTAAACCTGTATATATATATATATATATATATATATATATATATATATATATATATATATATATATATATATATATATATATATGTTTATAAAACATATATCTTTTTTGCGCCATTCTGTATATATGAATAGTCCCTTACATAATATATGAAAATATAAACTTTTAAAATAGTTTTGAAAATTACACTGTGAAATATCCAACAAAATCCATTTGTATTTAATATTTCATTCGTGGATGTATGTAAGTTCACAAAAGGTCATATTAAAACGCAATGTTTTTTATATATCCCTATAAATAAAACCCAAGACTAATAAATCAAGTGACCTTTTCAATCATGCAATTGCCGTATATCCAATATTTCATCATTCTACCTCATTTGATCCATACATTATTAATTATGGTAGGTGTTTTGGGAAAAATTGAAAAGAAAGGCGATATATTAATGTTTTAGACCAAATATACATTGAAAAACAAACACCAGAAATATAGTTAAAAAGAAAAAGGTAACAAATAACAATATAATTTTTTAATTATATACTCTACAAGATATTGTGCGCCCCGGTATATTTATTCTTTTCTAATAATAGACTTGAAGGAAAAAATAATATTTACCCTGAATTTTTAACAGGAAACTCCAAGCAAGATTAAAAGCATATAGATCGTCTCAAATTTGTTCGGAATAATGAAGGTAATAAAACTTTCTACGGGCATTAAATTAAAATTTACGTTTTCCACAACATTTCATAGTATTTATTATTGTATTTGTTGGCGATTAAATGCTTATGATATACATCTGGAATATTTTTACACTTTTAATATAATGTAGAAGTATTTGATCATTCCTGTCAATCGGGAATTTTAACTCAAGTGATCAATAAGTTCTTGTAGTTTTTATACGCTAATTTCAATATAATGTTTGAAGTTCCATAATACCATCTACTTTCTACTGATATGACAAATATACGAGGGTTGCTATATATGTATCCGGAATAAGAAATAAAATCAAATATTTTTCATTGAAAATGGTTTAATTTGATTATCAAAATATTCTCCGGGGTGATCGATACACTCATAGCATATTTTTCATTACCATTAAGGTATCTCCAAAACATGCATTTTGAACGCATTAACCGCTTCCTCTGGCGTCGAAAATCATTGACGATGTAGTTTATTCTTCATGGACGAAAACAAAAAAAAATTATTAGCTACCAAATCAAGACTGTACGGCGGATGGCCTATCAATTCGATTGACCAGTCAAATTATTGAGTTGTTTGGTGCGATGTGTAAGAGCTCCTGAATGACTGGTTATTGTTTGTCTTATTTCTTCAAAGATTTCAGGCAAACAAATGGTTGTATACTATGCAGAAGTGAACGTTCTACGATTCTCTAGTGGCACTGTAGCCACATGTCCATTTATGCCAAAAAACAGGTGAGCATTTCCTTTGAAGTGGTTCTTGCGCAAACAACTTTCGTTTGGTTGGGTTCATTTTGAAAGACCCCTACAGTCAGTTGATGTTTACTCTTGAGCTTATATGCATAGATCCAATATTCGTCACCTATGTAGCTTCGGACGCACCGCGATTTTATCTATTTGGTTTTTCTATTGTCAGCCTTAACCAAATATTAATCGCTTTACTCCGATTGTAAGCAAGTGGTTGAACGTGTCGTCGAAGATGGTTGATTAGTTTTCGCTATAGATGCCCCAGCAGACTAGGCTACCTTTTAGCAACTGGACCTGCAGCTTAAAGTGCGATATCTGTTATCTTTCAGTTAGTTTCATTAGCTTCATTTGTTATATTAGGTCCTCACCTTAATTCCCGACCTTTTTTGACCACCTTCGGCATTTTATGAAAAAGTAATTCAAACTTAATGTACGAAGTGATCTCCCTCACTTTCTCAGTTTTATGCCATCTTCAGGCAACTGTCTAAATCCAGATCTAGATGATCTAATATGAAGCTATTATTAACCAGGTGATGTTGCAGAGATCTGAAGAGATGAAAGGGACCAAACCTGGAGAATAGGTTGGGTGCGATAAAATATCCAAGCCCAAATCAGTGATCGTTTCCAAAGTTATTTGTGTTGTATATGGCCTTTCCAGTATAAGGCCCTTTTTCCTCCAGAGCTTGTAATCTTTTTTTCTTTTGGTTACCGCAACGCCAACCGTTCACTGGAGGCCGTCGGATGCCTCCAGGATGGAAGGCACAGGGATGAATATAAACGGCATACTAAAGGAGGCCACCTAGTTCTCTGAAATCGAACCCTGAAAAAAACCCTAAACTGAAAAGAGGGTCTTACCTAGACCAAACAACTCAACCTAACACTATATCAATTTAATAATTAAATAAACATAAATTCTGAGCCAATCAAAAAAATATAACACAAAACAAAATATCATACGATTTATGACTGCCTACTTAAATATTCATATAACTAGATGTATGATTATTTCAACGAGCATTCAAAATATTAAATATTAACACTATATAAACACAGGTATCAGAGAAATATTATAATAAGGGTTGTGATCTAGCTTTCTAAGATAAAAATTACAAATTGACGGTCGTTATTTTTTAAAAAGCTACATGCTTACTACCACGAACCAGGTGCTATTAATACCGGTCAGCAATGACCATTTGATTAGAATGGCTGGTCGCGTTGGCTGCGACGGTAAGGCGGTGGCTTCTCGCTGGTTTACCAAAACCGCAGTTGGCGCGGTAGTTGGTTCAATTCCAGCGCTCGGATGGTTGTTTTTCTTTCTTTCTTCTGTTTGTATTTACATACACACATATATCTACACTTAAATGTTTGTGTTTC
The DNA here is from genome assembly GCA_031761425.1 of Cosmopolites sordidus. Classification (NCBI taxonomy): domain Eukaryota; kingdom Metazoa; phylum Arthropoda; class Insecta; order Coleoptera; family Curculionidae; genus Cosmopolites; species Cosmopolites sordidus. Next base: position 248,793 of record JARFXV010001808.1, on the reverse strand, counting down.
TAGGCAAGAGTGTAAAATCCGACAACGAATTACCACTCAGTTACGCCAGTTAAAGGTTGGGTAAAGCCGGATGCCTCCTGAGAAGTATTCTACGTTGGTCACTCGCCAGTCGGTAGGCTTCGTGATACACTTATGGATAAGCACATAACCAAGGGTTATAACCTGAGAGGGGTGCTGGCATGTGTTATTATTAGCTGATGACCGTGGTTCGGTCTATGATGAGCCTCTAACCCCAAAACCTTTAAACCTTCTTTAACTCGAATAGAGCAACTCATGTTATACGACACCCAGCTGATCCCATGAATATTTGGTGTTGTAGTGTTAGTTGGTGGCTTACCAGGATTAACTATTCATGTTCACTTCTTTGGATGATTGTACATAATATTGTAACCCGGACTATGCAATTTTCGTCACAGGTTACAATATTACAATCTCACCAGTAATAACACATCAAATTGTCTACTCTTATTATTAGTTGTGAGTTCGTAGGGGACCCAGCAACTGTTCTTTTAGTTTTTCCCATGGTCTGTATAAAAGAATTAGAAATAGATCCCAGCTCTTATCCAAGCGATAGCAGTGTACAAGTATTTTCTTCAAGAAGTATTTCCAATTCTTCATCCCCTACTTTGTTTTGGCTACCCCAGATGTCGTTTACTGAAACTACTTTATTCAAGTACTGTAGGAAACAGAATTATCTCCCAAAAACGCAAAAATCATATCATGTGCTTCCGCAGCATTTATTTTTCAATTGAAAAGCGAAAAGAAGACAGTCTCTCAAAATTTATTTTTTGAACGACATCACATCTACAACTATTTATTTCAATTTTGATCCATAGTGCATTAATGTAATATATAGATATGTTTGAAGCTAAAAGATGGCGCTTTAAAATAATGACGCGGAGGGAAAAAATTCCTGTTCGAATGGGTTCTGCAGTCGATAGACCTGGGAGGCAATAATTTCGTTAGCGACCTAACATAACTCAGAATTGTAAGATGTAATATTTAACTTCAGCTACTGGCATACTATTTATATACCCGAAAGGATATGGTATAAGTTTATTGCCTTTTTCGAATTCGATTATTTGGTCAACAAATAGTTCCATGCAATTTTAATTCAGAGAAACTTACTAACAAATTAAGAGAAGCAAAATTTTATCTGGAATATAAAATGAACATTGGCGATTCCCAAATTAGAGGTTTAGAAACAACATACCAAAGGCGATATGGAAGCTAAATAGCATTTTAAGCTCAGTGAATCAATAAATATGACGTTTTCTAATGTTTTTCTTATTTATTGATGGAAACTCTAGGCAGCCAAATCGCTAAAGTAATTGAACACATAAAAATATTTAGCGCTGAAAGAAAAGCAGTCGAGTAAAGCATGGAGAATAGACAACAATAAATTATAAAAAATCACATTCAGAATGAATAATGTTGAAGATGATGTCTTCTCTGATTTTTGCCGAGCATTGAGTTACTATAGATGTTTGAAATATATATATATATATATATATATATATATATATATATATATATATATATATATATATATATATATATATATATATATATATATATATATATATATATACCAGGTGTCCCATTAAGGATGGATCGCGGCCGTATCTTGAAAACTATTTATCCCACAGCTTTTTGCAATCAGAAACTGATTTTTTTCAGAAAAATCGAAATATCTCTTGACATGTCGGAGATATCAATTTCGGGTATTCATTGGACGATTCCTCTTTAAATTACCTTTCTTCCCATGTAGTAAAAGCTATCTCATTCCATTTGAAAAAAACTGAACAAAACTTCAAAAAATCTATTGTTGAATGTAACGCCACCTCGCGGTTTCATTTATAAACTAAATAATTTATCTCCCAGCTGATTGTCCCAGCAATTGCCTTTTAAATTAATCCAAATTGAGGAAAATCGGTTAAGGCAAATGGACATTAGACGACTTTTTATCTCAATAGGTAAAACTCCCCCCCCCCCCCCCCTCTATTCGTGAAATTACGACAAAATGTCATAAAACAAAGTTGTAGGAGACAGTTTGCTAATTATAACTGAGAATTTTTCTTACTCGGTTAACACTTGAAAATACACAAAAAAAAAATTAAAATTGTTTAGCTCGTCACGCCCTCTTGCGGTTGTTTTAGAAGCTTAAAAATATTTTTGGTGAATTTCTCATGATCATTTTTAGTAAAATTTTTTTTGTCTCCAAAGCTGTGGGATAATTAGTTTTCAAGATACGGCCGCGATCCATCCTTAATATATATATATATATATATATATATATATATATATATATATATATATATATATATATATATGAATATATATATGAATATATATATATATATATATATATATATATATATATATATATATATATATATATATATATATATATATATATATATATATATATATATATATATATATATATATATGAATATATATATGAATATATATATATATATATATATATATATATATATATATATATATATATATATATATATATGAATATATTGAGTTCAAAGATCAATAATCAATACCAGTTAAATTAATCAAGACACTGACAAAAAAAATTGCGAAAACTAGGTCTGTCCTAAACAAGAATGCAACGGGAAGATTGCAGAGAATGTGAAACGTAGAACATTTTGAGTAAATTGAATCTGTACGAGACAATCCTAATATGTTGAATGAGTTTAGGTAGAATTTTACAGCTGATACTTAAACACCAATCTTACAAGAACCAGCTAGGGCAGAATAAGAAGTATATTAATTGGGGATCGAAACATTTGTCGACACAGCCCTTCACTAACTATGAAAAATTTCTGTTTTTGAATGAATCCCACTTCCTCAACAGGCATATCACTAAACAAAATTGCCCTTACTGAAACATAAACAAATCGTCACTTGAGGTATCGATAACTGCATCGTTCATGATAAGTGGCTATCTGTCTAAGTTTTAAATTTGTAAGCACAATCGCGCCAATTTGTAAGCATAATCAATTTGTAAGCGTAATTAGCGTTATTTCAGCAGAATATGCCCTGATACTATATTAAATACATAAAAGCTTTAAAAATGGAACGGTGTTCACATGCAAAATGATCACAAATTATTAAAATATATTTTGAGAATGGAAGGAGCATTATTTCAACATTAATTTCAACGAGTTTTTAACGTTAGAAATATTTCTTTCATGCGAACAATACGTAAATTGGTCGCCAAATTTTTAGCGGCTTGGTTTTTGCATGACGTTAGAAGACAAATAAGATCACGAGCCACAAGATCAGCTGAAAACATCCCACGAATCGAGAAAATGGTTTGAAAAGCTCCGGGAATATTAACCAGGTGATAGTCTCCTCAACTGAGACTTAGAAGACCTATAGGATATGTTAAAACTAGATTTAAGGAGATCCATGAAGATCTAGTTTTAAAATATCGTGTAAGGCTGTTCTTTAATTCCCAGTTGAGCTGAGTGTCACCTAGTTAATATTCCTGGAGCTTTCGAACTATTTTCCTTATACGTTGGATGTTTTCAGCTGATCTTGCTGCTCGTGATCTTCCTTGTCTTCTAGCGGAAATCGGAAAGATTGTCTTCTAGCGGAAAGATGCATATGGGCATCCATACAAATTCTAGATAGTGTCCTTCCATGATTTCTAGCATCTATTAGAATTAGTCGTGCCTTAAATCTTGCACATACATCATTACTTCTATTTCTATCTTCTATTGTTCTAGATTAAATCATATCCTGATGATGCTAACATGGTTAGCGAAACGTGGGTCTAGAAGTTTAAAAACTGATTTGGTGTTTAGTGGTAAATCTCTTCGAGTTTACTCGCACATTTACATGAAAATTTTGGCAAAAAATTGCGGAAATCTGATGAGGACCATTATCATCTAAATGGATTTGTTAATAAACAAAATTCACGCCACTGGGGCACATAAAATTTGCAACTATCTCACCACAGGCCTCTCCATAATGAAAATGCCACAATATGGTGTTGTTTCCACATAAATAATTATCAGAACTTTCTTTATAAAAATGAAGAATCGTAAATGGCGAGCGTCATAGGCATATACCAAAAAACTTTTACTTGTCTCAATTAGGCGATGCTAAGGTCTATTGATTTTATCAGAATAGCTCTGCAGGTCATAATCTAAGGGTTACAATAGCGCTTTTAAAGGAACATTTTCATAATCGATTAATCTCCATAAATTGAGAAGACTTGAAATTAGCTCCTCAAAATTTACGGATTTCATCGGCCTTGTGTTCTTCCTTGGATTGCCTTAAAGGGAGAGTTAATATTAATTAGCTTCAAGCACTAGATGAGCTCAAAAACAATATTCGACGAGAAATACAATATACCAAGAAATACTAAAGTGATGGAAGACGAAAATATTGAATCAATTTTTGACGCGAGAATTTCCATTTAGCAATTATTTTAACATTACTTTCTGAAAGTAAATATTAAAAAATCCAGAAACGGTACTTTAATTTACTTATAATTTGATAAAAAAAATAATCTATTTTAAGTTCGATAAGATATCTTTAGTTTTAGAATATACGGTTTAAATTTTAAACAGGCCATCCTGTTACGCTACCCTGTATTAAGAGAGTTCTTGATGTCATCGTTACAGACATTCCTTTGCTACAATAGCAGGACTTAGATGCAGGAAGATGCAGCAACCATCATGCAATTAACGAATTTATGACGGTGGTGAAGGATATGTTCCTCCAGAAACTGATATCGCATAGAGATAATAATTCAAGACCCACAAAGAAACTTTTCTTAAAAACTTTTTATGGAGCTTTCTAAAAACTATTTACAATAGCACTACTAGAGTTCGACCTAAAGAGAACATCCGCTAAAAGATCTCTGCCGAATCTCTTCGTCGAAGAGTTTTTGAAAACTTACCTACTTAAATAGATCGTTATCTATTTATTGATCGTTATCTAATTGGTCTCGTTAAAATTGTATATTCCAATTGTTTTTTTTCTTTTTCAAACAATAAAATATATTTTTTTTATATATTACATCTATATTACACATATTAAAAGTCCGCCAGGTCATTATACTTTATTTATTATACATTTTTCGTTATTTATTTTATATTAAACATTATTTATTATATGATAATATCGTTTTATATAAATTCATTTCATTTTGGAGGGATTGGAGGCTTATGTATGTTTATGTAACAAACATGCTATTCCTTTTGTATATAATGGGTTATATGAATTCTAATTCTATTGAAACTTATGTTTTATCACAACTGGAATTTTTGAATTAAAAAATATTTGAAAATAAAATATTATATTTCTATAGGCTTTAATTCCATAGGTTTCGGCCTAAATTTGGTTTGTTTTTTCAAAAAACGAAAACTTTTAAAAAAGGAAACACATTAATGTCGTTTAATGCTAAAGTTGAAATTACTACCACTAATTTTTCACACTATAACACCATATCACGTTTTAAAAGATTCAAGTTGAATTAAGAAATACATGAATAATTAAAAAATGTCATCATTTCAAAATGTCCATCATTTGAATTTATGTAAGCCTGACATGCAATAAACCATTTTCCCGAATACTTCGAAATATTCCTAGTACATTTCTAATCTGGTTGCTACTTCTCCGTAAATAAGAAGTATATAGTTATATTCTTGAACAAAATAAAATTTTGGTGTGAAATTGATTTTTAATACACACACTGAAATAATTTTTGTCAACCAACACGTGGAAATCATTTCAATTAGTCAATACTACGTTGCCACTTCCATTTTTTGCCTGATTTATGACTGAGTCTCAATTGCCAATGAATTGTTTAAACAACGTACATTAGTTTATTTGTACATTACTCGTTCAATAATAAACATTTATTGTTTGCCAAATATGGTTTTACAGATATTTGCTTAAAATTATTAAATTCTTATCATAGCTTTTCGGTTGGCGATTTAATATATATATATATATATATATATTTTAATATATATATATATATATATATATATATATATATATATATATATATATATATATATATCTGTTCCTAAATCATTCCAGGAGTAGGTGCGTTCATCCTGTGAAGTGTCACGACGTTTCGTCAAAATCTCATTTGGCATTTTCAAGTGTTGTGCAAATTTACAAATTTGTATTCAGTTTGGGGAAATAATGACTGGGAGAATCCAAAATAATCTGAATTTTATAAAGGGTATTTGTTTCAGTGATGAAACAACACTTTTCCTTAATAAATTTGTAAATAAACACAACTGTAGATGCTGGGATAATAACAATCCACATGTGTTTCCAGAGGGTGATACGCAGTTTCCCCAAAAGATTAACGTTTTGGCTGGAATTCTGGGGAATGAAATAATAGATCCGATTTTTAACGACGAAAATTTAATCTGAATTGTACTTAAACTTATTGGAAGAGGAAATCGATATACTCATAACATAGTCCTTAGGAAATCAAAACGATGAAGAAGAAAATCCACTGTTGGATGAACAAAATGTATAATTTCAACATGACGGTGCATCACCACACTACGCATTACATGTTCGACAATGGCTGGATTAAAGGTTTCCCGACAAATGGGTAGGTTGTGGAATGGCCGACAAGATCTCCAGATATAATGCCACTGAATTTTTTCTTTGAGGTTATCTACAGACAGATGTATACAAAACTCCGCCGCAGGATATTCAGGACCTAAGAAATAGAAGTTTGCATACACGCAAGTTCGCATACACGCAAAACGAAAAGAATTCGAGAACAGATTATACTATTGTTTAGCTAACAGTCGTGAATATTTTGAACACTTAATAAAGTATATTTTTAAATTGTGTTTTTCAAAATACATATATTTCATTAATTTATTTTTGTGTTTTAGATACAATTTTTCCATTCACACGTAATTGGTAGTTCCAGCTGCAGATAGTAATGTACTTTGCTTTTCTCTCTTTTGCGAGACCACCAATTTCAGAAGATTTCAGTTTTGTAAACACAGTTTAATTAGAATTTTTCAAGACCTTTAAAATGATATGTTAAATACAGAGGTTGCCATTTAAAATTTTTAGCTAGACGAACTGGAGGTAAGGAGATGAAACATAAAATATAACGGACATTGGTTCTGAACTTCTCCCTCGATATCTAAATTGACATGTTTTTTGTGTAAAGCCAATTTTCAATGCAAAAAAACAATCAGGGTGGCTACTTTTGAAATGAAAGCACTGTATGTATTTTCTTTAAGGGTTAAATATTGTATTTTTGTCTTCTCTTGGGTTTTCGGTCAATTATAATAATAACAATTAGTTTTTATTTTGTTTACGTTTCGGTTATTTTTATTTAACCATCATTAGACCAACTATTTTCTAATTTTATAATAAACAAGTATATTATGTTTATACATAGTATAAATTTATATTTTATCACATACTTTTTATACACAATATATTATTTATACATAATATATTAAAGATATTATAGAAAGGTATGTGATGAAATGTTAATTGATACCATGTATAAAAATAATATATATATTATAAAATTATAGTTGTCCTGAAGATGCTTAAATATAAATAACCGAAACATTAAAAAAATTTAAAAAATTATTATTGTAATTGACTGAAACCTCACAAAAAACATGTATCATCACAACAAAAATACTTTTTTTGTTGAAGTTTTGTATCATTGCAACCTCTATTATATATTTTAGATTAATAATTATATTGTGGAAAATAAAATCTAACAGTGTTAAATCACATGACCCTGAAGTTGACATAACGCGGATCATAAACACTAAATGTTTTCTTAAATTATGTGACATGCAGCATATTCATCAATATAATTTAATTATACTCATAAAAATTCACCCAATATTGATTCTTATTGCTCGAATCTCCTTTCCAACATATTTTGGAAGAAAAATGGCCATACATTTCTATTTGTCTAAAATACACACCAATCAGTAAAGATATCAGATATCTCATGAATCAAAGTGCAGATATCTCATGAATAACACGAGCATTTCCAAACCGCAGATACCTCAATTTTGCTTATTAATGAATCGACCCGTTGTAAAAAGAACTTGATTATTTAACAAAATGTTGATTGAAAACAATGGATCTTTTGTTCGTCGTCACATTATACAAATAACGAAATTACAAACGGCCTCTTCCTTTTAAGTTCTAAGTAAACTGAATTTGGCGTGCATGCAAAAGCGAATTTGTATGGAAAATCTTCCTAAAGAGCCGTACGTGTTCAGTTGCAACGACCTGAAATTGATATTATCTGTTCATTTTCAATATTTTCGCTTTCCGCTGTACGGTTTTTTTTAGGCGTACAGTTTGTTGTTTTTCACTGATGTAGTAACGAACAGTGCAATACCTAGTACACACTTTTAGTACTAATACACTTATTGCTTGGTCTATCAAATAATTTTATATTTATCATGCTGTGAAGAATTTTTCGTATGCTGCTAGGGTAAACAGTACTCTTATGGTTCTATTAAAAATGCTAAATTGCCAAAAGTTCATTATACACCAATGAACACCAATATACACCAATATTTATAACGAAGGGTAATTTAAATTTCTTGCTGTAAGCAACGCAAGTAAAAATATCCTGGTGAAATGGGCGACACTTTTGTTACCGCTATAGCTAGGACTGTTTCAAAAATGACCGTTAATCTACATTTACATCTCATAGAAAAGGTTGCTTATCCCTGAGTTCTCTTTAGAGCGCACTAATAAGAATGTAGTCGAGTTGCTTAGAATAGTGCAGCGCTAGAATCGCTACTTGTTTTAGTGATGAGTCCAAATTTTGTTAAATACAAGAATTACGAAATGGGGGTAGGCTAAAGGCTTAGGAAATAGGTCACACCTCGTAACCATTAGAAACTAGAGCTTTTGAGCAAGATAAGGCTAGACTGCATAAAGCCCATCAAACTATTTAGAAAAACAATCGAAATTTTTCGACGAGTCTGAGGTATTCACTGACCTACCACATTATTTACATTTCCAACCTCAGTTTTGTAAAATACAAACCATGGGTGCTCTGCACCATAATCCAGACAAATTAATTACGTTTCAGACACGCTAAGCTAAACAGAATTCTTATGCTTCCTTAACAGTTAAAAATGTTAAAATGCCAAGAGTTCGTCGTGCACCACGTCATTTCCGGTAAAATATATGATGAATTGTATCTTAGATTTCTTTCTGTAAGCAACTCAAGTAAAAATATCCCGCTGAGGAGGGATGCCTAATTTTAACCCAATATGTACCAATGGTGCTGTGAATCATAAAGTAAGATAAATTGGACAAATTAGTTACTTTTCAGATACGCTAGTGGAAATTGCTCTATAAAAAAATCATAGCTAAAGTCAGTTTTATGTGAAAGTGTAGCTAATTAAATTATTGAATATTTGAATAAACATTGATTTAATCAACAGTATTTTAACGAAGCTTCTGCTGAAATATGTCTAATTTAAAGAGATAAATATAAATAAAAACACTATTCTTCAAATTTATACACCAGTGTGATCAGCCATCAAATTTTATTTAGAGAAATTTATTAAAAAACTTTGTAGGTAGATATATTATAATCCAATGTTTTATTCTATTTCAAAAGATATGCGTTGAAAACATTGTAAAACCAATTTAAGTTTCATAAATAAAATCCATATGCACTTCCGTCTCGTTATTCCGACTGTTAAAAGATGCGGCCGTCAATAGCCGCGTCTTATCCACATTCGTCATAAAAACACTTATATTTTTAAATTGTTAGGATCGGGTAGGAAATATGGCGGCGTGTGCCCGTAAAGTAGTGTTTCTAAATTCCGTCCGTAGTTCCTATATTTTCCAATGTAATATTTTCGTTTTCGTCTAGAAAATTTCCATATTTATCAACCTAGCATTATACTGACATAATGTTTGATATATATATATATATATATATATATATATATATATATATATATATATATATATATATATATATATATATATATATACGTTACATCTAATATACATTCATGGATGGTAAATAATGTTTCTAAATCATTCCGGGTGTTGATCCGTTGATTCTGTGTAGAGTCACGACGTTTCGCCAAAATCAAAGTGTCTGCTTCGACTAAAGAGTCCAACTGAATATTAGTTGGACTCTTGAGTCGAAGCGGACAACACTTTCGTCTTGTTATTCCAATCAACCGGGCTCGAGATGAATGCAAGGAAAGCAGTGGCGTTGAGGCACCGCCCCTCTCCTCGCATTTATCACAGTAAACAATTTTTCAGGGCAAAACACTATATTTTATTTCCGTTTAGTTTCTTTCCTTTAATTCATTTTAAGATATCATTAAAAATTAAAATATTTAACTGAAGTAGCCGATACTTGATGGAAATTCATTTTAAATAAAAAACCAATTTAACCAATTTAGTGTGTATTTGAAAAAGACACTGTATGTCGAAACAATTGTCCTACGTACAAGTTTTAAATATAGTGGAAATTTAGATATTAATCTTGGTTTTTTATTTAAAAATTAAAATTTCTAAATGTAGTAGAACGTCGACCCATCATATCAAATAATGCGGATAAAAATTCCATCCTCGTGCCACAATTTTTACATCGTTGGTGGGACGTTTACCTCTAGAGACCGACATCATCTTACCTCGTCGTTGGCGTGACATGTTTTGGTGGTTGCCAGAATTCGGGGATTTAACTGCTTTCTAAAACATGCGAGTTGGGCGTAGATTCCCTGCGACCGAGCGTATGGGCAATTAGTTTTAAATACTGATTTGCCGGTACGGAGCGTTTGATAAGTTTTGTGTCGCGTATTTCGTTCGCCTCGCGTATGCTTGTTTGGATTTGGAATTTGCTACGTGAGTACACACTGAGTCGTACTTTTGAAATAAAAATAATCAACTTTTAATTACAAACATGAAGGTGACTGATTTAAAACAGTTAATAATGTCTAATTTAAGGTTTGAAGAGAAAGTTGAATTAAAAACCAAGGGTCGTCCCACGCCCGTGTTGAATTTCAGTCAAGTTCAAAAACAATGTAAAAATAGGACAATTTTTACGTGAATTTTACATTCAAATAAATCACACTGAACTTACTTCACGAACATTTCGCTAAGCAACTTAGCATAATTTGGAAAAGAGTCAATTCCTTGCAATCTTAAATTACTATAGTCATGGATTTTATATTGTTCATCGCACTAGATTTAGGTTTAAATTACAAATAAATTAAGCTAGGCTTTAGTTTTTCTCATCTGATGATATAAAATTGATAAACGAAATGCACGTCGAGCTAATTCAATACGATTTTGTGTGAGTAAAAAAACTCTATAAAGTTTTAATTAAACTCCAATTTATATCAAATTTGTTTCCAACAACAAAATTATCAAAACGTTATGTCCACGATATTTCGTGCATTTTAATTTTATTATTGTGTAATTAATATAATATTTTTTTAAATTTGATTTTTAAGGGTAATCTTTATATTATAACGATTAACTAACCAATCGTAAAGTTAAATAATTTTATAGTTAAACTATTTTGGTGGGTGATTTCTAACATCCAGTGTGGATTAGCAACTGCCCAGTAGTGCATATTATGTAAGTTAACGCCTCTATCACTGCTAAAAGTAGCTTCATCAGTCCATAGTATGCGTTTTAAGAATTGTTTATTTCCACTACACATACTTTTTAACCAGTGACAATAGTCTAACCGTCTGTCGAAATCGTTATCCAAAAGGGCTTGGTGTAAGACAACATGATAGGGGTACAGCTTGTTATCTCTTAAGATTCGATGAACGGATGTCTTGCTAACACCTAATCCTTCAGATATTTGTCTGATACTTAAATGGGGGTTGGTTTCAACATAAGCCAGAACATTTACGACATTATCTCCATTACGAATCGAAAGTAACCTGTTGCGGACTGGATCTGGATGCACAATTCCTGTTTCTCGTAAGCGTATTGCTAGACGTATAAACACCTTCTTCGAATAATGCCTTCTTTCGGGATATTGACTTGCATATTGCCGCTCTGCAATACATGCATTTTCAAAACATTGGAAATACACCGCCAACATGTCATAGGCCTCGTTATCCGTAAAAGGCATTGTTAGATATTATTATAATAATTATTAATAATCAATAAATGCAATGTTGAAAATGTAATGCATTTCAAAATTGACAAGTTAATTTGACTGTTTTTGTTTGTTTCCATGGTTCCCTTCTTACACTCTTTGTGTAATGTACCTAAGGATTGCATGCGTTTATTTGGAAACCCGAAAACGCATAATTTCATTGATCCATTCATTTAGTTTAAAAGAAAGAGTAGGTATATTTATTAATGACTGATTTCAATAATCTGTGAAGTAGTATTTAAGCATCACAAAAGAAAAAATGCAACAATTGGGGAAAGGCCTTTTTTCCGCTTATGTAATTAAATTAGAAAATATTATCAAGATCAGGATTAGAACATTTATGATGATTGATACTGAATAGATAATTTTATTTTTTAAATAAAATTGTTGCGGTTGCAATTGCGACCTAAATACTAAGACCAATTTTTAACTTAATATTACGGTAAAAATTAAAACTAACTGATTTTTTTCAGAAAAATCGAAATATCTCTTGACACGTCAGATATATCGATTTCGGGTTTTCACTAGAAGATTTCTCTTTAAATTATCTTTCTTGTCATGTAGTAGAAGCTGTACCATTCCATTTGAAAAAACTGAACAAAACTTCAAAAAAACTATTGTTGAATGTAACGCCACCTCGCGGTTTCATTTATAAACTAAATAATGTATCTCCCAGATTATCTGATTGTCCAGCAATTGCCTTTTAAATGAATCCAAATTGAGGAAAATCGGTTTAGGCAAACGGACATTAGAAGACTTTTTATCTAAATAGGTAAAACTCCCCCCCCATAACTCCGCTATGCCAGTCACAAGCCTGGGGCCTTACCGTTGCCATCTGCCATGCAAAAGGTAAGGTAAGGAAGGAGGAGTGATCGAGGAGTAACACCTCGCTAAAAAACCAGGGTTCATCTGGCCCGGATGATAGTACCCTGTGAGGGCCCCTGCCTAGGGTACAGGCGAAGATGAAGCCAATGGTCGGAAGGCGGAAGAGGATAACAAAATCCCAACGGTGGAAGAGCAAATGAGCTGAATCAAAAGGGCAGACGGAGCTCTATAGTCATGGCCGACAATCAGCCTAGGGGAAGAATACCCCAAAAACAAAATACCTGGCCCTCCAGGTTGGGGGTTGAGGCATCGGGCTAACTCCCTGATACTCGGAAAAATTTAACTGTTAAAAAACCTAATCTATGCCTCGGATTAAAAGACCGGATTAAAGGACAACGAACATTGCAACGAAAAAGGACTATGATATGTGGTACATGGAATGTACAGGGATGTGGAAATAAAATGGAAGACGTTCTACAGGAAATGGAAGAACATAGGGTAGACTTTGTAGTTATCTCGGAAACAAAGAAAAAAGGACAAGGAACACAGGCCTGCGGAAATTATATTCATATATATAGCGGCGTAAAAAAGGAAGAGCGAGCAAAGAGAGGAGTATCTTTACTTATTAACAAAAGGTACAAAAAGAATATCTCCGAGTGGGAAGCGGTGAACGAGAGAATATTAAGAGTAAATGTATGCCTGAGGGGAATAAAATTGTCGATAATTGGGGTATATGGCCCGAATGAGGACGCGAGAGTTAAAGAAAAGGAAATATAGAAATTTTCCTTTTCTTTAACTTATATATATATATATATATATATATATATATATATATATATATATATATATATATATATATATATATATATATATATGTGTGTGTGTGTGTGTGTGTGTATGCATTTTATTTCTACAAAAATGCCAGTTAATTGAAATATGCAGGTTTCGGGTACACTCAAGCGTATTACGGCGGATAAAGGGGATAAAAGGGAATTTAATGCGTATCCCGGTTAACTTATAAAAATATGTCTATATAAAAGCCCACGCAAATTAGGAGACGCAATAGCTTGGAAAATATTAACAGTCAAAAAGATAATTGAAAATCGATCCATATTGTCAATAAAAAGGACTTTAACAGATCAAATTTTAAAACTATTAGATGTTTTTAAAGCCCGAAGATTATCATAAACTCTCTCTAATAATACTCTAACAAACAATTCTCTATATATATTCAATGTAATTAATTTACAATTTTTTTTTCTTGATTTACATTTAGTTTATTTTTTCATTTATTGAGTCGATCAACAATAACCTTAACGAGATGTATACAAAGTTGCAAATACATTAAAACTTACAATAATAAACAATATATTTTACAATTACGCATCATCATCATCATTAATCCGCTGAATCCTCACATATTATCGTCAGCGCGAAGGGCTTTTTTTTTAACTTTTGCTCCTACATTATTTTTAACGAATATTTGGTTACCGTTTTCTTTTACAATTTAATTTACAATCTCAAACGTAACTATATTCTGATCATTAAGGTAGTTAAAACGTTTAACGGTAAATTTGTACGTTTGTCTTCCTAAATGATTTTAGGAAGACAAACATTATATATCAGCCATTTCGTTCACATATATTTTATGTTTCCTTCATTTATTTCTATATTAAAACTTTGTGTCTCTCAATTTAGACTTTTGAAAGCTGTTTCTAGATCTCTTTTTATATTCCCTATTATTTTTTATATCGAACCCCAACGATACTATTTGTATCTAAATAACTATGATATTTTTCTTGTTTCTTATAACGCCATGGAATACTAATTTAAACAGTATTGGGGATACTAAACTCCATTGCTTTACCACTTTATTTGCTTCTAGCGAGCCTCATGTTGTTCTTTGAAACGCTGCTTTAGCAGTTGTCTTTTTAAGCTCAGTTCTAGTAGTGTACTTAGTTTTTTATGTATTCCTAATATTTTAGGTCTTTCAACATTTACTTCCTGTTAGCTAACTATTTTTGAAATCTGTGGAAACGTTTTATATTTTTGTATAGCTTCCTTGTTTTTGAGACATTGTTCTAGTGTACAGATGTAGTTTTGAAACCGTTCTGGTAGTTTCCCAATGATGTTTCTTTCAAAATGACTAAAACAATACACAAAGATACAAAAAAGATACAGGGATTATGTTCATTGAAGTAACCACTAAGATGCTTCATCATTTGAGACAATGTATTATTATTGATATCAAAACTATTAATAACAAAAAAGTTTCCTTGCAAAAAATACACATAGCATACATAAGTCGATTTAATTAAGATATTAACAATTCTTTGATGTAAATAAAATATAAGACATGCCTACCTTTCCTTTCGAGAACAAACCTGGACTATCAATTTAATTATGCAGCAATTTATACACAACATTAACAAAGTGACAACATCTCCTTAACTCAGTTATTTTAAGAAGTTCGAAATTAGTAATTGTTTGTAATTAAAGTGTCTCTCTCACTTTCTCTTTGGATAAAAGCTAGTGGATTTAAAATAAAGAAATTTCAAAAAATGTCATTGAAATCGGTCATCTAAATGTGACGCCCACATGTTTCTTGATAATAAAATACAAACTATTTGGAAATTTTCCAAGCATTTTGTTCATTTGAAGCGTTTACGAGTCAAAAGCAGACATTCGACATTTTTTGGTTAAATGAGTTAGGCATGGATTTCTATAGTAAAAGTTAGTAGGTATATAATGTACTGCCTCAGGAGAAACTTTTGCTCGAACCTGTATGATCAGATTGAAATAGAACGTGGTGACGAAAGTGTTTAGTTTTGAGTTTTGTTTACAAATTAATTATCTAGTATCTGTAACAGAATAACAATGATTATGATGAAATATGGCTAACAAAATTACCATTAAGCACAGTTCTGTTGGCAAAGAACGAAAAATAGTAACAAAAAAGCGAGCATGGAAGCGTGAAAAAGCCAAGATGCAAACATATGTCTGTTTTGCAAATTCTTTATTAGCAGTCTAAAAAAATGATAATTTACTTTTCTAGGTATTCTCGGCAACACCTGCCTGAATTTCCCACTTTTAGGCATAAAACAAAGACATTGCAATGATGCTTATTAACTATGATTGAGGTAAAAAAATTCAATGGGGATTTTTACAGCAAAACATATGTTTGTATTGAAGCATTGTATCACAAGTATACCGAAAAGAAAAATTACCGTGTTTCAGCAATTTTACAAAAAAAATTGTAATATTTTCTGACTTGACTGCGAAAAAATAAATTACCACTCCCAAAAATTCCAAACAAGCCTGTTATTTTGGTATGCAGATCAATTTATTTAATTTTACGGTGGTAACTGGACACTCAAAATCAAAACTTAATTCAGAAAATGTAAAATCATTTATATGGACAGAGAGTGACTGGCAAAGGAACTTAACTTAAATCCGTTAAATCCAGAATTATTTCCGCTTTCAACCATTTATATGACCCAACAGATCCGTTCTTGTCAAGGGTGAACCATATTATAGGAACGCTACTTCTACTGATAAGGACATCTGAAAGATAGGCAAGAAAGTTATCCAAACAAAGTTGCGGGTAAAAGCGGCCGAAGAGAGTATGAGCAGAAGTCTTAAACCAGACAAAATAAGAAGCATTTCCTCTTTGTTAACCAAACACTATGAAGTAGATTAGGAAAACGACGAACGTCTTTATTTCTTCAAAAACGCCTTTAAAGAAAAAAACAGCTAATACGGTGGAAACTATTCATGATGAGAATGATATTATTATAGTTTTTGTTCTGATAGTGAAGAAAATGAGTTGGAAGTTTAATTTTGTCCTTTATGTTAACATAATCATGAACAATTTTTAATAAAATCATTTTCTTTGAAATCTTCTTTTATTGCAATCTCTAATTATATTATCGTAGATGCTGCTATACCTTTTACAGAGATGTAAAACCAAAAATTTGAAGTTCACTTAGGAGTATAAGCAGATATTTGCAAGCCTTAGATGCAAAACCAGGCATGTCTAATTTTTTGAACGTGAAATGTCGTCCTGAGCTTTCAAATTTCCACTAACTAATTCTTTTCAAAGCTAAAAACACACTGGTAATTTGTTTTTAATTTTTTTAAACCTAATCTAAATGGCGTTAAAGTACTTGCGCTTAGCGGGCATACCCGGGTACCCAGGTACCCACTAGATGAAAAATGATGTTTTGACTCAGGAATTAATTAATAACATTGATAAATATTTCATTGAGTTAACAGTAATATGGTTCCCGATTCTAAAGAATACAATTAAACACATTTAAATATTTGAATACACAATCAATACAATAAACAATCACACACACACATATATATATATATATATATATATATATATATATATATATATATATATATATATATATATATATAGGTAGTATGTCACTGTCATGAAAATCTATTGTTGTCAATGTAAGTATCGTTGACATATACAAAAAAATATATTTACTTTCACTCGTTACTTTATATATTACAAATTAATAAAATTTATTTTTTAGTTTAGTTTTGAAAACGGGGGAGAGTACCCTCCGAAACGTTAACGTTAAAAGTTTGTAAAATTTTTTATAACATTTTTATATCTTTAAAATTTTGTTCGTTAGGCAAATTTATTACAAAAACGAATCATTGAGAAATTTGTCTCCGTTTGGTTTTTTCTTTTTACCCTGCGATTCTTTCTTTAAATAAGAACAGGTATTTTTGAGATTTTTTGAGTTTTAGATAGTGGCGAAAAACCCAAATAAAGAGAAAAAAATATATATATGAACACGCCACAATCATTCAGAGATTACTTAAAGTATGTCGCTGATTAGTTTTATTTTGGATCAGTTTGTTGTTTTCATAATAAATTATAAATGAAACAAGAGCGTATTGTATTTATTATAATAAGTGATCATGTAATACTTTTTTTCATCATAATTTACAGCAGTATCAGAGTGCATTGTCGATAGTAAAAATAAAGCTTTCTTTTTCTTTGACACGTACAAGCAGAGTGCAACATGCATAGCCCCTTGCCTTGATGCTAGAGAAAAAGCCACATCACGCTACTATCTCCACTACTTAAATTTTGAAATCTGCCGGCCGCCGAAGGTAAAAACGCTATTGAGCGCTACCTGTGCATCACTCAGAGACTCTACTTCTATCTTTTTTTATGGAAGCTGGAGGGGGCTAGGAGATTTGGAAATGGCTTAGATAGTTTTTATTGATGTTAACTAAATTATTTCCAAATAATTTCGTTTATATACAAATTCAGTAATTAAGAAAAACTAGGTAAAACAACAAGCCCAGATCTACCCGTGCATTGAAGGAGGAGATTCAGCACTGCATCAACCAAATTCAGCCACATTTATGCAAAATGATCTTGGAAAATTTCGGCAAAAAAGTCCGTATGTGCCAGCAAAGCCGTGGAGGTAATTTGCCTAATGTGTTATTCCTTGTATAAATCTATCATATGTATTTTATGTTTCAATAAAAAAATACAATTAAAAAAAAATTATTTTCTATTTAATTCAAATATTTCGTAGTCTCTCTCAGTCAATAACTATTTTAAATTGAACCACAATTTACAAGACATTGCTGAAAAATCTTCAGATCCAATAATAAATAAGAATACGAAATAGTCTAGCTAACAACGCATTTTTGAAAAAAATATGTTTATATAAACCGAAGATGTATTTAAATAAGGGTTAAATTATTCATCGTTCATGATAATGGCCAAATCTTCGTTTTGTTCAAACGGCAAGCAATGCTTAAGTAAATACGAGGCGTTGTTGATAGCTTCCTTTATTCAAGTGTTGAACATTTATCAATTTATATGGGTGCAAGTTCAAATGCTTATGCCGAATACGCTTTACTCAAAAAAATCCTTACTCATCCTTAGCTCTGAAGCCGTGGTGCCTAGGAAAGGCGATTCTGTCTCAGTGACTGTATCTCTATTCCGGGGTGTACACGCTCACTGCCACGGACGTAGCCAGGATTTAGTTTTGGGGGGGGGGGGGGATTTAGTTTGAAGTAACTGGGCGTAGGAGAGAGTTAATTTTTATCGTTCCAAAGAATGTTTTTGTTTTCGGTTTCAGATGTTGGCCAGAGGTCTGCGACTCCTAAAAGATTTTGCATTTCAGCCCGGAGGCCCCAGAATCCGAAAGTCCGGTTGTGCCAGAAAACGCTGTCAGAGAATTGTTTACTTCCTGGGGTAATTTTGTAATTACTAAGACGCTTCATCTTGTACTTTGAATTAAAGGTTTGAACCTTGATGGTTTAGGGGTTAAGACTGGAGGGGTTAGTTCCAGAATTTAAATTCACCCATGATCCATCCAGTACCTTAGGCGAGGTATACTGAAATATATATATATATATATATATATATATATATATATATATATATATATATATATATATATATATATATATATATATATATATATATATATATATATATATATATATATATATATATATATATATATATATATATATATATATATATATATATATATATATATATATGTATTGTATAACAACTTTTGATTTTTGTATATAAGCAATCCAAATTAGAGATTCAAGTGATACTTGAAGTAGAACAATTGATTTAATTATTAGATAAGAAATGAAATAAAATTGCGGTACACATCTAAAACATTTTTACCTCAATAATGATAAAATTTTTCCAAAAACCTATTAAAAACAATCTATGATCAGCATCCATTTAAAATAATATTCTCTCGGTGAATACATGTTGACGTATTGATATTTAGTGGTAACATGTATCTGGTAATAATAAAACAAATAATAATTTTAATAACATGCCCCACAGGTGCATACATTTAGAAAGTTATTGTAAAATTTAAACTTGAAAAAATAAACAACCTAAATTACAGCTCAATGTTATAATTGAAAGGTCCGTTCAGAACAAACTTGAAGAATTTTATTTCATTCTTCCTGTTTAAAAAAAAAATGTTCGAATACCTCCTTTACTCTCTCTTCGGTTTAATCCGAGTTTAATTGATTTAAAAACAAACAACAAAAATATACTACTCGACAAGAGATGGCGTTACTGTGCGCAACGTCCACTAGTTCGGATGTATATTCAATTCAAATGTAATAATTTAACTCTCTTCACTCCTCGTATTTTTTCGGTATAATATTAGGTAATATTTGGCTTATTTCGGGAGGGGGGGTTGAACCCCCAAAACCCCACCTTGGCTACGCCCGTGCTCACTGCAAAGATTCAGATGTTTTGTTTTCATTAATTTACCCTTCGTTTGAAGTGCAAACCTCACCATGGCGTCCAACTTATACTTTGCAGCTCCTCTGGGTCTTGTGAAATGAGAATAATATCATCTGCAAATCTAAGATGGTTTAAGTTTGCACCATTGATCTTTACACCATCCTGTTCCCAATCCAGTTTACGGAACACTTCTTCAAGGCCAGGCGAGAAAAGAATAGGCGATATTGCGTCACCCTGCCGTACACCTCGTTCTATATTAATTCCCACTTCAAGATCATCAAGGTGAATTGTGGCTATAGCTCCATCATATATCGATTCTAATAGGTTTACATAGGGTCTCTCTATACCTTGGCTAAGCAGTGCATCAAATCTTGCGTGCAATCAAATGCTTTTTCGTAATCGATAAAAGCCAAGCACAGTGGCATGGTGTATTCGTTGTGCCTTTCTATGACCTGCTGTACAACCTCGATGTGATCCATTGTACTGAATCCACATCTGAATCCTTGTTCTCTTGGTTGTGCCTCATTAAGTTTTTTTAATATTCTTTTAGATATTATCTTAGTGAAAACTTTGTACACCACTGATCGGAGGCTTATTGGACGGTAGTTCTTTAAATCTTCCTGTGCTCCTTTTTTATATAAAAGGATCACTTCTGCATTTTTCCATAAGTCAGGTACTTTTTGTTCTTTGAGGCATTTTGAGTATAATTTTGCCAGTGTTTTATGTAACGTCCGACCACCAGCTTTTAGCATTTCTACAGTTACACTATCCTTTCCTGGAGCCTTGCCGTTCTTCATCAATTCTATAGCATTTGTTACTTCCTCCACTAGGATATCTGGCATTATATATTGTTCTTCCGTGGGTATTGCTGCCCCTGACTGGCTCTGATCTTCATATAACTGGGAATAAAACCTTCTGACAATCTCAAACATTTGGGTACGCGCCCTGCACACTGTGCCATCCTCACGCTTTAAAGCACATATTTGCGTTCTTTTGTTTCTCAGCTTCTGTTTAGCTTTGTTTAGCTTGTTATATATATATATATATATATATATATATATATATATATATATATATATATATATATATATATATATATATAGTGTTTCGCAGACGGAAGAATACGCTAGACTATTAGTCCGGGAGTACATCCGATCGTTTGTGTCCCGTTTGTTGGGAACGTGCAGAGGTTTCGCCAAGGTCACACTTGGCATTGTCAATGCTTGTCTGAAGACTGAAAAGTCAGTCTATGCATGTTGCACTCTGATTGTACGTGTCAAAGAAAAAGAAAGCTTTATTTTTACTATCGACAATGCACTCTGATACTGCTGTAAAATATGATGAAAAGAAAAAGTATCACATGATCACTTATTATAATAAATACAATACGCTCTTGTTTCATTTATAATTTATTATGAGAACAACAACCTGATCCAAAATAAAACTAATCAGCGATGTACTTTCTTGTGTCAACTGAGTGAGAAACTGGCAAAATCTTTTATTCAAGATCGTTCTATGAATGGTCAAATAAGGCGCAACTACAATACAAAGATTGCGATTGAGAGCGTGATCGGGCTACACCTTGTTCTTTCCACTGTTTCTGAAGAACAAACTCAACCTCGAAACAGTACTGGTAAGAAAACATTACAGGTTCTTGTCATGTTTGTTATAAAGAAACTACAAAAATACGCAAGAAAACGCGAAAATGTTGTTTTGTATGCGAAAAACCTGTCTGCCATGAATGCTGTCTTAAATAAATACGCTAAATAAATATAAAAATTTTCTAATTTACCTTGAAAATTGTTGTAATTATTTTTTTTATTAGCCCCTGTTAACTCAATGAAATATGTTATTAATTATTATATGTTATTAATTAATTCCTGAGTCAAAGCATCATTTTTCATCTAAATAATTTTTTGAATTCCTGTATTGATTGAAATTTATTCTATATATATATATATATTCACAGTGGTGGTCAAAATAATAAAAGTGTGAAGTATCACCGAAAAAATACTATTATTTAATGTATCATTACTGTACGAATCCAAATATATTATATTTTTATTCGTAAAATGTCTTGTCATTTACCAGTTGAATATAATATTGGAGAGTAATATTTTATTTTATCAGGTTAATATTTCTTGACGATAATAAAAACTTTAGGTGACAATTTTTTTTTGCTGTTCGTTCATTATTTTCCAAAATATTTAAATATCTTTGGTATACATTGTCCATGCTGCCATACAGTTTTAAATGTTACTATGGGTCGCGAAAAGCATTGTACTCCCAAAGAGAGTCGTCTAATATTGCAGTTACAAAGTCAAAACAAAACTTATAAATTTATTTATCATCTACTTAAGCGATCTGAATACGTTATTGCTCAAGTTTTAAAGGAACAAAAATTAATAATGATATCACTAGAAACCAGAGGTCGCCCAAGAATAACAAGCAAAAGATTGGATAAATGTATTGTACGAGAGACCCATTTTCCACTTCGTTTGACATTAAATGGAAAATGGGTCTACAAATCAGTACACGGACAATTCGTAGACGATTGGTAGAGATGAATGTTCATGGAAGAGTTGCAAAAAAGGTACCACATTTAAGTAAAAAAAATATTCAGCATAGATTAAGTTTTGCCAGATTTAACTTAAACGAAAACTACAGCTGCAGTAATTGGAAAAATATTTTATTTAGTGATGAAACAAAAATAAATCTCTTTGGATCAGATGGGAAACGGTAAGTTAGGCGATATAAGAATGAAGAACTAAATCCGCGAAATACATTAGGAACAGTAAAGCATGGAGGAGGAAATATTAAACTGTGGGCTTTTCCTATAATGGTGTAAGTCCACTATATTGAATCAAATACCAAAGAAACCTACATGGTAATATTAGAAAAATGTATGCTTCCTTATGCCGAAATGAATATGCCGCTAAAGTGGATCTACCAGAACGATAACGATCCGAAACATACCGCGAAAGTGGTGAAACCATGGTTTTTCGCAAATAAGATTGATGTGTTGCCCTGGCCGTCACAATCTCCGGATTGAAATCCAACAGAAAAGCTTTGGCAACATTAAAAAAAAGGCATTGCTAATAAAAAAACATCAAACAAAAATATGTTGTGGGAAGAAGTCACGAAAGAGTGTCACGAAAACTTGGTATTCTATACCGGTTGAAACTTGTCAGAAGTTTCTCAAGAACAAGAAGACTCTCAAGGAGATGCTCAGCTGTGGTTAAACAAAAAGGATATTCTACTAAATACTAATATTTTATATTTATTAAGTTCATTAATAAGCATTAGTTTTCACAATTTAAGGCTATAAGTGATATAATTTTATTTTTTGACCAGAAAAAAAGCACATATTGTTTGATAGTTGTAGTAACTTTTGTAACACTAGGATAATGTTTTGTTTTATCAATATTTTTTGTATCAGAACACGTTACGCAACCTTAATAACATTATAATAATGTAATATTATATAATTCTGTAATAAATTCGTTAATATATATATATATATATATATATATATATATATATATATATATATATATATATATATGTTACGTCTAATATTTTCACGGATGGTAGATAATGTTTCTAAATCATTCCAGGTATCGATCCGTTGATCCTGTGAAGAATCACGACGTGGCGCCAAAATCGCATTTGACATTTTGTGTTGTGTGACACTGTTGTCTGCTTCGACTGAAGAGTCCAACCAAATGCAATTTTGGGGAAACATCGTGACTCTTCACATCGATGCCCGGAATAATTTAGAAACACATATATATATTTATATTTATATATATATATATATATATATATATATATATATATATATATATATATATATATATATATATATATATATATATATATATATATATATATTGTAGCGTTCACAAATTCTTGATCGCTACAGGTAGCATTCGTAAATTGTTGATCACCACTGGTAGGTTTATTTCGGACAAATTCTTAACTGAAAGAGCTCCGGTATCGTTTGGACAAGGCAAGACAGTCTAACTCCAGGTGAGCGGACGTTTTCGCGCCATTTTCTTCCAACCGAGGTACGTAGGTTTGCTGGCCAAGTCACGCTTGGGTTGATTTTTCTGATATTCTTATAGAGGGTTTTACGACCCGGCAGCAGAGAATCCGATCAACAGACATTAGGCCATTGAACGACCACCTATTACAGAGCCCGACCATCGTGGAAACCTTACACCTTTTTGGGGTCACATGGCACAGTAACCGGTTGGTTAGTTCGAGATTTCGGGACCCCCGCATAGGGCTACCGGACTGCCCGCAGTTGTACTCAGTGTTTTTGGACACCCAGTACCGGAGAGGCAAGGATAGACAACATCAGGAAATAAGGCCAGATAAACATTTTTTTTTATTATATTTTCATGTACCGTTAAGGATTGCAGTTATTTTTCACAAATGCATTTTTACCATAATTTCTTATACTGATAATGGTGACGTTATCACCTTATATTTTGTATCTATTTGCCGTCTGACCATTCTTGGTTACCCTAGCGTTATATATTTATCTTTTAACTATTGTCCGAATAGAGGAAATAATCTCTAATTTGTAAGTATAGGGACATAGAGACCAGCTGGTGTAATTCACAGCTGTTTATTTGATTTTTGATTTCTTTCACGGTAAGGTTTGGAGGACCACCTTCCCTAAACCTTCCCGTGTCTTTTGTTTGATAGTCACCAGCTGTGTTGCACTTTGACGTAATGTCCGGTTTGCATCTAAATGCTGTGAATCTATTGCAGCTGGTTTATCATTACTAAAATGCTTGAATAATGTCTGAATGATTGTGGCGTGTTCATATATTTTTTTCTTTATTTGGGTTTTTCGCCACGATCAAAAACTGAAAAAATATCTGTTCTTAAGTAAATAAAGAATCCCTCCGTAAAAACAAAAAACCAAACGGAGACAAATGTCACAGTGATTCTTTTTTGTAATAAATTTGCCTAACGAACAAAATCTTAAAAATATTAATGTTCTAAAGAAATATACAAACTTTTAACGTTAACGTTTCGGGAAGTATTATCCTCCCGTTTGGTTTTTTGTTTTTACCCAGTGATTCTTTATTTACATAAGGACAGATATGTTTGATATTTTTTGAGTTTTAGATCGTGGCGAAAAACCCAAATGAAGAGAAAATAAATAAAATGCTTGAAGTCGAAACTTAAAAATTTTCTATTGAAATCATCATTAGAAAATAAATGTAGCGTTTTAATACAATACAAGAAGTACAAGCGAATAGAAATCTCCAGTAGGCCTTCAATAGTGTATGCATAATATCCTGTGGGAAAAATTATATAACATTGAAATTTGAAATATTCATCAAAGGACTTATTTTTTTATGCGATAATATTTTTGCCAAAATTTCCTCGCTTCAAGAGTAATTGTAGTATCATGAATAATATTTACAAAATTTTTATGAACAGTAATTTTTACTACTAAACCAAGAGATGCACCACGAGCTGTGATTTATATTGATGAAAATAAAATTTCATGGGCTTATATAATGGCCGATGAGATTGGAGCCGATGGCCGAGATCAAGAATCCAACCACTACAAAAATTACTTGTGAACTGATAGCCACTTATTTCGTTTGGCACCGTGAATATATTGAGTATGAGGTATTTTAAACTGCTGTGAGTAACAATGTTATACCAGTTATTAAATTAATTAGCGATGTTGAAAAGCAGTTTGAATTAATTTTTTTTTTAATATTTTCTCTCAAATAAAGTAAAAAATGTTTCATAAATGAAAATATTGAATAATATAAACAAAAATGTATTCTTATTTTAATTTTTTATGAATATTTATTTCTACAAGCTATACGTGTACTATATTATGAGAAACATTGTAACAGGTGTTACGAATTTAAAACGCCTTTTTGTGTGTATAAAACGACTACAAGAAAAAATACGTGTAAGTGTGTAAATTTAACACACTTCGATTTACAGTGTACGATTTACACTAGTATTTTCTCATTGTGCCAAGTTTTATTTAATATCTACAATAATACTTGCCTTTCTACTTCTCCCAAGTTCTTTATCACTTCTATCGTTTTCTATCATTTCACAGAGCTTTGCTATTCTTTATATTTTTAATCACTCTTTGTAACTCGTCATTTTTATTTCTTCTATTACAACTTCGTTTCTCACGTTTTCCTTCTTATATTCTTTAAAGTTTTCGTTCATGACGTTGTTTGGTTGAACTAATAACTCTTGAAAATATCCTCCATCTTATTATGTTTATTTCTTTAATTATTTATTTTATTATTTTATTATGTTTATTTTCTTCTGTTGATTTCTGTGTTATGAAAGTCCTTTCGTATTGTTTGTTAAGTATTTTTCCATTCTATTTTATTTTTCTTAACTTCCTCTTTTATTTGCTTAGTCCACCAAGCTATTTATTTTTTATAACTATCTGTTCTACTTAGTCCACATATCTCTCTTGTAAACATTAAGATTGTAACAAAAGACAAATTTATACATGCGAATGAAATTAATACGTATGTATGAAAATTAATGAAAAATGATTGATATTTTCTCTATGAAGGACCATAACGCCAAAAAAAATAATCTTTGGGCTCTTTTAAAACCCCACAAAAGGATAATCGTTTACAACAGTTTATTCCGTTTAGAGAACCCTGTTAAAGATCAACCAAAACTGCGGATGTAAATGTGTTGAATACATTATTTCCACCACAACGTTATTTTACGGTTTATACAAAGTTTTGTATACGAGAACCTTTATACTTTTCCCACTATATATTAAATGCTTTTAGTTTCCATTCGTTTAGGAAATGGATTTAATAATTATTAATTTAGGAAATAACTTAATTTACCTATTAACAAACTTTAAGTTCATTACATTAGAATTGAAATGCGGTAATACATTTGAATTGTTGCGTGTACAATCTAAAAGCATTTTTAATATAACGATCAACATTAACAAATATATAATACTTTGGAATTATGAAAATAATTATCATTGCCAAATATTTCTTGAATTTAAATAATCCCAACAAATGTTACTTTGGATCTAATCAACATCTTACAATACAAAAAATAATAATATACCAATATATAAATCGAATATTGAAAATAGCTGGGAAATATTAACTTCAATACTTAATATACTCAATAATGTCACCTCGAGATATCCGTTATACGAGGGGGTATAGATAAATAGTTGGTTATAAACACATAGGAGATCTACATGTTCAAAACAACACTATTTAATCAATTTATCCATATCTCGGTCAGATAGTCTTAGTCGCAACAAATATTAGATATTCAAGGGGCAGTATATTAATTCGAATAATATATAGTGGGGAACAAAAATGTGACACACCTATATTTGACACACATACTCAAATTATACGCACTATACAGCATACCCTGAATAAAAAAGTCGATATATTTTTTCTTTCTTTACCTTTATGTTTTTATATATTTTTCTTATTCAAATTCTTCTTCACATGGAGCGAAAAAGATATGGAAACTCAGTTCATTTGAGAACCTTTCAGACTAGTTCTCGCCAGCGTTTTCTATTTCTGGCTTCCTTAATTGCATGTTGCAGAGATGAACCAGATAGGTCTTTAATTTGGCCTGTCTATCGTCTTGGAAATCTGCGGCGTGATCTAGAACCCTGCATCCATCCCCATACCACTAGTATTTGCAGGTTATTGATAGTTCGGAGTTGGACTCCGAGGTGATCGGACGTGTTCTGCGTCATCATGGTCATCATCGGGGCAGATAAGAGTGGTTGTTGGCAGTTTCGGCAGCACTGCAAGTCGTCCACTCCGCAAAGCGGGTAGCGCTTCAAACCTAACCAAGAGAATTAGTCTTAGCCCCGATGTTGGCAAAGTTCAATGTACCGGGATCATCAGCACCATCAAATCCATCCATCCCGAGCTCGCCTAACAAGAGAATAAACAGTAAAATACCTGTAGTGGACTCCTAGGTATCGGACGCATTAGCGAGCGCGCTGGTCATCATGGGGGCAGACAACAGTGGCTGTTGGTAGTTCCAGCAGCTGAGGTCTGATCCGGCCTAGGGAGAGGGCACCCCCGAAGCGTCATTCGGAGGCGGATGGCGCTTCAAATCTAACCAAGAGAATAGCCTTAGCCCCAACTCTGGTGAAGCATCGATGCTCTGGGATCGGCAGCACCATTAAATCCACTCATCCCAAGCTACTAAACAACTGAATAACATCAAACAACAGCAAAATAACAGCAAACAACAAATAATATCATCAACAAATAAAGAGAATACGCCACAACATCAACAGATTAAGATCCGAGAAGAACGCCATCTCATTCAACACCAAATAAGAAACGACACACCAGCCACGAAAAAAAAAACATCATAAATCAAGAATAAACTTCCATCGAATCCGATCCTCGCGGGTCGGTTTTAGAGCAGTGTCCCCTTTCCATCACGATCGATTAATCTCGATTAATACCGTGAAGGCACGGTTAACCACGCCCAAAGGACTGCGTCTAAACCTTTCTCCGGTCGCTTTTGTCGCGAAACGGACGTGATCTTCAATCATGGAATCAAACTAAGGGCCCCAGAGTCAACTTAAAAAGCAGTAGTAGTAGTAGGTTATTGCCATCGCTACGTTCAATGTGGCAGAAGAATCTTAGTATTCGCTTATGAATAATTTGGGATAGCCTTGTGGGTTTGTTAATTCCTTGAATAACGGATGCGTTTGTTGGAGTGGTAGTCCGTTGAATGTAAAGGACCCGTCTCCAGCATCAAAGTTCAAAATAATCATACAAAGCGGTTGCGGTTTTATTTTTTAATGGTCCATGTTTCAGCGGGATATTGAAAAATTAAGGTTTTTACTATCTGTTTCTTTGCGTTCTGTGTTATGTCCATATCTCTCCAAATCTTCTGCAAATTGCGCATGGTATTTCTTGCCATTTCGCATCTTTTGATTTCATCAGTGCTACCTTCGCTCATCCTCCATCGCTTTCATTCTATGTTAAAGCCCCAAGATAGACGAATTGGCTCACTACCTTAAATTGCTGTATTTGAATGACTTTGCAGGTTATTGTCATCGCTACGTTCAATGTGGCCGAAGGATCTTAGTATTCGATCATGAATAGTAATATTTTGTTCATGTTGTGAGGGTTGTTTTGATGATCAATAATCATTATTTTCATTTTCTCCTCGTTTATTTCTAGTTCTTAAAGATAGCTTCGGTCCTGTATATATATTTTTTTTAAGGTCAGTTCCTCCACCGATCTCTAAAGAAGTGTAGTGTCATAGGTATATCTCAAGTTAATTATTTTAATACCTCTAATACTGATACCTCCCGTCCAGTCCTTGGGAGCTCTACGCATGAGATATTCACCTTAAATGTTGAATAAATTTGGCGATAGGATGCATTCTTGTCTGGTCCCCTATTAACGCAAAACTCATCGGATATTGGATCTTCAATTTTCACCACTACTATGTTTTGTTTTTCGCATAAATGACAAATTAAGCTAAACAGGTATTCCGATACTCCCAATTCCTGCTTAATTTTTCCCATTTTAGGCCGTCAAATGCCATCCGATAATCAAGGAAACACAGGTATAAGGGATGGTTGACCTCTTGACCATTTGTCCAATGTAGAATATCTGTCCACGTGTACCTCTCCCTGAAATAAATCCACCCTGCTCTGGGGTAAGCTGCCAAGATCGGATGTTAAGCGTTCGTTGATAATATAAATGAGGATTTTACTTGCATGTGGAATGAGAGCGAGGGACAAAATTACGAGAGGTAATTTTGTATAAGGTAATTTTTGTATGCGATTGTAAAAAAGTGTGGCAAAGTAAACGGTTTTTAAAACATTGTTTTCATCATACGCTGAAATATTTTTCGTATGCTACTAAGCTAAGCAGTATTCTTTTGACTCTGCTAATAGTGCCAAAATACCACGAGTTGGGGTACCATGTTGTTCCTATGAACGAAGAAGATTTAAATCCGGTTGGCAACATCCCGTAACACGTCCGGGGTATTAGTCCGTGTGGACGGGTTTAATGAGCTCTCTTAAAATTATTATAAAACAAGGCGAAATAAGTGAGTGACAAAGAAATAAATTCTCCAAAATAAACCCATGTACTGAGTGCATCGATAACAAGTAATAACACAACAAAATAAGGTAAATAATTGCATTTCGTTATTAAAATATCAACCGAAATTTAACACGTATCCCATCTAAACCAAGATAGCTACATTCCGCATTTTTTGCGTGTTTGCCGCGTCGCCGATCTCCTACCTCTATATACTGCCCAACACAAAAGACCTTGTCCGTTGCCTACTGTTTCCTTTTGTATGTAATAATTGAAAATCCCTGCAACAGGCACTGCTAGGGTGAAGTGAGTGTCCCTGTCTTTTTTCCTATATACCTGCGTGTTTGCATACGACAAAAACAAATAATAACACAAAACAATAACTAAATGAAAAACAAACGCACAAAGCAAGACAAACAGGATACAATAGCAGACGTAGATAAAATGGAAATCGACAAGACTGTTTCAAATGCAGAAATTTACAAAAAACTACATGAAATGCAAAAAAGTTTAGAATTCATTTCAGCAAAATTTGATGTAATGCAAGACGAAAATAAAGAATTGAAAAAGATCCTAAAAAATCAAGAAAAAGACAACAAATTGCTGAAGGACAGAATGGCAAAGCTAGAAAGAATTATAGAAAAAAAGCGAAAGAGAAAAAATAAAAAATGATATTATTATAAGCGGAGTGGACAAAACCGAGCAAAATGAGAACACAAAGGAGATCGTAATAATAATACTTAAAAAATGTGTAATACTTAAACAAATACCATTGAAAATATACAAAACTGTTGTAGACAAAATATCAATAACGAAAATAACCCAATCATAGTTACACTAAACAACAAACAAACAAAAATTGACATAATAAAAGCACGTAAGGAAGTTGGAACATTACAAACCCGAGAATGTCACATCAAAGGGCGAAATAAAGACATTTATGTAAACGAACATATAACAAACTTAACCGGGGAAATTTTCTATGCTACTAGACTAGAACTAAAAAAGGAAAGAAAAATTAAATATACATGGATTCGAGATGGTGATGTATATGCCAGAAAAACTGAAACAAGTGATAAGATAAAAATTAAACAACTGTCCGATGTTGAAAAACTAGAACAATAAATACAACTAGCAAAACAATAATAATTACATCTAACTACATAATAACGAATATCAAGATGATTAACATAATAATGCAAAATATAAGAAGCATCAGAAACAAATTTGAAGAAATTGAGATCATCCCAAAAACACAAAACCATCCGGACCTAATTGCCCTTATAGAAACATGGTTATCACCAGATGAGGAAGATTTATTATATAATATTAACGGCTACAATGCAATATTTAGATCACGCCAAACCAGAGGAGGAGGTATATTGATGTATATAAGAAATGGTATAGAATATAAAGAAAAAGTAAACTGTATCATAAACAAAATAGAAATAATAAATGTAGAATTAACTTCAGAAAATATATCAATAAGCCTTATATATAAACCTCCCGATGTCAATTTTGACTCGTTGGAATATACTTTAAAACATAATATAATAAACAGAACCAAACGTCATATCATTAGCGGTGATTTTAATGTAAATATTTTGGGGAAAAATAGTTTGATTGACAGTTACTATAACATGTATAAAGAACGAAACTATAAAATTCTGAATAAAAGAAAGACGAGTGCATACACTAGATACAATGACAATTCTAACAATACCATACTTGATCATGTAATTACAAATATTGAAAATAAGCTCGTTAACATGAGCATAATTTCTTCCGATCACAATATAATTAAAGTAACAATAGAACCACCAGCAAAAAAAGGACCTACTTATGTACACTGCAATGCAATTAAAAGAAACAATGGAAAAACAAATAAAATGATTTCGGAATTAAACTATGACCAAATTAAATCATATGAAGATCTTTCAAAAACGCTACAGAGTATTATAGAAAAAAATATATGCATTACGAAAATATCGAAAACATCCATACAATGAACTTCTAAAAGTAAGATATATAGAACAAAATCAATATACAACACTTACATTAAAAAAAATAAAACGTAATATAATTACAAGAAAATTCAATGAATATAGAGAAGACAGTAGAAAAACATGGGAATTTATTAATAGACAAATACACTCCAAGAAAAATGATAACATTATAGAAATTATCAAAGAAGACGGAACTAGTAGCACCGATACAAAAACTATAGCAAACGAACTAAATAATTATTTTGCCACAATAGGTCAAAAACTAGCTGATAAACAAATACAGGGAAAAAACAAAACCACCACAACAACTATAACAAATAAAATATATAATAAATCTAATGTTAAAAATGTAGAACAAGAAGAAAAAGAAAGCATAATACAAGACTTGCATCGACATAAAGCCCCAAGATTTGACAAAATAACAAATGACGTGATCAAGAATAATAAGAAAATCTTAATACCAATTTTTACAAAGCTAATAAATAAAGTGTTAGACACAAGAATATATCTACAATACCTAAAACAATCCATAATAGTCCCTATATACAAAAAAGGAAAAAAGAATGAAACACAAAATTACAGACCAATTACTTTAGTATCAGCACTGAATAAAATAGCAGAAAAAATGTTACACAATAGAATGATACAGTATATATCACAAAACAACATAATAAATATAGCACAATATGCCTTCCAAAAGAAATCGAGCACGACTTCAGCTGTTTATGATTTGATAGAAAATATTAAAAAATGCATAGAAAAGAAACACACGGTCGTAGTAATATATTTCGACATGAAAAAAGCATTCGACACAATCAATAAAGAAAAATTACTAGAAAAACTCATTGCATATGGATTTGATAATTACATAAGAATAATAGAAAGCTACTTGATGAATAGACCCCAAAAGACTAAAGTAGGAGAGACAGAAAGCAACACTAATACAGCTGCGTACGGCTTGCCGCAAGGAGGTAACCTGCCACCATTGCTATATATACTCTATACAAACGATTTATTCGAAGAAAACTTCACTGGAAAAATGTATGCTTACGCTGATGACTTGTGCATGTTGTATTCTGACAGTGATTACAACAGATTACAACATAATATATATAACGATATGAAAAAGTACGAACTATGGTGTTTTAACAACTCACTCACGATAAACGAAACAAAAACAGAATACATAATATTTAACAAGCAGAAACAAGCAAGAGACCTAAACATAACGATAAGAAACCAAAAATTAAAGGAAATTTCCGAAATTAACTACCTAGAAATTAAAATACACACTACCTTAAAATGGGATAACTATATAAATAAAATAAAAAAAGAAAATGCCAAAACAATTACTTTGCTCTTAAAAATGAAGCACATCATACCAACAAAAATGAAGAAACCACTGTACCATGCACTATTCTCATCTAAAAATGCTTATATGATTAATACATGGAGCAATACTACAGAAAAAAACTTAAACATACTACAAAAGACAACAAAATAAGACATTGAAAATATTATATAATCTCAACAGACTAACGCCAACCGAAGAACTATACAAAAAAACAAAAGAACTAAACATCAGACAACTAATACAATATCACAGTATACTGCTGCTATGCGAAATTCAAAATAAATTAATAAAGACAACTATCACATTCACGACAAACAAACAAATACATACATACGAAACCAGAAGAAAATCAAACATTAGAGTTCATAAAAATACACAAGTAAGACTCACACAAAAACTCACAACTGAAACCGTAGCAAAATTCAAAAAGATACCGAAAGACATAATAAAAATAAACCTAAAAAAATTTAAAAAGAAGCTTAAATACTTACTACTAGAACACAAGATCTGAGCGACATCGACTAACAGTTGAAAAAAAACATGACGCCTTCGATACCATTTGCCCAGAGAGAGACCTAGAAGACTTCAAACTGTTGCAGATGAAGAAGGATACAACCCACAACTGCATGAATCCACCAACAATAGCAAATAGATTTATGTTGTAATATAATATACAGTTGTATATGTTAATATTTTTATTATTATTATTATTATTCACGTATGGGCCCTGGTGGACCACGCGAAGTACAATTAGAGGCGTTTGTTGTTGTTAGCCTTCCTTTGTGCCCATACTGATTTCATTCTTTCGCTGTGAGCTTGTTTCCTTTCGTCAGACCAAGTTGTTCCAGTCTTCCTACATTTTTCTCTCTGGCCAACCTTCCAAACGTTAACCTTGTGTCTGAAACAGCCTCTATCCTGAATTTCACTTTGTGTTATATTTGCTGATCTTATGTCCTCTTTAATTGCAGCAATCCATTTAATTAGTTCTACTTTAGCTTTACTCCTATTTTCATAAAATTCGACTATTTGTCTAGTTAACCTACTCGGATTCATCCGTTTTGTGTCCGTAAAACTTAAGTCTTCTTTTTCTCATATCGCTATGTATATCTGTGTATTGTTTGATTTCTTGGTTTTCTCGAAGTCGGTATGTTGTGCTATTTATTTGTTTGGGCCCTAGGATTTTTCTTATGATCTTTCTTTCCTTCTTTTCAATGTCCTCGATGTCCCTCTTTCTGTTCAAAATGAGCGTTTCCGCAGCATATATACATTCTGGCTTAATAACTGTGTTGTAATGTCTAAGTTTTGTGTTTTTAGATAGGCATTTTTTGTTGTAAATGTTTTGTGTAAGTCTCTATGCCGTTTCCATTTTTTGACATCTACCCTTATTGGCCGCTTTTTCCAACCCATTTTCCATGATTATTTCACCCAAATATTTGAATTGAGAGACTCGTCTGATGTTACCATATTTTGTTTTTAGAAATGGCGTTCTTAGTCTGTTGCAGGTCATGTATTGTGTCTTTTCAAATGAGGTTAATATTTTTAATATATAATAATATTCACTAAATATTCCTAAAATAGCATCATGAGATATAGCGATGATTGGATGAAGCGAGATGTTATAAAGATGGATGGATGGATGATCAGAATTATTCACGCGGACAAAGATATTTTTCTTCTTCTTCATGCTATACAAAATCGACCTAAAATTATGCGACAAGTACGGATACTTTTGTTGCAACTTCAGGAAAGATACTCCAAAGATCATTGTTAATTGACAATTACTTACGATGGAATGTATACTTATTGTCATTATTGGGTGATACAGCACACTACAAGAGGCATTATTTAGAATGATGATACCAACCTAGGAATTAATGGGACCTGGGACAGAACTATAATTGCTTTAATTATAAATCCAAACTTTGTTTTCATAACGAATGCAGAAATATCAAACGTTTTCGGGGTGAAAGGAGAAGTTTTTACTTTTATATTAAAACAGCATACAACTATAACTGTAGAAATTATGGTATGGGGGGGTATATATAAAGAGGGATTTTGTGGGTGTGTCCGAACTTCCAATAGGGGTCGCTATAATAATACCAATAAGAACCATAAAGCCTATAAAGAACAGAGATCAAAGGTAACAAATTAGTATTGGAATCAAAGAGAAGAACATAAGAAAATTTGGAGACAAGATGGAAAAAGATAGACATGATAACCAGAAATTATCCCTTAATGTGCTGAAGAGAAAAATATGAACACATTAATAATTAAAAATGAGGAGGGATGGAAAAGATATATATATATATATATATATATATATATATATATATATATATATATATATATATATATATATATATATATATATATATATATATATTGGTTGAGCCATACGTTGACAGTTGAGCGGTCAGCGCCTGTTCACCAGTGGTGTGGGTGAGATTGCAATTCTGGAACTAACCCCTTCAGTCTTAACATCTGAACCTTCATACTTCAAACTGTTAATTGTAAGTATAAGCTAATGCATTCTAATAAGAATAAAATTACCCCAGGAGGTAAACAATCCTCTGCCAGCATTGCTGGTATAACCGGACTTTCGGATTCTGGGGCGTCCGGACTGAAACGCAAAATATTTTAGAGGGAGTCGGAGACCTTTGGCCAAGGTCTCAAACAGAAAACAAAAACTTTGTTTGGAAGGGTAAACATAAACTCACTCCTGCGCCCAGAAAAACATACACAGATAGACGTAGCGATATGAGAAAAAGAAGACTTATGTTTTATGGACACATAAAACGGATGAATCCGAGTAGGCTAACTAGACAAATAGTTGAACTATGTAAATAAGAGCAGAGCTAAAATAGAAAAAAATGGAATGCTGCAATTAAAGGAGTCCTAAGATCAGCACATATTACACAAAGTGAAATTCCCAATAGAAACTGTTTCAGACACGAGGTTAATGTTTGGGAGGTTGGCCAGCGAGAAAAATGTAGGAAGATTGGAACAACTTGGTTTGACGAAAGGAAAAAACTCATAGTAAAAGAATGAAACCAGCATGGCCGCAAAGGAAGGCTAACAACAACAAACGTCACTAACTGTACTTCGCGTGGTTCACCAGGGCCCATACGTGAATAATAATAATAATAATAATACAAAAAAAATAGGTGGGTATCGTTCAATTACAGACGAATTTAAAGAAGGTCGTCCAAAATTCATTGTTGTGCCAGAAAACATCAATACTGTGCGCGAACTGATAAAGCAAGATCGTCATGTAACATACCGTTAAATTGACGCATTCCTCAGTATTAATATGATAAGCATACACAAGATTTTACAGTACAGAACATTTAGTCGAGAAAAAGATTTGTGCGCGTTGGATTGCGCTTAATTTTACAATCGTTCAAAAAAAGACCATGGCGATTGATGCTTGAAAAAAACACTCATAATGCGTCAAAAGCCGTGTATAACATTTACACAGATGACGAATCTTATAGATCTATGTGTATGAGCCTGAAAGTAAACAACAGTCCACAGTATGCGTCTTTCAAAATGATCCCAACCCGATAAAAATTATTCGCGCAAGAAGCACTTCGTAGAAAATGGTGGCCTGTTTTTTTAGTATAAATGGGTATGTGGCTACATTGCTACTAGAGAATCGTAGAATGATCAATTTTGAATAGTATACAGCCATTTGTTTGCCAGAAGTCTTTAAAGAAATAAGAAAAAATAACCAGCGACGAAAAATCATTTTTCCCCGAGATAACGCGACCTCTCACACATGGGACCGAACAACTCAATATTTGACCAGTCAAAACATCGAATTTCTTCGATTCTGACCGATTTCTTTTTGTTCCCGTCCGTAAAGAATATACAACGTGTTCAACGATTTTCGACGCGAGAAGACGCGAAGATGAGAATGCATCTTTTAGAGATACCTCAATCGAAAGGGCGGAGAATATTTTGAAAAACAATAAAATCATTTTCAATGATAAATATTTGTTTATATTTATTATTCCGTATACATTAACAGCAACCCTCGTATAATACTCTTTAACATAAGCTCATAATTTAATTCTATTATGATGAACAGAAAAATTCCAATATTAATACAATAATTTTTTTATAATGTTTTCTTTTTTAGTATTTAACAAGATATTTACGCTCAGAAAGTAAGAAAACAATAAGAGCTAGATTCATCCATCATTTTAAATAAATTATGTAATGGGTTGTCATACCCAGTCTCGTCTAGTCGGTAGAAAAAGGGCCGAAACATTAATGTTAAAACAGTTTTTAGAACAATTGTAATGAGGGCACTAATATTAAAACATTAGTAATATATTTATTCATAGTAACAAGAACATAAAAGAAATATGTAAAATTAATGATCCCGTATAACCTAAAAAGGCTTATTCTTTAATAAGAGTATAAATAAAGCTTGCCAACTAAACCTAAAAATCGAAGAAGCTTAATTTTTCATATAATATGCTATTTTCATTGACATAAATCCAAAAAAACTCATTCGTCAAAATGTATCTCTAACATACGTTAAACGTTACTAAATTCTATATAAACAAAAATTCAGATCCGTCAGGCTATCGTTTGATGACAGAATAAACCGATGCCAGGTGCATTTCCATTTAATTTTCCCTAAATTTTTCCAACGGTATTATTTTATACAGTCATGGAATCGCAAAATATATATCATCATGGAATCGTCAGTTTATAATTGATCTTACCCAATATGACCTATCTACAATGGCTAAACTCTTTGAAAAAATTATATACGACAGATTAAACCAAGCGATTGTCAACGAGAACATAATTCCAGCCTTCCAATTTGGTTTCAAACAAGGGCATTCTACGTGTCATCAACTTCAACGCTTAACAGAAACTATAGAAGAGGGGTTTGAGAACAAGGAGTACACTCTAACCATATTCTTAGATTTGGCCCAAGCCTTTGATAGTGTATGGCATGACGGACTAAAACATAAAATAACATCAGCTAAGATTCCAGAATATTTAAAAGCCATCCTTTTTTCATATATAAACGACAGATCCTTCCAAACATCCATACACAACGCAACATCAACTATTAGAAAAATTAAAACCGGCGTGCCACAGGGGAGTATACTTGGCCCAATTCTTTTTAACCTATATACACACGACATACCAGAAACAGAAGCCTCTCTTCTAATGTTTGCAGATGACACAGCTATTCTAATCAAGGAACAGAATCTTGAACTTGGGGTAACCAAACTTCAAGAAGCTACAAATACCATTGTAAAATGGCTCAATAAATGGAATTTAAAAATCAATACAGAACTTTTACTTTAAGGAGAATCAATAACCCTCCGATTATTCACATAAATCAACACCCAATCGCTTGGAAAACAAACGAAGAATATTTTAAATATCTGGGTGTACACCTGGATACCAGATTAACGTGGAGAATACACATAATTCGCAAACTCAACGAAGGGTATGCCAGACTCTCTCAACTCTACCCACTTATCAATAGGAGATCCTCATTAAAACAGAATGTACCTTATTGCTACACAAATCACTAATTCGGCCTTTAATCCTTTATGCATGCGTTATCTGGGGCAACGCATCGCCTACCAATGTACATAAAATGCAGGTTCTTCAAAACAAAATATTACGAATAGCTGTGAATGCCGAATGGTACGTAACTAATCGACAAACTGCACCAAGAACTCGGTCTACTAACAGTGTCAGAGTATATTAAAAAGCGAACGATCATCTTTCATCAGAGGCTAGAGCAATCTCCCAGCACTGAACATTATCTACTAGGACGCAGAAACATACATACAAGACTGAAGAGGAAACTACCTCAAGATATGTATTTAGAATAGATTTGTGATGTTAATGTTAAAACTTTCATTACAACACTGTGAATATTATTTCTATAATAAAGATGAAAATAATATTCACAGACTAATCTAAAACTAAACCTGAAGAGATTACCATTAAACACCAAATTACTTTTATAAAAATTCTCGACGCATGTCTCGCTAACCATGATGCCACCATCAGGAGATGATTTAATCTATATCAAAAATATCTCCGAACGTATTTCATGCACAAGTTCTGAACGCATTTCATTCTCCTCGATAGTAACATAGTAAAATAACAAATTTATTAATTCGTCGTCGATCACATCAAGTTGGACTTAATTATTCGACTACGTGGATTATTTAATTCCGAATTTGAATGGTACTCGAAGAGATTGCCAGTAAACACCAAATCACGTTTATAAAACTTATCGGCGCATGTTTCGTTAACCATGTTAGGTAGAAATAATCAGAGTTCCAGAAGATAAATCTGAGACAGATAAAAGCATCGCCTGATTAGGCTAATATGGTTAGCAAAACATGCATCGAGAAGTTTTATAAACGTGATTTGGTGTTTAGCAGTAATCTCTTCGAGTTTAGTGTTTTACACCGAAGGTTCCAATAGAAGAATTGATCATCTAAAACTAACCTGAGAATATGAGCCGCTGTTATAACTTCTAAGAAAACATTCAAATTCATAATGCTAACCAATACCAGAGTGCACACAGTGCAAATATATATTGGTAGTCAATAAAATAAGAGTGGCGGAGCCTTAGTAATATATTATATTTAAACTAATTTTTACCTTACTTCTAAGAAAATAATAAATTTCTAGAATTAATTTACCGATCATTTAAAATGCATACATGGTATTAGATCGAACATAAACAATTACTTTATTCATAATTGTACGTTAATAACATATTTTGGAAAAAAATCCCGGGTGAGAAAATACACGATCAAAAAATAACTATTACTTACTGAAGCTTAGTATTTTGAAGTATGGCGCTTATTCTTAACTACTAATTGACATCTTCTTGGCATGGATCGATTAGATGTCAGCGTGCTTCTACAAATGTTGAAAACCAAGCTGTCTGAATTTCTTGCCAGAATGTCTTCTTGTTTGCTATTTTTTACTAGTAAGACGTTTTAACTCCTTCCTAAGGTTCTCGATCGGATTTAGATGCTGTGACTATGAAGGCCACTCTAACACTTTAATATGGCTTTTCTCGAACCACTGCTTCATCACATGAGCCGTATGCTTGGGATCATTGCCCTGGTAGAGAAAAATTAAATAAGAAAAGCTCATCCATACTTTGATGTTACCTCCATCACGCTTGACTCTATTCAAAGTGTTACAATTGAATTCTTTATTAATCCCCGCATTCCCGCATGTAATTTGCCATCAGATACAAATAAATCAATTTTGGCTTCATTGTTAAAAAGAAGGTTTCTCCAGTTACGTTGAGAATTTTTAGTATAGTTCCTTTTTGCAAATTTTCCACTATTTTATACTGCGTTTAGTTCAAAACGGAACTTTCCCTTTTTTACTTTATAAATTATTCTGTTTCAAACGTCGTACTATGATTCTGTTGCTGATGCTTAGATCTAGATTTTTTTTAAAAGAGATGTAGCAAAATGATTCGTCAAAGCCTCGGATATAATACGATTTTCCATTTTTTGACGGCTTCTTTTTTCTGGTTATTTTGGATGACATGATTCTTTCAAAACTATAGTAATTACACATGGTGACCGTTTGATTGCATTAGTAATAAAGGGACAATATTTTTTTATTTTCTCAATTGCAAAATTAAACGCCTTTCTTCAGCAGTACAGTCTGCGCAGCTCATGTATATTTTAATATAATGAGAAACGGACTAACTTTTGCTCTATTACTATTATATATGTGCTATAAGAATTGATACGAGATAACGTGTACAAAGTTGGGACATTTTTGACCTCTGAAGTAAGAACCATTAAGAGGAAATAAATTATTTAAGAAGATAAGCAGCAATAGCATACAATGATTATATTCCAAACAAAACGTCTAAAGGTCAGTTAATATTAGCATATTATATTATTTATTTTCTTAAATAAATT
The DNA here is from genome assembly GCA_031761425.1 of Cosmopolites sordidus. NCBI lineage: Eukaryota > Metazoa > Arthropoda > Insecta > Coleoptera > Curculionidae > Cosmopolites > Cosmopolites sordidus. The sequence goes on along the minus strand of JARFXV010001808.1, from coordinate 207,117 downwards.
AGAAAAGAAAACTTAGGTTTTAAAAGGTTTTTTTCTCCTACTCTTATTTTACTGGCCACCACAGTATGTATTGTTACAAGCTTTTGATTAAAAGAAGGCGTCTATCGTGTCCAAGGAGTCGTTTTAAAAGTAAAATATGGCACAAAATTAGCTGGAAATCATAAAGGGTAAACTCTTCTACCAGAGGGATTTTGTATGGATGCAAATAAAAAATTTGATTGAAAATACGCTGTAGGAACCATCAATTTATTTCCAATTGAGTTAAAAGTCGCCAGAAGTATGAACGATTACGATAGTTTGAAACCAAAATCTTTTTGGCGAAAAGTAATGTATTAAAGGAGACTTTTAACTTTATTATAGCTAACGTAAAGTCAGACCATATGATAGTGTGAAAAATTCCAGTATGCTTCGTATTATCAAAATTCGAAATAGATAATATCTAACAAGAAAAACCTTATTATTATTTGTGGTGTGAAATTAAAAAGAATAGTATATAACATAATTAACTGTAATACATTAAGTCAGTTAATATTATAAAAGAAATTTTTAGTATGCAGTACTTCTTTGTTTTATATTTCTGTTCGTAGTTTTTAATAGGAATTTATAGACAGCCGGTTTTATGAGCGTTGTTGATACATACAAGAATTTATTCGCTTTAATCAGTTCAGATATCTAGTTTACATTTTGTTATTTCAATATTTATTGACGAACTGGTAATTGGGTGTACTGTGATTGGTTGAATTTATCATGGTATCAGTTCTTTTTTTGTATTCTAATTCCAATACCGTAAAAATTTATAGTGCAGTACCAAATATATAAAGAAAGAAATTATTGAAAGTTAATATAATAAAAATAGATTATTACTGACAGTTGATATAAGAAAAAATGCATATTTGAGGTAAGCGATTTTTGCTAGATTCCCAGTTTTTTTTGGCAAGTGCTCTTGATCTTCTATACTCTATTTTGTATTCATTTTGTTTTATATTTTCCTTTGTCTCTTCATCTAATTAATTCAGATTTATGATTTTTTTTTAATCGGCTTTTTTAATATTTGTTTTTTTTTCTAGAACTTACAAGAAAATCAGAAAACTTTATATAGTAGTCTAAAACTACCGAGATAAAAGAATTTGTACTAATTAAAAAAAGGAAAAAAGATTATGTAAAGATCGAAAAAAGATTTTACCGAGTTTAGAGAAACTCAAGATGAAGAAGACACACAATTAGAATATATTGGAGAAAACAATATCTGGTCAATCACAGAAGAGATAATCACACAATCTATTAATCAACCGAAAATAGGTTTTGCAGATAAGGCAAAAGATGATAGAGTAATCCACTGTATTTCTCCGAAATAAGACAATGCATAATAATGCCACGATACAAACATACTTGGATAATATAAATATATAAACTACTTGACCAGCATACTAGAGGATATATTAAAATAAATATTTGATTGAAATTCTTAAAATTCTAAAAATCTTAAAAAATTAAGAAACAAAATAAAAAACCAGTATTTGAAGAACAACTACACATATTTAAAAGGGGAAAAAATACAACAAATTTAATATATGTAGTGAGAAAACTAGGGGAAATGCTTGTGTTTCAAAGATGTAGACAAAGTTTTCGACAAAGTCAATGGAAAAAATATGTGGAGAAGTTAACAAAAAGAGGTGTAGAAAAAGGCTGATCCAAGGATCCTTGGATGATGATCCAAGTCATAAAAGCATTATATAAATATAATAAGAATAAAATAAGAACATACAACGAGAAATCCATACAATTCGAATTGAACGATTGATCTAAGGCCAAGTGTGTACGCAAACAGAACAGATTTTTTACCAAAAATCTAAAACGAACTTCCACTCCACCCAGAAGTAAAAATATTTTAATTGGCGGTTCATAGGCAACACATAAACATAACTACAATATTTTTAGAGACTAGTTATTTGCAGAGCAACTAAAACAAAATCATACATCTACCCTATTCTTTCTATTTTATACGCTTAGTGTATATTTCATTATATTTCGTAGTCATTTTATTACACAATAGAACATTTATTTCATGATTTTATTATTGTCGTAGAATTTACTTTTAATAAAGAAAATGTGATATACGAACCAGTCTGTTCTCATAGTTCATGGAATCAGAATACTTCAAAATATAGTGGCGTTCAATACAAATAAGAGTTTTGGATTGTATTGGCTTCTACTACCTGATAGAAATTTATATCAAAAGTTTACTGACATTTTGACAAATAAGAGTATATGTAGATATAAATATGGACAATTCATGACATTTACATTTATAATTTTTATTTGGAGTCTTTTAAGGTTATAATTATTTGCTAACTTGTTTTTTAGGATAGGTATAATTGTGGCATTCTCCTAGTTTTCTGTAAATAATTTCTATTAAATCAGGAGAATACAGTGGAGATCACAATCAATTTAATCAAATATTTTATAAGGTTTTATAAGACATACTGGAGAATTATCTCACAAAACAACATGCGTTACGGCATACCCCAAAAAAAATTGCGCTAAATTTAAATCCATTCAGATTGAACCACCCTTGGGAAAAATATGAAACTTTTTATGGATAAATATGCTTTGCGTACATGAAATACTCTTGGAGATAAATACACAGAAAAAAACCTTTATATAAACAGTTCAAGATTGAGGTTAATCTAAAAGATACCTAGTGTTTTTGTTCTAATAAACCCTAATACACCCTTTCTCCATTTCTACAGAGCACCGCATTTAGTTGGAAAATAGCTGGATATTTTTCGGTGTCATTCAGACGTAATATATGTATGTATAAGAGACATTTATGCGTACCCACGTTAAAGTATAAAATATGTATGAATGAATCATCATTCCAAATGGAAAACGCCGACGATTTGGAAAATAATTTAAATGGAAAAGATAATTGAAAATCGACTGATATTGTCATTTTTTCGGTGTACGGATTGTGATGGTATTGCATCATTATAAAAACTACCCAAATATATCAGGTGTGGTGGTTAATAATTCTTAAATTCTTTAAAGAATGGCGTTGGGAACACGGGTCGGTAAACAGTCTAATCTCTTATGTCATTTTGTTGTTACGACAATACCTTTTGAAAACTCCAATAATGTTTAAACGATTTCGAGTTACTTACACTTACCACCCGCTTACCACCCGCACAACACTATCTCAGCCAGGATGAAGCTTATCGACTCTTCCTGGCTTCCATTGTTGAAGAGGAAGATTATCTTCTCGAAGCAGGACTAGATCGCTCACCTTAACTGAGTTTGGTTTGGTGAGCTGCCCTTCGTGCCGTTGCTTTAAGGAAGTAAGATATTCGGACGACCAAGGTTTCCAAAAATGTTGAAGTAAGCATTGCAACCTTTCATATAAAACGAGTCGATTTTCTGATACGTTATACAAATTTCTTTGTGGTATTGCAGTAAGTATGTTACCAATTAGGAAATGACCAAGAGTTAATGGGGTAAATCATTGGGATCATTGGATAATACTGCTAAAAGACGAGAATTTCAGATGGCTTCTATTTCACATAAAACCGTAGAAAAATCCTCATGTATCGCATTCCTCATTTAGTTGACTTAACTGCTGCCTCCCACAATCCCCCCATTTTAACTTAAATAATTTTACACTTTCTTCGTGTCAATACATGTTTTAATTGTTTCATAAATTTCTCTTAATTTTTTATTTGCACCGATAAAGTTAGTACCATTATCTGCGTAAATATTGCTTGGCAAACCTCTACGTGATACAAAATATTTGAATGCTTTTAGAAAAGAGTAAATGGTTAAATCTCCCGATAATTCAATATGTATTGCATGGGTAATTAAACAAATAAAAATACACACATATGTTTTATTTAATCTTCGATTTCGTAACCTTCCATCCTTAATCATAACAGGCCCTGCATAATCACATCCAACATTAGTAAATGCACGTGTAGGTGTTATTCGTTCTGCAGGTAAGTTTCCCATTACAGGCGGGTTAAAAGTCGGTTTTGATTTGAAACAAATAATACATTTATGAACAATTCGTCTTACTGCACTCTTTGCGTTTATGGGCCAGTATTTTTGCCTTATCGAAGCTAAAGTACCTTGAATACTAGCTTGATAATTACGTTTGTGTTCAAATTCAACAATTAAATAAGTTAACTTATGATTTCCTGGTAATAATATTGGATGTCGTTTATCTGGTGTTAAATTTGCGTGACCTAATCTTCCACCCACCCTTAGCAACCGGTTTCCATCAACAAATAGTGAAAGACTATACAATTTACCTTGTTTTAGGACTTGATTATTCATTGCAGTTTGACGCGGTATTTTAAGCTTATTTACATAATGTAAGTCCTTAAAAAATGTGACCCAACTAGTTTATAAATCATTAGGAATAGATTCATTCCATGACCGATTAAGTTGCCACAATTTTTGTATGATTAACTTGGCCTTAATTATAACTAGACCTAGAAAAACCAGTGGATCGAAAATTTTAGAAATTGTTAACAGAATCTGACGCTTAGTTATCGATGATGCCTGTCATAAATTAACGTTAAATTTAAAATAGTCTTCTTCGTGATTCCAATATAAATCTAATATTTTGCATGTTTTACTTTCTGACATAATAATTTCTATAGCATTTCCACAATCTGCATTTTCAATAACCTGTTTCCAGTTAGAGTAAAATTTTCTTAATAAAAATCCCGATTCCTTTAAAATAGAACATATTTGTTCTCTTAATTCAATTGCGGATTGTAGTGAGTTTTCTCCTGTAATTAAATCATCAATATAAAAATCATTGAGCATTATATTAGAAGCATGTGGATATACTTTCGAATTTTCCATTGCCGCTTGATTTAAACATCGTACAGCTAAGAATACTGCAGGTTTAATTCCGTAAGTAACCGTTAATAGTCGATAATGTTTCAAAGGAAGAGTGGGACAAGGCCGCCATACAATGCGTTGGAAATTTGTATCTTGATGATTCACCTTGTCTATGCATTTTTTCGATATCTGCTGTAAAGGCAACATTATGCCTTCTAAAGTATAACAAAATAGAAAATAAGTCTTGTTGTAGGGTAGGTCCTGCTAATAATACATCCTTTAATGACACGCTTGAGTTTGATTTCTCTGATCGGTTTTTCGCTAAAAACCACCCGTAGCCTTGTGGTAGTATTATCCTTTAGAATGGCGTAATGTGATAAATAAAAATTTAAACTGTTCGAATCATCGTTTGTATCAATAGGAACCAATATGACCAAGTGCTTCATACTCTAACATAAATTTACAATATGCCTGTTTTAAATTAACATCCCCTTGCAAACGTCTTTCTAAAGCAAATAAACTTTTTATTGTATTTTGTTGTCAATCTCCTAAATCAGTAAAATTATTCTTAAATAGTAATCCAACGATAAATCTACCTTCAGAATCTCGTTTAAAATGCGCTTCAAAATGCTCTTCAGAAAGGACTTCCTCTTCTGATGGTATATGAAAACTCGTATGATTTTCTAGCTTCCAGAATCTTTGAATTTGATCGCGTAAAGTTTCATCCGAAATCGTTAAATTTCAAATTGCTTTTTTGCGTTTTTATTAAGAATAATAAGATTACCAGAAATAAGATTACCAGAAATGACCCAACCTAATTTGGTTTTGTGCAATAAGGGTTTATTTTAACCAATCTTAAAATGAATATTATGGTGCACATCCAAATCATTAAAACTATAAAGCGGTAAATCTCCTGTTATTTTTTCCACCACCAAAAACCTTTCTTTATATTTAAAATTATTATAAAGAGAAGTTATTATAGTTTCAAAGGAAGCCGAAATATTAGCGACAATATTTTTTTGGGCTTGCCACTGGAATATTTACTCTATTAAGGCGGTGTTTTAACTTATCGGCAAATTCGCGGGTTACAAAAAAAGTCTGTAAAGCCCTGTCTAGGACAACACGTGCCTTTACAGAAATACCATCCTTATTACGTACATTAACTATAACTGTCGCTAAAATAACTTGTTTACTATTCTGGTTAGATAAAGAATATAGATTGATATTTCCATATGGCGTATTATCCGAATTTTGGACAATTGTGTTTTGCGAAGATGACTGCGTTGTATCGTTATTAAAAATATGTAAAAGAAATTGGTGTTTTCTCCCAGAATATTTACAACTACTTGACTTGCATCGTTGTTGTAAATGGTTAGTTCGAAGGCAGTTAATACAAAGTTTATTCTTTCTAACCTCGGAATAAATTTCTGAATGAGACATTTTGAGAATCTTGTCAAAATCAAAATTATAACGATTTTGTTTGCAAAAAAACACACAATACTTTATTCGTTGTTACATGAGTTATCATTCTTTCAAATTTACTTGATGATTCACCTGCACATTTACCCTTGTTCATGATCGTTTCCAGAGACTCACAACGATTAGCTATGAAATCATTCAAATGCGTTATAGACGGACACTGTATTTTTCATTTCTAATTTCCAGCTCCGCTTTGTGACAATCTAGTTTAGATCACAAAATATGAACTTAAAGAGTTGTCCACGAATTGGTGGGTTGCCCTAAGCTTTTTACAGCACGCAAAGGTTTATTAAAATTATAAAGAAGAAATCTTAGCAGTATGTGAGATTCATTTTGTAATTCAAAAAGTGCAGTAATATATGTATGTATTTTAAGTTTCTTATTTTCATAACGTTCTTTCAACATATCCCATGCACTAAAATAATTATTACTAGTAGTTTCTACTGATGGAATCCCTTTTTAAACATGGGCGTAGATAAATGAACATTCGAATATTATTAAGTTGCAAATTGCCATGCACAAGAGATTTAAATATATCCGAAAAAGTTAACCAATGACTATAAGAACCCTCAAATTCAGGGAAGTTTATCGGAGGCAGCTTTATTGAACCTAAAATATCGATATCATTGGAAGTATTTGGGTTTCGTTCTGAAACGGCAGATTCACCATCACTTAGTTATAGATTATGTAAATTTAAATTATCTCGTTTGTCGATAAGTTCAACTCTTTAAATTTCTTTAAAATATAAATTTTCAAAGCTCGATAATTCATCCAGATCAGTCTAGATCATTTAAAATACCAATTTGTGATTGTACCATTTCAAACTATTCTAGAATGTTGTCAATTTTTAATAATCGAGAATTGCTTCTGAATATGTATTAAGGAAGTTTGAGAACTGCGTTATCCTTGCCTTTATTGTTCCGTGTTTAATTATAAGCTCTTTTAAGCCTTCTTCTTCTTCTAACCTCGTTCTTGTTGGTTGTATATTCAGCTTTTCTGACTTGTATTCGGCTTATCCGGGTCGAACGACCAATGTATGGTAGTGTTCAGTTGATTGTGGCTGAATCACTGTTGCGGTTGGAAGTACTTTTAATATATTTTATATTTACTTATGGACTGCTTCAGGAGTCTGATCAATGCCTTCATAGAGTGCACACGTATTCTGAAGAGCAACAAAGTGAGGTTATATCTCAGTGAAAGTATGGTAAGGTTGCGCAATATTACGCAATCGTTTGTTAAACGTTTTGTGTAGCGTGAATTGTTCAATATGGGCAAATCAAAAACCAAAACTGTTAAGGCAGAAAGATACTTGGATAAATTTATTCGAGAATTCAGAAGTGAAGTAGCAAACTTCTGGCGTAATCTGAAGAAATTAACTTCAGATTTGGAAGATACATCAGTAGAAACCAAAGAAATAAAAGCAGATAGACCAAATCTGCAAGAAATAAATAAAAAATTAGAGTTAGAAATAACGTCTAAAAACAAAGACCAAAAGACTCCAGAAACCACACTATCCAAAAAAGAAGGAGACGATCAAGTCTCTACCAAAGACGCAAGGAAAAGAGAGTGCCGATGGCTTTTGGGAGAGCCGGTTCGAATCTACTCAAGTACTTCGTCTACCTAACCTAAGGACCGACCAACGTGGAGGTCACCACTTGCAGCCACGGGCAATCTCAAACTGATTATCCAGTTCTGAAAGCTATTAATAGCCGGAGGAAAACAAAAAAGAAAAGACGGACTAGTACAATAGTCCGCAAGAAACGAAGGAAAAAATAAACCCAAATATAGCTGCGAAGATATAATCTCCGCCGCACCAAAACGAATCAAATCAAGAAAAACCCATCTCCATCATTCCTTAGCTTCGTTCGGGAAACAACAACCTAAATCTTAACAAATCTCAGGTCGACGAAAGAATGCAAGATCCACGATCGAACCATTTCACTCCGGATCCTAAAGTGCGCGAAATTTCTCGTCAATCTCGGCGGTTTTGGGTCTTGCGACCCGATTCCGTAGCAGTAAAATAAATCATCTTACTTTCAATAATCCAAAATTCAATGAAGAATTTTCATCAACCTGAATAAAAGACGATTAAGCTTTACCAAGCAGGTTTACCTAATCGCTACCTCCAGGGCTAGATAGAAGCCCCAACCTCGTGTTAGCTTGCTGACACACACCGGAACGACCGGAAAGTTCAATAGAAACTGGTAAGAGCCAATAGGGCTAACCAAAAAACCTGGATAAATAAGTCGGACTGCTTCAATAAAACCAAGTTGCCATTACAAATCGTCGGCAACCCCGAATCGCTGTCTTACTTGGACGACGTCTTAACGTCAACGCTTTCTTTTCATTATTATTTTGGTTATGTTGTCTTTCTTCCCGTACAGCTTAAAGCACTGATGCGAGGTTGCCGTCTTTACTTTAATTTTAGAACAAATCTTAACATATGTGTACCATGAGCTTCTGAAACCTGATAGAACAGTTAATGCCATTTGCTACCGTCAACAAATGATTAATTTGAACCATGTTGGCGGTGTTGGAGAACAATTTTAATGTTCTTATAGTCGCACTAAAATTTGTCTGTTTGTCTTATGTATAATTATTTAAGTCGGCGAATGGTATGCTATATACGCCCTGGTTTTCTAATTATATTTTTACTTTAGGGTTCCTCAGGAAGTTAGATATCGTTTTATGTGTTTTGAAAGGGCTCTAAATGTTGTGTTTTCTGAGAATTCTTACTACTCTGACGGTAACCTTAATGTATTAAAAGAAGGCTTTTTCTTTCTTGAGTTTTTTGTATTCTTTGCTATCTTTTGCCGTGTTCACTTGCTTATTTATTGCTTTCTTGATGGTCTTTTCTCGTTGCGAACTGATGTTAGATGTTTTAGTTCATTTTGTCCTATTTCTGGCTTCGTTAGGCGATAGAACCTTGAGATTAGTGTATTTGCGACTCACTGGATTTGAGCTGGCTGGTGGATATACAGTTATGGCCAAAAAATAAGAATACTATTTAGAGAATAGGCTTTCATTTATAAAATTTCTTAAATTTCTTAAAATAAAATGCAACTGCTACAAAAAGAATTTTTTATCATTCACCATCTTGGTAAATATTTGAAACAAAAAAATATTCCCAAGATAAAATAAATTCTAGAATGTCATTTAAAAAATAATGTGATCAAAAAAGTGTTGAATATTGATAACTTTCGCCAAATATTTTAAAAACTCATACTAAAGATTATACTGACGAAGAACGCTGGTTAATTTTACAATTGCGAGAACAGAAAAATCTTATAAATTTATTTGTCAAACTTTGAAAAGTTCTCCTTGCGTTGTTTAAACAGTATTATAAGAAAAAAATCATGTAACAAAAACCAACGTTCCGAAGCCGGAAACGAAAAACTTCTAGTCGAGAAGATGCTCCTTTAATTCGCGAAATGTGTAAAAATCTTTTTTTGCCTTCCATGATTGCCAAACGGGAATTACAGTTACCAATTAGTACGTGTTCGGCGTCGATACAATGAACATTTGAATCCAAAAAATACTATTGGTAAAGATGGCCCAAGAAATTTACTTAAACATCTTACAGAATATTATGTTGTCTTATGCCGAAAAACATATGCCATTACGGTGGAAATTCCATGTAGAAAATATATGAATCCTATAGAAAATATGTGGATAATATTGAAGAAGTCAATTTGTTACTTTAAGGAAAACATCAAATATCAAAAAATTATGGCAGACTGTTCAAGAAATCTGGTGCTCCATTCCAGCTGAACTTTGCAGCAATCTTATGCATTCCATGCCTAGACAATGTGTCGCAATTTTGAAAAATAAAGGCTATCGAACAAATTACTAACTAATAAGTTGATTTTGACTAGTTTGTCCGTTTTATACTACTTTTTTCTTTTTTTTTGTACAGGCTTATTTTCTTATTTTTATGACCAAGATCTTATTTATTGAAAATTATGTATTTTTCAAATTTACTTTACATATTTTTACATATATTTGATATATTACTGGATTACTTGATTTGATGTTCTGTTATAGTTTATTCGTTGATACAAAATAAACTTATGATTTCTAAATAGTACCTTTATTTTATTGGCCATAACTATATATATATATATATATATATATATATATATATATATATATATATATATATATATATATATATATATATATATATATATATATATAAAGTAAAATAAAGTGTTTGGGTTAGAGGCGCATCAGCAACTAGGCTATTTAGCGACTGGACCTACAGCTTAACGTGGGTTCCGAACCACGGTCATCAGCTTCCGACAAACCCAGGCCAGCACCCCCCTCGGGCTATAAACCCTTGGTTATGTGCCTACCCGTAAGTCTATCAGGAAACCTACCGACTGGCGAGTGACCAACGTAGAACTATATATATATATATATATATATATATATATATATATATATATATATATATATATATATATATATATATATATATATATATATATATATAGATTTCTGTAATATTTTCCCTCCACGGTTCCGTTACGCTACCTTGTGGGCATACCTGGTACTATACCCGAGGTTCCAGGCAGAATGTTACGAGCGGTCCTGACTACTACGAGCATTCGCCGTATGATGGCGTGAGTTGTGTGCGATCACGACCCGTCATTAAAATGGCCAGTTGATATGGTCTGGCCCCGACTGCCTCTCCGAACTGCTTTCCTTGCGTTCGTCTAGAGCTCGACTGATGACGGCTGAAAGGCTAGAAACTGGTCCCGAGAGACACGTGACGTCGCATGGTTGACAGTTCGGCGAAGGCGATCGGTGGCACCACGTGGAGAAAGGGTGAAAGATTTCTGTAATATATATATATATATATATATATATATATATATATATATATATATATATATATATATATATATATATATATATATATATATATCAAATATTATATATATTTGACTTCTTTGGACTGCGTCCAACGAGACAACAGTAGTCAGGAGTTATACACCCCCAACCGTTGGGTTCGCCATAATGAGCAATGCGTCTCCGCCATAATGAGCGATGGTTAGTTGCTTAACCGGAAGGAAGCCCCACCTTCCTTACCTTACGCAGTCCAAAGAAGTCAAAAAACTCCATTTATAAGCCATCCGACGAGAAGTCGGCGAAAATATGAGTTGTTTGATTCTGGAGGGGGACTCCCTATTCTTGGCGAGAAAGCATATGTCGGTACCCTGATGAGTCTAACCACCAACAGACGAAACATGTGCCCTCCAATGTAAGGGATGGGTGGGGTTTCCTTCCGGTCAAACAACTAACCATATATATGCTTGCTTGCTTTTTTGAGGAGAATACCAATGACAATGCAATTACTATTACATTAGACCGCTCATGTTCACATGATCAGGGCTATCGAGATACAATAATTAACCAACTTTCTCTCTTATTAATGATAACATATGATTTTAACTTAAACACTTCTGATATTAACTTACAGTTAACAAAGGCAATTAAAACAGTTCTGCAAATACGTAGAAAAAGATTAAAAAATATAGCAAAAAAGAACTGAGGATTACATGGACAAGAGCGAATAATGTTGACCAATAATGTTCTAGCAATTGAAAGATCTTTTCAAGTCCTCCTCGATATGTAATCAAGTTATATGTTTTCAAGTCCTCCTCGAATGATAATGAAGGTGAGAGTGAATAAGAACCACCAGCATGCACGTTTGGAAAATTTTCTATGAAATTTGGAAGGTCCCAAACATTAAATGAACAGACAACGGATTATGATCAAAGAATGGAACGTGTCATAAATATTATTCACACTATAACAGAAGCATTTGCAAAATATGTTTACTGAAAAGCTAAATGGAAAACTTTATTGAACTTTTTGACAACGCTGAAAAAACCACCGATGATGCTCAGCGGTTCTCATCGGTCGATTTAGAATTTTTCAATCAAACAACTAACAAAACAATAAATATTTGTTTATATTATAACATAAAACACATCAAAGAAAACTATTATTTGAATCAAATTTTTAAAAATATACCTTGCTGACAGACCCAATACAATCAAAACTTTTGCAATACAAATAATTTAAATATCGCTGCAGATGTCAGAGCCAAAGGGCAAATTGAAAATTCAATTGCAAATGTAATTAAACTAATAATATTAATAATTACGGGTCTTTTCTGAAATAATTATTGAGGTAGTTATCATTGGTTTATAATTTTGGTGTATCGCATAAATATATAATAATCCATATAATTAAAATTATTTATTGTTGTATTTGTAGTAAAGAATACTTCACTGAAAATAAACGTTAAATATTTAAATACAGGCAAAAAATCATTCCAATAAAATTAACTCAAAAAAACTGCTCTACATCGTCTATTTTAGAGGATCCCAACGTTTTCTGGACCACCGCCCTCTTTACAAGAAAAAAAACTTCCAAGGTTCCCCCTTCCATAATAGTTAATTATACCAAATATTAAAATATTCTTGCACATTATCTATATCTGTTTTATTTTTTAGCTATCTACACGGTCGCGTATAGTAAGATATAAGTTAAAAGAACAGATAAAAGTTAGAGAATTCAATTATGGATAGGTAGGTATACAATTGCTCAGCGAACCAGAATAGTAACCATGTTTTTTGAAAATAATCGGTCAATAATTCTAACCCAACATGGATATAAAAGATTTTACAATGTTCGCGAGGCACCGACTAGGCAGACAATAACCAGAAAGGGGAAGTGTTGGGGAGTCGTAGTGGTCGTTCAATTGCAAACATTGAACGACAAATTGCAAACATTAAGCGCTAAAGGCAATGATTAATATTTTTGCTGTCACAGCGACGGGAAGCCACAATATATGGTTTCAATAGGGTGGCGTCACGGCTCACAAAGTCCGAGCCCCAATGAACCTTCCAGACAACATTTCAACATCGAACTCGCTCACCGAATCTGATCATCCCAAACTTTTTCCTATGGGACTATCTCAAGGAGAGAGTATATGCCAACAACCCTCCAACCTTCGAGGCTCTAAAGGACAACATTCGGTATAAAATAGCCACACAATATCTCCTGAAATTCTACTTAGATTCAGGTATTTTGAGATAGAAAATATGCTACGATTCCAAAAAATTTATTTTTCAAAAGATTTATAGAAAAAAATAATCACTTATCACTCACGAATATTGATTATTGACAAAACAAAAATAATAAGGCATTCCTAGCTATATCTACCTTTTTTAGATTGGATGGAAGGTATCAAAGGATTTGATGCCTTTGCTTATTTATTAGCTGGTCACGTTGGTGCGGCGTTAAGAGCGCCTGCTTTGCCGAATCCGCGCTGGAGCGATAGCTGGTTCGTTTCCAGCGCTCGGATGGTTATTTTTCTTTCTTCTGTCCGTTTATCTTTCCTAAATGTTTGTGATTGTTTCTAGTCAAGAGTGTAAAATCCGACTACGAATTACCCCTCAGTCACGCCAGTTAAAGGCTGGGTAAGGCCGGATGCCTTCTGAGAAGTCTTCTACGTTGGTCACTCGCCAGTCGGTAGGTTTCCTGATAGACTTATGGGTAGGCACATAACCAAGGGTTTATAGCCCGAGGAGGGTGCTGGCCTGGGTTTGTCGGAAGCTGATGACCGTGGTTCGGAACCCACGTTAAGCTGTAGGTCCAGTCGCTAAATAGCCTAGTTGCTGATGCGCCTCTAACCCTAATACTTTACTTTACTTTTTTACTTATTTATTATTCCGATTACAAGTGTCCTGTAAAAAAGTTATTATAAGGTCCCATATTTTTGTCGAAACATGCTTGAATGCGTGAATCGCATCTTTGCTTAGCAACTTGGAAAGAGTTGTCACCGACAATACTAAACCGAATTAGGTAAACGTATACCTAATGCTAATTTAATTTTTTTGTATTTATTTATGCTATAACAATAAGATAAAAAATTTAGATAGCTATATTAAGTATTTATTCATAAAAACAGTTGGTTTTTTGAAAGTATCTTGTTATATTAATGTTCTTAATAGGTAGGCCCTACCTTGACTGTTTTGACGCCCCCATTTGCCCCTGGACCCGCTACCGACCCCATGATATTCCCCAGCGCCCACTGGGGATACTACTGTTGAGAACCTATGGCCTATTAGGTCGTACTATAATTCAATCAGCAACCATATTAACATATTCCAGAAACAGAACAAAAATACTGCCGTTTGAATAAAACTATTTTAAACATTTTCTAATAAAAACAGTGTTTTTTCAAAAATAGAAATTCAAATATAATTTTAATTAAAATTGCCGAAATTGAATTTATTCGACATCATTCTTAACATTACAGTGTGTATTGTTGTTTTTTCGTCCATTTTTGTTTTTAGTTTATTTAAAATTACTCAAATCTATTAGTTTTTAATTAACGTATCGCTTAATGTAGGATTATAGACACTACCTAGAGATGAACCCTGGCCAGACGTTTCAAGCTTTCACCTCTTACTTTGTGATTTACCTCTATAGGATGCTAACGACCGACAAATGAATAATGTAGATTTCTCAGAAGACAATTGCATAGTTACACAGACTGATTAATGGGAGAATTTACTTTGTTGTCCTTGCATCAGATCGTCACTGATTCAAGAGATATCTTATTTCAACATTCGAATCAACCGATGACCAGAAATATCCTTATCTACTCTCTATTTTCCTCTGTTTTTAATTTGCGTCTCCACCTAAATGAGCATTTTGTTTGTCTAGGGACGAGCCTCACCCATCCCTTCCATTGGAGGGCACATGTTTCGTCTCTTGATGTTTAGACTCTTCAGGGTACCGAAATGTGCTCTCTCGTCAAGAATAGGAAGACCCTATCCACAGTCAACAACCCATACTTTTCTCCGACTTCCCATAGGGTGGCAAATATATGCAGTGTTAGAATTCTTTGGACTGCGTCCAATGAGACAACAGTGCTGGGTCTCATCAGACACCCAACTGCTGGAAATTCAAGAATTCTAATCCAAAGAACTCTAACACTGCATATATATGCCATCCGACGGGAAGTCGGCGAAAAGTATGGGTTGTTGACTGTGGATGGGGTCTTCCTATTCTTGACGAGAGCTCCCATGTTGGTACTATGAAGAGTCTAAACATCAAGAGACGAAACATGTTCCCTCCAAATGGAAGGGATGGGTGAAGCCCGTCAGTCCGGACTAGGACTGATGATGGCTTAAAGCCAGAAACTGATCTATAATGAAGATTATTAATACATTTTTTTAATAACTCGAGGAAAATATTAAATATATTTAAAAATAGAAGATATTTTTCTCGTATGTCACATAAAAGTTACCCAATCCTTCAGTCGCCATCAAAAATCAACAGATGTCTCCCGAGACTAGAATTTAACCCAGAATTTAACCGCAAAATTTTGTTCAGCGACGTAACTCATTTATGGCTTAATGGCTACATTAACAAACAACATTTCCACATTTGGAGTAGATATAATCCGCAAATCATCAAACAATTACCCTTGAATCCAGACAAATGCAAACTGTATGCATTTAGTATATTTGGGCCATTTTCCTTTGAAAAACAATCTCTAAAAACAGGTTCCAACAAGTCGGTTTTACATGTCATACAGCTAACGTAACAGTCGATTTATTGAGGGAATAATTCGCTGAGAAAATTGTTTCGAAAAACCGACCTATTAATTGGTCATCAAGGTCATGTGATTAAAGCCTTTAGAGTATTTTCTTTGGGGTTCTGTTAAATCTTTGGTCTATGCAGATAAACCAGTAAGTATTGACGCCTTGGAAGCCAAGTCCGCATAATTATGCGAACACAAAACATCAATTCAAGTCGGATATTAGACTGACAGAATGCACTTTGTCAGAGGTGGCTAGGGCAGTTATTTGTCCGAAATTGTTTTTAAACATTAATGCCACTGAATGTTATTTCACATAAAATAAATAGTCTCAAGGTATCTAATTTGGTTGTTATATATATATATATATATATATATATATATATATATATATATATATATATATATATATATATATATATATATATATATATTGTCGATCCACTACAGGATGAATGCCCCCCTAGCGTGCTTCCAACTCGCGCGGTCCTGAGCTTTCCTCTGCCATTGGGGCCAATATACTTGATCATGTTATAGGTCTTCTTCGTGGACGCTTATGATCAAGCGGTATCCATTCCAGGATTGCTTTGGTCCATCTATCGTCACATCACCTCGCTACATAGCCTGCCCACCTCCGTTTCAATTCCTTCATCTTTGTGCGGGTCTTTCACTCCCGCTTTGTAATACCAAGCATACACCTTTCCATTCCTCTCTGTGCTACCCGAAACTTTTGAATTGATTGTGATGTGAGTGTCCATGTTCCACTTCCGTACGCAAAAGCACGCAGCACGTACTGCACAAAAACTTTTCTTTTCAAGCAAAGTGGGAGTTTGTTCTTAAATACTATATTGAGTCTGCCAAATATCGGCAAACCACACTTAACACGCCGTTCCACTTCATGGGCGATATCACCCTCCATTTAAATCCTTTGCCCAAGATATATGTCCACCACCACCATATATGTCCACCATCTCTAAATCGCTTCCTGAAATAGATATGCTACTATTTTCAGCAAATTTGAACATAACCTAACTCTTCTTCAGGTTTATTTTCAAACCAAATTGTTCTCCCACCCTTTGAAACTTTTGTATGTGTTTTTGTACTTCATCTGGGTCTTGTAACAGGAGAACGCCATCATTTGCAAATCTTAGATAACTTAAATATGCACACTATTTATTTGTATTCCATCCTGTTCCCAGTCCAGATTACGAAATACCTCTTCAAAGTAGGCTGAGAAAAGAACAGGTGATATTGGGTCACCTTGCCGTACACCCCGTTCTATATTGATTTTAACTTCAAGATCATAGATGTAGTCTCTGTAGCTTCATCATACATGGATCTCAGTAGGTTTAGATAAGCTATGTCTATCCCTTGGTTAAGCAATCCATCCAGTATGGCTTGCTTTGATATTGAGTCAAATTCCTTTTCATAGTCAATAAAAGCCAAGCACAGTGGCATGGTGTATTCATTGTGCCTTTCTATTGGACAGCCTGAATATGATCCATTGTACTGAATCCACTTCTGAATCCTGCTTTTTTTGTTGGCTGGGTGTCATTCAGTATTCTCAATATTCTCCTAGATATTATCTTAGTAAAAATTTTGTACCATATTGACAGAAGGCTTATTGGGCGGTAGTTTTTTAAATCTTCATGAGTTCCTTTTTTATGAAGAAGAATCACTCCAGCATTTTTCCATAGGTTGGGAATTTTTTGTTCTTTGAGGCATTTTGAGTACAATTTTGCCAGTATTTTATGTAAAGTTCGACCGCCAGCTTTTAACATCTCAACTGTTACACTGTTCTTTCCTGGAGCCTTTCCATTCTTCATCGCTTCTATAGCATTTGTGACTTCATCCAACAGGATATCTGGCATTTGGTCTTTCGTGGGCACTGCTCTCTTTGACTCGTTCTGATATTCATATAACCTGAAATATAATCTTCTGATAACCTCTAACATTTCCGTATGTTCCCTGCACACTCTTCCATCCTCACGCATACATTTGTGTTCTTTTATTTCTCAGCTTGGGTTTTGCTTTTTTTATTCCTTTGTTTTCTTCCGGTGTTTTTTACACTAGCTGTATGTTGAACCGACGGTTCTCTTCTTGAATACGTTTTCTTATAGTTTTGCAAAGTTCAACGTACTCGACTCTGCCAAAAAAACTCCCTTTATTCCGCACTGAACGCCATTTTTTCATTAAATCAACTGTCTCATAGGAGATTTTTGACTGTTTGAAACCCTTTTCTGCTGGTGCTATTGGAGCAGCTGTTCTTACTTTTCTAATTATAGCATTAAAGCCACCCATCAGAATTTTGTACATGCCCTTCTCATTGTCTAGAAGCTGGGCCACATCATCATAAAATATCTCCATTTCCGCATCACCATAGCTTATAGTTGCTGCATAAGCTTGGACGATTTGAAGCTTAAACTGTTTATTCAACTGAATGACGCATTGGACTAGTCGATCAGATATACTTTAAAATTTTACGACACTGTCCTTCAACTTTCGGTTAATGAGGAATCCAATTCCACCACATCGTCCATTCTCCGTACCCCGAGTGTAAAGTACGTGGCCAATTGTTTCCAGTTTGATTCCCGATCATGTTAAATATCAAACGTGTCAAAAATGTCAAAAATTTTAAAAATGTCAAAAATAAAAGTCCATTTGGACTCTCAAGTGAAATTGATTACATCATAATTACTTTGATTGATTACATACATAAATCAATATTCTGCAATTGTACTGTCCTTAAACATTTTAATGTAGGAGGAAATGACCATGGAATGGTGTGAATAAAAGTTGGGTGAGTCAAAGAAAACGAATAAGAATGTTAAGGGCGAAGAAGGGCAAGGTGGAATCTGGGAAGCTGCTGCAGAGGGGAAGTGATTTTGGGATTGCTTTGTCGATCCGTTTTGCTATATTTTGCAAGACCTGGGGATGAAAATAATAGATCAGTATGAAAAAATCACCAGCTACATGCTTGAAACGGCTGCTTCAATAGCACCAATAATAAAATGTTTCAAACAGTCAAAATTCTCCAATGGGACCATTGATTTAATGAAAAAACGGCGGAAAATGAGGAATGCAGCGAGTCTTTTTGGGCGGGATCGAGTACACTGAGTTTTGCAAAACTATTGAAAAGGTATTCGAGAGGAAACCCGATTATAATCGTCATTGACGCTTCATCACAAAGCTCAGGATTGTTATGCTTTTGTAGTTTTCTGGTGATCTATTGTCATTTTTCTGTATACGAAAATTTTCTCAGCGTAAGTGTCAAAAATAGTTTTTTAATTTCTCGGCTTTGATTTTTTTTTTGTTAAAAAAAATGTAAAATTTTTTAAAATTATTTTTAAATAACAATTTGGCTTTCATCTTATACCAAGAAATAACAATTAACATCAAAAAGATTAACATCATTTAGATCAAATAGTTTCATAGTAAATGGAACAGCGCGTTAACAATGATACATAAACTAGGCAAAAGACAAAAGATGATAACTTCTACAAACCTACAAACTTGCTGCCAATTATTTTTATACCATTCAAAAAAACGTATTGTAACACACGTAAAGCAACAATTACAGATAGATTAAATCATCTCCTGATGATGCTAACATGGTTAGCGAAACGTGCGTCGAACAGTTCAAAAAAGTGTTTTGGTGTTTAGTGGCAAATCTCTTCAAGTTTAATTACCTTAGCTTAGATAGTTCAATTTGAATTTCGAGAAAAACCAGGCACCACAAAAAAAATCATAGGCTTATCAAAAAATCACAAGGACTCTAACGCCAAAAGATATTGCACTGTTGCGTTTCTCGACATATCACCAGCATTCGATAAAGTGCGCCATGAAGGATTACATCACAAGTTTAGAACACACCTAGCTTTTTCTTCCTACCCATTAATGAAATTATATCTGGTTAACAGACATTTCTCCGTAAAACAGGCCAACAGGAACAACCAGCTTTATCCCACCCCATCCGGAGTTCCCTAAGGAAACATTTGAGATCTTTACATTTCAGAACTTCTGTATATCGCGTACCCTCTGTATACCGTATGTCGCATACAATAACCCGGCACATCCTAGATGATACCGTAGTATTTTGATGTGATGTATAGCAGCAGTACATCAAACATATCCAACATCGACATAACGCAATCTGCAAAAAATCTCAACAAGATTCAAATCTAGTTAAAGAAAATGGGAAATGAAGGCCAATTTTATATAGAGAGACATACCCTCCAGTAAATTTAAAGGCAAACGTGAATAGTAAACAGAATATGAAGAGACTTAAACACATGCATCCAAATATTTTATTGTATCTAAATAGAAAGATACATGTGTATTGGAAAAAATATACATATACTATCACTATATTTAATAATAATCACTCATTAAAGTAAAACTCTGCACATCTTCTATCACTTTATACTCTTAGTAGTGTAGTTAAAAAAATATATATTAAAAAAATTGTTATTTACTATCATCATTTACTTTCAAAAATAACTCTAACAATGCTAAATAATTAATAAATCCATTTCAATTGGACATCATCTTAAACACAAATATTTACAAATAGAAAGTGATACAATAAAAACATTAGCATCCAAAATCAACAGTAATGAACCAACTAATATTACAATTGAACAATATTTATTTCAAACCTTCCATACAAAAATAAATTGATTTCGATCTAATTAAAGAAACGTTTCAGCCAAAAAAAATCTATAAAAAACTACTATACGACCAAACCAACAGCAATGTTACAAATAATTTTAAACAGCAACAATTCCAACTGAAGTCTCAGATATTTGTTTTTATTTTCGGAACCTATAAAAAATGCCATTAATCTTTTGTTTGAAGAAAGAAATTTATAATCAAACTTAAGACATTTATGATTTCCTTGCTGTCCACTTTGATGAAATATTCATTCAAAATTGTTTGATTCGGCTTTGATCGTGTCTTAAATTTATTTTCGAGGAAAAATCCTCAATCAGTATAATAAGTACACATGCACTGTATCGTAAATTACCCTGCTAGATATAAACCCATTTTTCGTGAGCATACAATTACTGTTACTACAATAGTTAACGATGTCATTAAATTTTATTACGAAAAAATTGGTTATTATTACAAGGGAGCAGATTCTTTCTTGAGTTCTGGCAAGATCAACGCTTATCAATGTGTTTAGTCAAAACCGTGCACTACTGACTCCTATAGAAAAATTAATTTGTAGGTGGAAAGTAACCAAATATGGAATAATATCCATGATATGGTATACCACTGTTTCTCATAAACAATCAATTCAAAACGAAACATGCCAACTTCTCTTATCTCATTTATTCACTTTAGTGTCGCATTCATTTTATATCTCGGCAGTCGAGTGCTATAGAGACAGCAGGAGTATTTTGTTTTGTCGGTTCCTAAAAACTTTTCAAGGCATGTAGAAAATTAGAATTCTTCGTTAATAAGTTTGTGAAAATACCCTTATTATATGGTACAATTATCATGTTGTATTGATGTTTGTTTTGATAGTTTTGATACGTTTTATTGCATAGCAACTGTTGTTTGTAAAACACGGCAACAAGTTTGAGCCTGTCTAGAATTCGTAATATGGACAGTCACTGGGTGCCTAATTATGGAATATTCCATATTTGGGCTCTCATAATTTGGTGGTTGAATATATCTTTCTATAAAGAGTTATATTTTTTTTAGAATGCAGTCTACATACACCTTTCATTATTTTTGGAAAAAATATGATCCAGCCAATGAAAGGTTACCCACCAGGATCTGTAAGAGTTGTTCATCCGTCAGGATGGATTCAAATGTACATATTCACAGACTGATTTAAACACTTTCTTAAACACACCAACCCAACTCCAGAATCTAAAGTTCTACTCATATTAGACGGTCACTTCAGCCACACCCGTAATATCGATGTAATAGACCTTGCTAGAGAAAATAACGTAGATATTGTATCCGTACCTCAGCATACTATACACAAGCTCCAGCCTTTGGACAAAACTTTTATGGAACCGGTAAAGGTCTATTACAGCGAAGAAATACGAATCTGGATTAGAAACAATAACAGACCATTAAGTCGTTTTGATATTGCAGAACTATTTGGCAATGCTTATTTGAAAGTAAAAATAGGAGCGACTGCAGCAAGTGGGTTCTGGGTTGCAGGTCTCTGGTCATTAAATAAAAACATGTTCAGCGGTGTTGACTTTATTGCTGTGCAACAAGATGCTGTAAAAGATGGTTGCACGGTAAATATCACACCGACAAAAATCAAACTCCCTGACTGAAAAATGACCATCGACTACCAATCCCAGTTCACCGGGTAACAATTCTACTTCAAATGATACTTCAGCCGCTGAACTTAGACTTGAAACACATCATGAACCTGAACCTTCAACTTCCAAACTTGATCGTAGCAGTCTTGATTTGGTGTCTCCTTATGACATACGTCCAGTTCCAAAAAAAAGAGGAAAGAATCTAACAACAGTAATCACTTCTTCACCGTATAAAAATAATTTAATTGAGAAAAGTAAGAAAAATAGAAAAAGAAAAGAAATTACCCAAGAAACAGAATACAGAAAACAAAAAGAAAGGAAAAGGGAATACTAAGGCATTAGTGCCTTCATATATCCTGTGAACGTTGATGAAGACTCTGAGGATGAAGGCGGAGTCCAGTTTAATACAGAGAGTGAGCATGATGCCACAATAGGAGAACAAGTTCATCATTCAGCGGACGCCGTATGTAAGTTCTGCCAGGGACTGTTTTCTGAAGATACTCAAGGAGAAACATGGATCAAGTATTTAATGTGTCTGCGGTGGCTCAGAGATTGAAGTTTGGGTTTGTGATTTCTGCAAGTAAAATAAATTAATTTAACAGAATAAGTTATTTTTATTTTATACCAAAGTCTCAAGATCTCTTATAAAAAGATGTTACTCTTTTTGTTATTTTTTTAAGAACCTTTGTTCTTATTTTCATATTCCATATTTGGGTGTATATTCCATAAATAGCTACCATTTTGTTTCTTACATTATTAAATAAAAAAAATATGTTAATTAATATTAAAAAAACAACACTGTCACTAAGATTATATGACTGACTCTGATTATAATTAAAAGCCTTCAATTCATGGTAGTTCTTTTATGCCACAAAAACAAAATGGTATTCCATGTTTGGTCACTTTCTTCTAAATTCTTAAAGTAATAATAATATTACAAAAAAAAAGGTAAAGTGTTAGGGTTAGAGGCGCATCAGCAACTAGGCTATTTAGCGACTGGACCTACAGCTTAACGTGGGTTCCGAACCACGGTCATCAGCTTCCAACAATCCCAGGCCAGCACCCCTCTCCGGCTATAAACCCTTGGTTATGTGCCTACCCATAAGTATATCAGGAAACCTACCGACTGGCGAGTGACCAACGTAGAACACTTCTCAGAAGGCATCCGGCTTTACCCAGCCTTTAACTGGCGTGACTGAGGGGTAATTCGTAGTCGGATTTTACACTCTTGCCTAGAAACAATCACAAACATTTAGGAAGTAAACAGATAGAAGAAAGAAAGAAAAACAACCATCCGAGCGCTGGAATCGAACCAACTACCGCTCCAGTGCGGTTTCGACACAGCAGCGGCAGGCCGATGCTTTACCGTCCGAACCAACGCGACCGGCATAATATTACAGATCAAAGATATTTGATTGTAGGTTTTGGAAAACAATATCATACAAATAACATAAATTGTTACTGAATTACATTTGCAACTAAGGTAAAACAAATAATGAATCTTTCATTCAGAAAATATGGACAGAATCAATAAAGTAATTATTGGAAAGCAATAGTCCCAATATTTTTTATTATTTTAAGTAATTTTCCTATCTTTATGGCAAACATTACAATCGTAGCAAAATAATCACTTATTAGATACAATCGATTCACTTTCGAATTTATATTTTGTTTTTCAAAATTCCCATTCGAATTCCACCATGTCACGTTCAAATTACATTACCAGATGTCCAGATAGTTGTTTGTTCTCCTCACTGAACTCACCACTTCTGAGTAATTGAAACCACTTTATATATGATATTTCTGTCGAAACCTAATTTCCATAATAGACCAAGATTCCAGTACCGACAGACCTATGTCGTAGTATCAAACTTAAGATTTTTTCTATAGGTGTAGATGTATGTAGTGGCATGTTAGAATGTATGGGTATTAGCTAGGTTGAGTCAGGGTTGCTTAGGTTAAAGTCAGTTTTTTAATATGTCTTACAGAACAGTATTAGCGATCTAAAATTACTACTGTCAGACGCGTTCCGCGAGTCCTAGCTTTTACTAGACGCTTTAAAGCTCGATATATAGCCAGTGCAACTACGTCATAACATAAAGACTGAATTTTATATGTTACTAAGGTGACTATTTTTTAATATTTTGTGCGCTATATTCGGTTGCTATGAAAGTAAACAGAGAAAGCACATAGATAAAACAATTATGTTTTTTCGTTTTCCCTCCAATCCAGACGTTAGTAAATTATGGATAATTGCATGCAGGAGAACTGACGATTTTAATGCTAAATTAGTATGCGTTTTTCCCAAACATTTTATAAACACAGATTATAAACCGCATCTCCAACAGGAACTATAAGGATATATTAGAATATCGACAATTAAAGGAAGGAATAGTTCCCACAAAAAATTACCACAAGGACAGTGAATTAGTGCAGAAAATGCTTCTCGGTGTGAACAAGCCAAGCGAAGGGAAAAGATTAAACTTGTCGAAGAGTTATTAAATGTTGCATATTACCAAATAAGGTAAGTATATAATTGCATTGATTGTTAGGTAAGTAATAACATATACTTTCTTTGGATAACTATTTTTTGACAGCAGTAGTATTAGTCTTACCAGTATCGATGATAGTAAAAATGTTAAAAATAATGGTGATGGTACTGGGGATCATGTTTCTGAATTTCTGGCATCTTTAAATAATTTGGTTCCTAATACTAGTGACGTTAGATAGATATTTGCTTTCAACAATACCTAATTATAGTTCTAACACTCACACGTTCAATTTTAGAGCAAACACACACGTCGATGAGCGAGATCAAACTATTTTGGACCAGAATGCTAGAATACATACTGTTAAAAAAAACTTTAAATTAAATTTCAGAAATTATAATCAGCAATACATCCCTTAAATTATTATATCAAGTCTGAAAAGACGAAGAATATCGGTTAACATCGTCCATAAGGGACAGAAATGAAAATTGCACTTCAATATCTGGCAATGTTGAAGCGGATGATACAATTGATCCCGCAGCTAGGAAAGTTCCATTTTCACACAATTACAAACTAAAGGACACTGTTTCACTTATTTTTATTTCCATCTCGTCTTCTATTGCACTAAATATATGTGTCTCGGCTTGAACATAAAAAAGGCATAATAGTTAGAGTTATTGTTATTTGTGTATTACGACCTTTACTCATCAACCCATGTTCTCGCAGTATATGTTCAGTCTCTGATCGATTAGCAAAATTTTAACGATGCGAGTGAAATAAACATTTAAATATTTGATGTATTTGACCATTATCAAATTGTGATTTCGGTAAAAAATCTAATGAAAATATAATATTATTTTCTGAATGCACATTGAAAAATGTGAACAAATATTAAAACTTAGAAAAGAACCTAACCTCAAATATAAAGATGTTGATTTGCCAGTTGAACCGTTAGCCTGGAACCTTGTTTATTTCTTTAGAGAGTGTTAGAAATCATTTACTGAAAAGTATTTTACCATCCAACTCGCGATACTGATTTATACGAGGATTTCTAAAAAGGTTGCAATGGTATTAAAAGAACTGACAATTCTTTTTCAAGACAACCGATCGACTTAGTTTTGAAACAAACGATAAATGCAGATGCCGCCAGGAGACTTACAAGTATTATGCTATTCACCAATTCAATTTCAGCGTCAACGATGGGCTCTAATAAGCTATATTTATGAAGAGTTAGACTTACAATAACAGCAAGATGTGTTAGGAGACTTGATCAAGTATAATATTCAAAATAGCACCAAACAATTGAACAATGTCCTCAACACTTTTGATCAGTTTAATAATCTATTCAATTTAAGAGTGCCTAAAAATCAATTAATTAATATTTCATCTGGTAAAGCAGTATCAGATCCAGTTGAAAATTTCCTTCTAAATATTGAACAAAATAGTCATAGTAAACGTAAAATGTTTATTGGTGAATGTGAAGCTGATACGCCACTTGAAAACTTTTTATGTGATTATTATAAAAAAGCAAGTAAAAATGGTTGGTAAAGTACAAGAAGTGATGATTCAGGAGATTTATTTGGCTGTATGCTTGGAATATCGGCACAAGTAATGTACCACTCTATAAAACTGAATTGTTTCAAAAATATCTTAGAGCAAATTATATTGCAAGTATCTGGAATAATGCTCACATGAAAAATCCGAGAATTTGTCGTCTCGAGAGCAACGGCTGGATACTGGAAGAGAACCAATATATTTTTAATTAGTTCGAACGCGATAAGTTACCAAGTTTTGTCAGTGACTTACTGCAGACCTAATCAGGTACTTTACTTTCTATTCAAATTATTTTCATTTATTTGTAGCTATAGTCCGGTCAATCTAGACATTCAAAGGTACATAAATTCACATCAAGCTGGGGGTGAGTAAAAGTGTTCAAAACATAATTAAAAATAACATTTCAAAATTCCCCATCGTTGCTGTACGTGGAAAAAAATTGACTCGAAGTCTAAGTAAAAAAAAATGGGTTTTTCGCGATTTTCATCAAAACGGTAAGTTTTATCGTAAAATTACTAAAACAAAAATTGTAGAACATAAAATTATCTATAATAAAGGCACCAACAGTTTTTTTCCTAAGAGCCATCGTTCCTGAGATATAACGATTCAAAATATGCGTCATAATATGCACACGTTTCCACGCCACTTCTGAGGTAGTGTACTTAGCGCGTTTTTTTAACGTGGTTTCCCCAGTAGGCCTATTCCACAGGTCTGTTCTATTTAATTTATTTAATTCTATTTAATTGGAAACTATTGCATAATAACAGATATTAGCCAGGGTTGGAATTGATAAAAGCGATAGAAATTAAAAAACAGTAAAAAAATGTATTCGTCCGATTCATAATCTTCAATTACCTCTTCTTGTTGTTCTTCTTCTTGATCTTCTTCTTCTTCTTCTTGATTTTCTTCTTCTTATTCATCCTGGGTGTAAGTGAATTACGCCAGTAGCGATGTATCGCATGTCTCTTCGTTGGTAGTAAACGAATCCTCTACTGTTGGTGATTCAACATTAGAACACGACTGGCCTTGACAATTCGTACATGCCAGAGAACAAAACACTCCAACTTTTTTGCAACCACATTTAGCACTGCATCCCTTTTTACAGTTGCAAAAAATTGTGTTTAGCAGATTTTTCCGGCGCAGGTGGGAGTAAAGACTGAATTGGTTCTAATGTATTGTCGACCAACTTCCAACCCCAGTCTTTTGGGTCTACCTGATAACCAAGCCACACTTGAACTAGGTAATATACCCGAAAAAGATGTTGATGAGCAGCAACTGAGGTTGGAGGAAGACAAGCTAATTGCACTTGTTTTTGATTTCGAGTGCGAGTTACAATCACCGATAGATAAATATTTTTACTTATATTATAGCTGCAGAGATATATATGTGATATACTTATGCATATTATGACGCTTACAACTTTTTAAATCGTTATATCTCAGGAACAGTGTCTCCTAGGAAAAAAATTATTGATACCTTCTTTATAGATAATTTTATGATCTATAATTTTTGTCTAAAGCAATTTTACGATAAAACTAACCGTTTTGAAGAAAATCGCGAAAAAACCCATTTTTTGACCTTTGACCTCGAGTAAATTTTTGTCCATGTACCGGAACGATGGGAAATTTTGAAATGATATTTTTAATTATCTTTTGAACAATTTTACATACTTCCAGCTTAATGTGAATTTATGTACCTTCACTCTTATTTTTCTGTCTAATTTGACCGGACTACTAGTTATGTAGCTACATATGTATTTTTTTTTACAGAATTCACATAACGAAGCCGAAGATGATAATGATGATGACTTCAATATTCAATTAGATGACTGGAGTGAAAATTATCTTTGATGATGATTAGAATGAAAATAATTAAATACTTTTTCACTTATAATTTTTGAAAACATTTCCATTTTTTACGAGTTATTATTATAAAAAAATATATCAATAAATTAACCTTCATTTAATTTAAAATTGTTTAAAAACATTCATTCTCATACGTAATATTAGATTTATCATAATTATATTAAAAATCAAAATTTAATACACCGTCAAGTTTATTTAAAATATATTGTATCAAATTTATTAAATTACAATTATCAAAATATTATTAAATAATCATTAAAAAAAATGGTTAGTATAAATAAACTTCTGTTTTATTGAATTGTCCGATAAACTCATCTACTGTTCTCACTCGCACTCGCATTTACCTATAATGCCCTCTCGTTCGCATTCACATCGGATCTTTCATCGTGTCTGAGGGCATGATAAACCCTTCGGATCGGTCCCGCTGCTTATAAAATATAAAATAGTCACCTGAGTAACATAAAATTTAGCCTTGACACTATGATGTAGTTGCACCGATTATTTATCGAGCTTTAAAGCGTCTAGCAAAAGCTAGGACCCGCGGAAAGCAGTAATTATAGGTCGCTATTACTGTTCCGTAAGACATATTAAAAAAACTAGCTTTGATACTAGGAACATGTTTCATTTCTCAGGTACCTGCCATTTATCTGCCAAAATCACCCTGACTCAACCTAGCTAAATACCCATACATTCTAACATACTATAGTATAAACCTACAGAAAAAATCTTAGGTTTGACACTACGATGTAGGTCTAGCAGTACTGGGATCTTACTCTATAAAGAAGTACTTCAAACCTTATTCGATGCTCTTGAGTCGCAGTTTTATCAAAACCAGAGTAATGAAGAAGTGCAATGGAAAAATATCTTTCGGTTTTCAATTCTATGTCTATTAATGTTTAATATATTTGAGTACAAACAGTTTTGTTATCTGAAACTTATGTAAATATATCAAAAGTTATAAATAAATCCCTATCATTTATACAAACTGAGAGTTTAAAAAACATATAAATTTTGTTGGAATAACTGTATTATTTTTATATACACTATAACCATATCATGTAATGAAAAAATATGTATATATTCTACATACAAAAATTAAAAAATGAGGTCTACTGCGGTTAATAAAATACTCAATAATTCAATAATTGGATCATTTTTGACTTGTGCAAGGTGATATATTTTTGAGATTTTCCTTACTAGTTTTTGTTTTTTCTTTACTAGGATGTTCCTCACTATCGCAGACTCTTTCCAAAGCTGCACTTTTTAACATGATAACTGTATACCATTCCAATGCGAAACATGAATTTCAACTTTCACCACCAAAAATACCCACGATTATGTGTCCATCATGACCAACTATACAGAATTTGGACTAATTACTAAACTAAATAGAGTTCCATTTCAAATCCTACTCAATTCTAGTTTAGCACCATTCTAGGACACGCTTCTTGTGGTAAGATGTAAGAGAAAACACCCAATTAAGACAGTAAGCACGCACCCTTAGTAATATCGAAAGTAAATATCGATTAATAACACAAGTCGACATGCTTTTTATAATATTGCTAGGAATCCTGTTTTTGCGTTTCATTTAGGTAGTTATTAAAGTACCTTTTCGCAGAAATCCTATTTTCAGACGTCCTATTTTCAAGTATCGGCTTCTCCTTTATATCATGGCGCCATAGAAACTATTTGTAACTGACTTTGGACTAAACAATGTAGAAATTACAACAAGATTGTGGAATTTGTATTGAATGCATTCTACAAATCTTTTAGGGAAGTTTTATTTTTTTCTATAGTTTACTTTGTTTCTGTCTCGTTTACACTACAGTTAAGTGTTTAACTGGATCTTATATAATGGCAGCCTGGCAAGTTCTAGTCATCAATTTTGCAAAAATCCAATGGTTAAGTTTTGTTATACATGCGAACGATTAATTTAAAGTCACAATCTAGATCTATATCCGAAGAAGACGAAAAACCCTATCTTCTATATTTTAAATGCCAAATTGGAGATCAAGGTATAAGATAGGGTTCTCATGTTTGCTGTATGAGTTGTCACGTAAATTTAGTGCAGTGGATGCATCACAAGAAAAATTCTATGCCGTTTGCTGTTCCTTTGGTGGAAAGAGAACCTACTGAAAAGAACGTACATTTATTGGGACTCAAATAAGGAAGCTTCTAGGTGATTTCCGCTTTCAAGAAAAATTAAATGGAAAGGAATTGGAAGCTTGGAATCGACTTGTAAGTGTAGTGAAAGGATTTCTGGGCAACATGAAATATAACAACTATAAAAACCTCATAGATGGACTTTTGAATTATGAAAGGTGTAGATATATCTTAAAAATGCATTTTTATATTCCGATTTGGATTTTTTTCGGAAAAATTTGGATGCGGTAAGCGACGAACAAGGGGAGAGGTTTCACCAGGACATCAGGATGATGGAAGCCAGATACCAGAGGCGCTGAAATTCATCAATGTTGGGCTAGCACTGACGCTTTTTAAAAAGAGATAATGTTACAGAACACAAGAGGAAAATATGAATTTTTTTTTCGCTGTATGTATATTTTTTATTCACATAATATTCAGTAATATAAGGATATATACAAGGCATAGATTTATCACGTTTTACGTATTTATATTAAATAAATATTAGATTCAAAAAATTTGTCGTCTCTTTTTTTTCCGCACCCCCTGCAAAAAAATATGAAAGTGTTATAGAAATTAGCTTATCATTTTCGAATTTAGGACTACAAAATACTTCATATACACCTATTTTCATCAATGTTACCAAAAAAAAAATTAATTTGTTGACCTGTGTAATCAATATCAACCCAACCATGCAATGCAATGTCACAGCTACAGGTTAGTCCCTAGTCGGGAAAAAGATGGTCATTCAAATCAAAGGTGGCCAGATAATTAAGAATCAAGGCAACCTGGACATGAAAATTGATATTTGTTGAAAAAACTTACCAAATAACACTGCCGCATCCGCGGCATCCAACGCACGAGTGCTCGAGACCCAGGTTGCTGGTGATAAGTGGGCTACTGGCCAGAAGAAACCCAAATAACAAAACTTACAATAACTAAATGACAAATTTGCATTACCAGATAGAACATTGCCTGGACATCATGTTGGTTAGAAAGATTCATAGTAATGGATTGTTGAAATGTATATTCTCAGTTACAGCACTCTCTGTACTGCGCTGTATAGGATTAGATTAAATGATGCTACGAGCTTCATCAACTGAGGACACAGTAATGTTATTAAACCATTAGAACGTAATATTAATGCTAAAGTTAAGACGTATGTTCTTCTTTATTTGTACCAACGGAAACAAGCCAGGATACTGAAAAGGATGACATCTACGATGATCTTCAGCGAACACTTAATAACATCCCAAACTGCCCATGCTGGTACAAAGCGAGATGCATGTGAAATAGGGCAACTTTAAACATGGCATAGTGGATTAAAACGGACTGCGCCTACTATGATTTGTCAGTGTGTAACCTAGTTATAAGAAACAAACCCTATTCACATGGCGAAATCCAAGTGGCAAAGATTCAGCAGGTCTGAATCATTGCCACCTGACTTAATAATTGGAACGAATTAATAATTGGTACAATTACAATTTAAACAACTCAAATGAACACCACCTTTAATTATAAAGTAAAATATGCATACCTGAGGGATGCGGCAGATATACAGGAATTTCCAATTGCATTTTCTAATAAGTTTGTATTGCTTGGCCGGTTAAATCGTGTTGAGACAGGGGAGAAACAGCTATCAAACTGCATCCTGGAATATTCTCTTGTCGCCATATGATGCAAAGGTTCATCCCATTTCGTTTGAGAAGAATTAAAGAGAAGTTTTATTTATTAAACATTTCATTTAATCAACACAGTATGGACCGTTCTCTTTCGTAAGCTTTCTTCATCTCTCTGATATCTACATAATCGCATGCTCATAGATATTCTGCTTTTTGTGATTAAAAAACTGATCCAGGTGATTCAAGTTTTTCAAAGAAATAAAGTTTTTACCATCAAAGCTATTTTGAAGCGATCTAAATAGTTACATGGCAGTCGGAGGGTACAAGGTCGGGAGAATCGGTGGATGGACTAAGTTGTAATTTTTTTTTTGGGTGACCAAAGACATGTATGGTTTAGGATATTGAATCCATGGAACGCAATGCCTTTCTGTTGGTTAATTCAGGCTACTTCTGGTCGATTGTTCGTTTTAATCCCTCTAGTTGTGATTGGTATTTCTCAGAATTAATGGTCTGATTTTCAGATAATAGATCATAATAAACAATTCCCTTTCAGTTCCACCAAATGCATAGCTTAACTTTCTGCGATTGTAAATTGGCTTTTACGGTGGATGGAAGAGAACTAATACATATCTTTTACAGTACATATTTTCTTGTGAGTCTGCGAACCATTGTGGTTCACTGTGGTGAACTGTGGTTCACCAATTCAATATTTCTATTAGACAATGTGGAAACAATACTTTTAATATTTCTAAGCTTTCCTTCTATTGTCTACCTACTATGGACATAATTCTAAGCAAACTAATGTACATTTAGAAAAAAATAAAATTTTCAAATTACACTTTAATATTTAAAAGACCCTAGTCTAAAACATTCTAAAAAATCCTAGAGTATAACAAACTGAAACTTATGCACTTGAAAATTTTTCAAATAAGGGATTTTTTTTTAATAACAATCTTTTTAAATTTTCCTTTGTACATTTAGTGAAGCATGGATATAGATGAGAGTTTTTTTTATCGGGAATTCTTAAAATAACATACTTTTTTTATAGACAAATAGAAATTGGTACACCGTCAATTTATTGCAATAAAAAATCTTGCCTTAGTTATCCAGTTCCGAATTCAATTTATTTCAGTATAGTGTAGTTTTAATAAACTTGTAAGTTTTACACTTTTGCATCTTTAATGAAATGGGGCGTCAGAGGGACCAAATAAATGTGGCAGAAAATTGACGATTCACCACCATTCAAGAAAAACCTTAATATGTACGATAAGCGTTGGATTCTACACAAAGTTGCTAATAATCGCTGTGAATCCCAAAAATATTTGGACATGCTATTTAAAAAATCATTCTAGCAGTTGTTATTAAATTATTTTTCTTCCCGTACATTTTACCGTTCTTACCTCGTTTTTACTTCTTGTATAACAAAGTTGCAAAATCATCGGTTTAATTCTAAAATATTAGGGAAATAACATATATATTGTTTTACACACATCAAAAATATTCGGACGGGTAAACAAAAAAATAAATCTGAATGTGCATAATTAAGGTAATCTTCGCATTTTGTTTACTACAAATTGTAATTGGCACCCTGGTGTCGAAGGAATATCTTAAAATAGGTTATATACCAAATAGAAAAATATGAAATATATAAGCAAATATTAATATCTAAAATTTACACTATATTTAAACTTGTATGTATAACATTTCGACACACAGTGCCTTTTTCAAATACAACCTTTGAATTTGACAAAACCGTAGTTTGCATTTGAAAAAGGTCCTGTGTGCCGAAACAATTGCTATACACACAATTTTTAATATAGTGGAAATTTTAGATATTAATCTTTGCTTATTTATGTAAAATGATTTTCCATCAAGTATCGGCTACATCAGTTAAATTAAAAAAAAATAATTCTGAAAATAGGCAACTAGTGCTATTTCATTATGAAACGGCTAATTCCTACCAAATAGGGCAAATGCTTCAGTTATGTAAAAGTACGTTATGTAGTAGTGTAAATTGGAACTGCTAGAATAATTTTTTGAACAGAACATATATAAGCAACGCAAACAAAATCAAAATCAAAAATTTGCATTTGCTGAAGAATACAAAGGTAAGAATTTTTTATTTTGGAAAAACTTGATATTTGAAGATAAGAGTAAATTTAACGGTGTGTAGAAAACCTATTGAAGCACTAAAATCTAAGAATTTTCGAGCGGCTTGCATATTATTGAGGGGGTTATGAACTACAATGTTTATCTTGACATCTTAAGGCAAAACATGAAACAAAGTGCTCAAAATTTGGGACGAGAAGGACAATTTATCTTTTACCTAAAAAACGATTCCAAGCACAAAGCGGCGTAAATTAAGACCTTGTTGTCACATAGCTACCCCAAAGTTATGGAAACTCCTCCATAAGTCCCAGCTTACATGTGATTGAACATTTATCCTACCATTTAAAGGTTGCAATTAGAAGTTATCAAATTTCTGATATTGAGCAATTAAAAAAAAACTGGCTCTTCAGGAAAAGTGGGCAAACCTAGCACCTGAATATTGCGAAACGTTAGTTGAATCTATACATCGCCGTTTAAAAGATATAATTAGTAACAGAGGATTATCAACGAAATATTAATTTCCATTTTTTCAATAGTTTTTTAGATGTTTGTATCGTACATATGCCAATATAGACACAAGGGTTGCTATTTATGTATCCCGAATTAGTAACAATGGTGTTGTTAGGCGCCATCTTATAGATCGTAAAGTTTGACATTGTTGACTGTATACTTACTCAGAACCTTTTGTAATACGGATGCTATTTGTAAAATAATCGAATTAACTCCTGAGAATTTCGTGCGATAATTTACTAGGACTTTCGATATGAATTATCTCAACAGCAGCACATCCATCAGCTCACTTCAGCTTCACCATCTAAAATCACTGTATATCACCGGTTTAGTGAATCCAGTCATAGTTGCCGTTCGCTCACGGACGAATTTAAAGAAGGTCGTCCAAAATCGGTTGTTGTGCCTGAAAACATCGATGTTGTGCGCGAAGTGATAAAGCAAGATCATCATGTGATATAAGGTGAGATTAAGGAATCCCTGGGCATTAGTATGACAAGGATACATAAGATCTTACATAAAAATTTATCCAGGAAAAAGATTTGTGCGCGTTGGATTCTGTATAATTTGACAATCGCTTAAAAAAAGACTCGTGTCTTAAATGAGAAATGCTCGAAAATACAATCGTGGTGCGCCAAAAGCCATGTATAACATCTACAGAGATGACTAATCTTGGATCTATGCGTATGAGTCTGAAAGTAAACAGCAGTTGATTGTTTGGGTCTTTCAAAATAAGCCAAATTCAGCGAAAGTGGATCGTCCAAGAAGTATTTCAAAGCAAATGGTCACCAATTTTTTTTTGTTTGACAAATGGGCATGTGGCTACAGTGCCACTAGAGAATGGTAGAACGGTCAATTCTGAATGATACATAACCATTTGTTTGCCAGAAGTCTTTAAAAAAATTTCAAAAAACAACCAGCAATGGAGAATGATTTTCCACCATGACAACGCGAGCTCTCAGTCATTGGACCGAACAACTCAATATTCAGCAGTTCAACAGTTCTGATTTGGTACCCAATGAGAAATAAATCTCGTGGTCAACGATTTTCGACGCCACAAAAAGTGGTTTGGGGATTCCAAAATGCATATTTTGAAGATTCCTCAATCGGAATTGAAACAGTGCTATGAATATTAGTTCAAAATTATGCAAACGTGTATCGATTATAGCGGAGAATATTTTGAAAACAATAAAACCATTTTCAATGACAAATATTCCTTTTTATTTATTATTCCGGATATATAAATAGCAACCCCCGTACATCATAGTGTACGAGTTTTATTATAACTATAAATAAGAAAATAAAGACATTTTATTTATTCTCTACAAGTATCTTTTCACTCATTTTTCCTTCTAATAACGTTTTATCTATGACCTATCTACTTCCTGAAATGTATAAAGCAAAAAATAAAAAGATAGTTATTTAAAAAAAAAATATTTGAAAAAGTTTCAAGTGTACGAGTTTTTATTTGATATATTGTATATAGAAGGGGCTACATTTTTGTGAAGGAACGTTGAAGAAAAATAACGTCGATATTAAACAATTATAAATATGGATATATGCAGTAAAAATATCAACAAAAACAATTTCAAATAAAATAACAAACATAGTTTACTATGTTTAAACTTATTTTCTGGGTTATAACAAATTAAATTCCCGACAAATCAATATTATTTTAAAAAATCGCTGTTTAGATTTTCTGATATAAAACGATATCAAGATCTGCTGTTATTTTATAATATTGAAGATATAAAAAGTAATATTTTTTCGCAAAGTTGTAAACAAAACTAAAGTAACTGAAACAACAATATTTTATTAAGAGTCGTACTTTTAAAATAATAAAAACCGCTAAAATAATTACTATGGTTTGAAAAAGTATTTGTAAGTTACACATCTAGAAATATGAAAAAGTTAAAAGTAAGAAAAAATAAATATTATTCATTATGGTTTTTTTTTTAGTTATTAAAATAAGGTTAAATAATTACAACAAAAAATAGCAATGAAATATTCATTATTTTTTAAATTTCTTTACTCACCAAAAATCAAACCGATCTGAATTTTTTACACGATCTGATAAGAAACACTATCACAACAACAAACGAAATAACAACAAACAATTTAAAAATATTCGGCACTCTCCGATGTTCTGAAGTAGCGCGTACGGGCTGAGACTCCAACAAGTGTTCTGACCGACGCGTCCGTCTCAACCACCGTCACATCGCCGTATTGTTAAACTGAATCAACACGGAGCGTCTGGATGTGGCGTCGTTTTTTGGAGAGCGACGTCGTCGGCGTCGTCGTCATCGCCTGTTGCGTCGAGGCAATGGTGCACCCGACCGAAGAAACCGTTTAATAACACGAAGAAAAAAGGAATTGTCTTTTTTGTCTTTTCGTCGGATCAGTCGAAATTTGATTCTTTGAAGGCTATTATATATTGATATGATTTTAAAGATAGATTACAATCAAACAAAATAGGCTTACCCGTATTTCAGTTCTCCGTTGCTTAAGGAAATACCAATGCCAAAAATCTAATTCAGTTTTAATCTGTTAAAGCTTTTCGTCTTGCTATCTGAAAAAAAAATGGTCTTGCCATCTGAAAATGGTCTTGCCGATACGATATGTGGGTCCCTCATGAGCTTAGAGAGGGAAATCTGCTGGACCAAATCTCCTCGTGTGATTTTTTGTTGAAAAAAAATATGATGCTCCTTTTCTGAGGCGGGTGGTAACTTGTGATGAAAAGTGGATTGTGTATAACAACGTGCAATGAAAAAAGTCATTATGAGAGAAACCTCATTTTGTTTTGTTTCTTTTTTTTGTCATTCATTGGATTTAGTATTATTATTTATTATATATCCAAAAATTGAAGTTGAAAGTTAAAGTTGATTATCACTAATATGAACTAAAGTTTTCAAGACAGCGATATCGTTCGCCATTATCCGCGATATCGTTCGATTCAATTAGTTTAATATTGGTGAAATAAGACCAGAACAGGTATTCAAAGTATTATAATAAAAGGATCACAATCTGCTTATTTCTTAGAGTATTTTAAAGCTTAAGGTTTGTAGATGAGTAAATTATAACGTCATTTAAATTTGATGAACTAATCATCTTTTAGCACTCCGTCTTCCAAAAGTGTTTTCAAACTATTGCATTTTACATATCGATGCACCAAT
This sequence comes from Cosmopolites sordidus, assembly GCA_031761425.1. Taxonomy (NCBI): domain Eukaryota; kingdom Metazoa; phylum Arthropoda; class Insecta; order Coleoptera; family Curculionidae; genus Cosmopolites; species Cosmopolites sordidus. The sequence goes on along the minus strand of JARFXV010001808.1, from coordinate 169,417 downwards.
TATAAAATTTCTCTGCCAGTGATTTCGATACCAATACTTTAAAATATATTCCAATATACATTCAATAATCTTGAACAAGGCCATGTTTCTACCTTTAAACTTTTTTAAAAGGTAATTGTTAGGAGATACGAGTTATTGCATCAAAAGCTCCCTGTAACTTTTCCACTGAGTAAATAGCTTCCTTCAGATATTTTTTTAATATATGGTAGTCTCGCACTATTTGTAAGGAAAATAGTGGCGTAAATGTAATTGCCTACAGTATTTACTCCTTACCTTTTTACTAGGTTGGTTCTTCTAAGAAGAATTCTAATAGCCCCCGTGACATGTTATTCAACTATAATGAAATATTTGTCTGCAATATTTTTTAATGCTAAAAAGAAATTTTAAATAAAATAAAATAAATAAAAACTAAATATAAAAACTTACCTTGTATTATTAGATGACTGAAGTTTCACTATGCTATCGTGTCTCAACCTGGGGGTCGTCCGTTCAGGAATGTGGGGGCTCGCAATGTGTTCAAAAAATAAGACCTTTAAAAAATAAACATCCTTTTATTAAAATATTTTTAATTCGAAAACAAATGTTAGAAAATTCAATATTAGAGATTCCAGATTTCTCGTTTTCTCTTTTAGATTTAGTTTTTAAAGCCACCATAAACGAGAAGGTTTTTTCGCATAAGTAAGAAATAGCGAAGGGAATCAATGTTTTCAAAGCTTCCGTCACTAGGCTTCCGTATTCACATCGTCGTACAAGCCAAAACTTATCCAAATCTTAGGTTAAAAATTCTAATTTTAGAGTTTTGATGAACAATATTTCAATAAGTTGGTTGTGAATCTCAATAGGATTCTCATCAAACGGATTGAGAATCTATCTTTTCGACAGATCATCATTGCTATCTGAAAATGTTCCAGTAACTGCATTTTCAACACGCAATCAATAACAGAATTTTCTAAATCCCATATTTTTGGTAATATAATCCAAAGTTAAGATTTTGCCTCAAAACTGCGTTTTTTAAGGAATATAATCTAAATACTAAGCTTCTTGATGAAGGCATTGACTTTGTCTGTCATTAGTAAAATGTTTTTGTTATTGTATGTGTGTGTATTTGTCGTATGTAAAATGTATATGTAATTGAAATAAGCAAACAGTAATAAACTTTCTCTATATTGTAAAAACTGTGAAAATAAGCTATTTTTATCTGTAAAACAAATTTCAATTCATCTCGCAATTCAAAAAGCCTGAGTTGTATCTGGCACCTATTTCTTCGCACAATGTGGAAAATCTACTCTACGATGGTCGGCTTTTAATAAAATTAACAATTTTTACAGCTTCTAGCAGTACATTTTGTAAATTATCTAACATCTTTTTTGTAGCAAGCGCATTTCTGTAAAGAAAACAGTTCGTTCATTCAATATGTGACATAATGTGACAAAATTTTATTATCAGACCACTATCTTCCTCATAATCAGTATATTATTTTCAGTATCAATACATCAGTATTTATTAAAGTCCAAGTTTTCGTTTTGTGTTGCATCAATAAAAACTTCGCCCTTTGCTAGTTGCACGATCAGGGATTGATTTGCAAAATAGCATATTTTCTTTAATTGACCCTTATCCCCCGTATTCGGTTCGGACAAAATACAATTGTGCCAAGTTCGAAACGTCTGTTGACTCGTCAAACTGAATAAAAAAATCACTTAATTTAACCTTTTCAATTATTTGATCGTGAACATGATTGACAATTTCATTTCATTACGGCTCGATATTGTATCATTTGAAAGTGGTATAGTTTTCAACTTTTTTTGCTTCTTCTAGTCTTTGCTTCATGTCCACTCTTACTGCTACTAAATAGAATTGTTGAAGTGCTGCGGTCTTATAACCGCTTGATTTGTTTATAGTAATTTGTTCATTTTTCAAGACGAATATTATCTGTTATATAGTTTATGTTTGTATATATATATATATATATATATATATATATATATATATATATATATATATATATATATATATAAACACACATAAAAAAAGTGTTTTTTTGTCGACCGTGTAAACAATGAAGGAATGGAAGCTCGGGTATGCGGGTTGTATGACTTAAATATAAAATTTCATTTCTAAATAAACCTCAATATATTTCGTCAGAAGTTTTCTTCTGAGCTACAACCCTTCGTCCACGTTGCAGTTTTCATTTCGGAAACAGAAGGCTAACGGGGCTCTGGCAGAAAAAACCCAGATCACCACCACCAAATATGTCAAAATAAATTTGGTCTCAACTCAAATACTCACTTCAAATACCTGGGCGAAATCCTCGAACCTGCAGGAACAGAAAATGAAGAGGGCATACGGCAAGACACACAATATCTACAATAAGAAATGCATATCCACACACGCAAAAATAAGACACTACAATACAGTAATCAAACCAGAAGTACTATACGCAACAAGACACTCATACTCTACACATACGGCGGCATAGAAAACATACTAAAAGAAAAACGCAAAATTATGAGGAAAATTCTCGGCCCAAAACTGACAGAGGAAGGATACATGTTACATTCTGGAAAGACCACAGAGAGAATGTCGAACGTAGCGGCGGACATAAGAAAAAGAAGGTTGAAATTTTATGGACATACCAGTAGACTATCAGTAGTCAAGTCAACAGTACCATGAATGTAAGTTAGAGCTGATCTGGGTAAGGCACAAATGGACCCGACAGAGATTGAGGATAGAAGAATATACAGAAACAAAATACATATATGGAACGTTGCATCAGAGAGCGAAGTTTCGAGGAGACCGGGGACAAGGTAAACCGAAGGAGAGAAGGAAAATCCACGGAGAAAGGATGGAAGAGGTGTGGAGGATCAGACAGAGCACTCGAAAATAAGTCATAATGCTTTGCGTGATATCCAACTGGGGTTATACGCAGCTTATATATATATATATATATATATATATATATATATATATATATATATATATATATATATATATATATATATATATATATATATATATACATATATTAGTAGAAATAACAATACAGGAATTATAAATCATTGGGCTCGGTTACAAATTAAGACTTAATATCAAAAACTGAACAAGAGTGGCACCTTATCCGAACACCAGAATAGAATCCCTCGACACGTCCACACTCACCAAAAATAATAAATCGATGAATCATCCCTACAAAAAGTAGATCGGTATGACGTCGTCGTTTCTCAGATTCTTTCTCGGTCACCGGCTGCGACTCAATAACAACAAAAATCAATAAAGGCAATTCTCTCAAAAAAAGACAAATTAACATGAGTTATTCTACATTGGTGTCTTGATAGTAGATTTCTAACAAGGCCAGACTGACAGTAGCATCAATCTCGGCGATTTAAACATCCCCACGTTTTTCTGTGAAGGAACAAAATAAAAGGAATTAGGCCAAAATAAATGTCATTCGTGAAGTCCTCAAACTTCACCCTACTCTGATATTAGCAAGGCAAAGACAGAAATATAAACATACAATGTATCTATGGAGGCCACATTCTTCATTCTGCTCTACCACTGATAAGACAAAGACAAACATGTAAACATAAAAATTATTTATGGAGACCTCAGCCTTCACCCTGCTCCGCTATTAACAAGACAGACACAGAAATATAAACATAATTATTTGTGGAGACCTCAGCCTTCACCCTGCTCCGCTATTAACAAGACAGAGACAGAAATATAAACATAAAAATTTTCTATGAAGACCGCAGCCTTCACCCGTCTCTACATTTAGTGTGATAGAGACCAACCTTAAATCTCACATTATGACTCATCCGACTTATTTATATCAATTCATCGTCAGTTTCTAAGAACTGCAGTATATCTTCCATATCACACTCTAAAGACTACTCTGATGGCCATTCTCTTAAATGTTCTTTTGCTGCTTTTGTAATAACATTAATTTCAATGTTTTTGATTTCATAACGTCTTTTTACTATTTCATATCAACTACTATACTATTTCAAACCAAACCTAAGAACTCATACTCTCTCTTACTTATATGCATCTGGGAAACTCGATGCATCAGAACAAAATTACCCACCGAATATCGAGTAGTGTCTCTTCGTTGTTGGTTAGAGGCCTTCATCAACGGTGTCAATGATAATTTTTCAGTAACTCGAGCTCTGTCAAGTTCTCTGTTACGAACTGAAGTTAAATTCGGTGAAATATATTTGAGTACAGCCTGTATCAATGGTGTCGAACTTTTAATTCTCAACAAAAGTAGTAAAGGAGTAACTTGTGTTGACTTCTGAATAGTTGTATATAGCATTAGTTGAATCTTCCATATTCAGTTTGGCCATTCTGACTTTATTATTGGTTTTAATTCTAAGAAGATTCCTAATTGCTCTCATATACTTTTCCGCTTGACTGTTACCTCGATAAATATCTAGAGTAATAAATTGATGATCAATTTTCCACTGATTCAGATACTTCGGAAAACTAGTGTTTTTAATAGCACAAATTACACAAAGTTTAATACTGCATTTGATAACATTTCTGAAATGCGAAAACCAAAAATATATGATTATTGATTCATAAGTTTTATCACAACCCACATGGCATTGTTCATCGCGAAAATGCGTAGAAGTCCTAAACGACTTTGTCGTGGTACATACCACTGTAGATTTTCAGTTCCATCAGGATTAATTTGCTTGTGATACAACACTTCGTCATTTTCGATATACTGTTTTTGGTAAAAATTTCCTTTATGAAGTTGCTTGAGCTAATTATGTACTTCACCATTACTTTTTTGTTCGATATAAGCCCAGTTGTTGTGAGCTACCTACCGAACCGTCTTGACTGGATTTCTACTAAACTAATCTACATGTGGAAGATCACTTCCTTTGCGATAGATTATAACGAAATTAAAATCTTGCACATACACCCACCGGCGGGCTACTCGGAAATACACCCACCAGCGGCAATACATCCTTCTTAGTCGCTGTTGTTTTAAGAGCGCTACCATTGGTGACTACTAGAAGTTAAATCCCCAGCAGATATATCCGAAAATGTTTGAAAGCTCCCACAATGGCTAGCGCTTCTAATTCGTAGAAGTGGTATTTAGCTTCAAATTCAGTTGTTCTTTTGCTCAACACGTTCAACTGATCGTCGATGCGAGATAAAGGGAATTTGTCCTTGATGGTAACCCAATTAAGCTCTCGATCCACACAAAGACTTTGCGGTCCATTTTTCTTCCTGACAAGCAATCCTGGACTGAATTATTTTGTTAGACTTTAAGACATTTGATATGGAGAACGGGCGATAACAACATCTTTTTCCAAGCGAATTTTAAGGCTAATAATATTTACTGCACCTACTTTGGTCCCACTCGCGATCATTGCACTCTGATCAATCTCGAAGAATAACCTGAAGTTCGCTTTAGAATTCCATAGGCGCTTCAATTTCACAAATTTCGGATGAATTAGTCTCAGATACTACTCTGTTTATTCCAGGAAGTTCACGTCAAATTACAAGAGATCGTTAATGATCAGTGATTGTAACCAAACTTTGATCTTCAAAGTAATTACGCCCAATAAAAACGTCATAATCGAGGCACTCATCGAGGACAAAGACATACGTAATGGGAGTGTCAATACCGATAATTTTGGTATTGGCTGTAAATTTCTTTGATACATTCATAACAACATTTGTAATTTCTTTCAGCATAATGCTACATGAGGCGACTTTATCTTCGAGTAATTCAAAAAATTTCTCAGAAGTAAGGGACAGATCTGCACCTGTATCGATAAGAGCCTGAAATCAGTATCCATCAATGTAAACTTCTGTAGCTGCAGACGGCTTTAGTGTAGAACAAAAATTGATACTATGACGTTTTTCGATAGCGGCTTTGGTAACGCAGTTCAAAATATTATGACATCAATTAGCAAAAAATGCATCACTTGAGACCTGCATAGATCCACTAGACGAAGACTGTCGAGGGGGTAATTCACTCTGATGAACATTTATTGATGGCACAACTTCGGAAGACGGTTTTAGTATTTTAGCATGGCAGGTTGCCTTTATATGTCCTAATTTACCGCACCGAAAACATTTTGGTTTGGAAAATTTTCTCGAATTGCTGAGATAATTCTGACTATATAAAAGTTTTCTTTTCAAAGAATCATTAACATTTGTAAACATTTCTCGTAAGACATTTCCCACAGGTTTCACATAAGATGACGGAAATACTAAAAGTTCAGAGACAGTTTGACAAATAGTCTTAGTTGCAGCATTGTGTATATCTAATTCTGAAATTCCATGCATGATTAATTCTACCAAATAAGCTTCAGACCAATGGGCACATAGATTTTTTAACATGGCTAATTTTCCATGAACATATGTTGCGAATTGTTAAACTTCGACACCTCTTCAAATAAACGACCTAAATTTATTTTCGTTGGAAACAATTCAAGAAAGTCTTACCGAAAAGTGGTCCTATCCCTAATTTAAGGATTCCAACGCTCGAACCATCTTCGTGGATCATTTATCAAAAATCGACCAACTCTTGCCAAAATTTGTACTCTGACCATGCAAGTTCATTCTGTATAATTTCAACTTGACTTACCCACTTGGTACATTCATTTACCTCTGGCCGAAAATATGGCAAATCAACCTGGTCACTGGAACGCTGAGATTGCAAAGCTTTTACTAATCCACTTATTAGTTTTTTGTCGAACGTGTAACACTTTCAGTCAACTCCATAATTACTTAGTTTTTGCACCATAGAATCAAAAAGATTAATAGTAAGCGTAGTGCTAAAATACGACGCAATTAATAAATACCTACAAAAAACAGAAACAAATTATCGATATTCTGCGTCTGATTGACACTCAGGTCCACAAATAGGCAGTTTCTGAATTCAATCCCACTTCTGATGTTAGAAATAATGATAGACAAATTATAAATAATTGGGCTCGGTTACAAAATGACACTTTAATATCAAAAACTGAACAAGAAGGGCCCGTTATCCGAGCACCAGATTAGAACCCCTCGACACGTCAACACTCGTCAAAAACAATAAATCAATGACAAATCCTTACAAAAAGTAGATCGGTACGACGTAGTCGTTTCTCAGATTTTTTTCTCGTTGACCGGCGGCGACTCAATAACAACAAAAATCAATAAAGGCAATTCTCCCAAAAAGAGAGAAATTAACATGGGTTATTCTACCACATTTGGTATTGATAGTAGATTTCTATGTAACAATATATATATATATATATATATATATATATATATATATATATATATATATATATATATATATATATATATATATATATATATATATATATATATTTGTTAGGTGCTTGACCAGGCATGAGCCCCACCTATCTCTGCAATTGGAGGGCACATGTTTCGAGGGCGAGAGTATAGGTTGCTGATTGCGGATAGAGTCTCCTTATTTTTGAAGCGAGAGCATGTGTCGGTACCCTGACGAGCCTGAACATCGAGAGGCAAAACTTGTGCCCTCCAATTGCAAGGATGGGTGGGGCTGATTCCTAGTCAAGCACCTAACGAAAATGTTTATTTGGGCGGAGGTTCAACGGTTTTGTGGCTGAGTGTCATCAGACACTCAACTGCTGGGTTCCAAAGTCTCTTGTGAAATACACAACATCCTGCGTATCCGCCTAAATGAGCATTTTCTTGGCTATGTTTTGGAGGGCATATGTTTTGTCTCTCGATGTTCAGGCTATTCAGGGTACTAACACATGCTCTCCCGTCAAGAATAGGAAGACCCTATTTACAGACAACAACCCAAACTTTCGCCGACTTCGCGTCGGATGGCGTATATATGCAGTGCCAGATTTCCTTGGACTGCGTCCAATGAGACAACAGTAGCTGAGTGTCATCATACATCCAACTGATTGGTTCTACAATCTCATGTGGAACATAAAGCAACCTGCGTCTCCGCCTAAATAAACAGTTTGTTGGCTGCTTGACTGATCCTTTCAATTGGAGAGAATATGTTTTGTCTCTCGATGTTTAGACTCTTTAGGGTACCGACACATACTATCCCCTCAAGGATAGGGAAACCATATTCACACTCAACAACCCTCAGTTTCGCCGACTCTCCGTTGAATGGCGTATATATATACAGTGTTAGATTTCCTTCGACTGTGTCCAACGAGACAACAGTGAGTGTCATCATATATTCAACTGCTGGATTCCACAGTCTCTTGTGGAACCCAGCTGTGGGTGCATGCTGTCTCATTGGACATTAATGTCTTCTCTGACTACCTTTATCTTTTCCACAGCTACTCTAAATAACTGGTTCGAATAAAGTTGCCCTATTCTCTCAACTATTGTAACCATGACATTCTTAGTCCTTTTACACTTCTTTTCCCTTCTATATTTCCCTGTAGAATTAATCTCAATTGTTCGTAACATTCTCCTCTCATTACATGTCCAAAGTATTCCAATTTGATGTCCCTTTATAGTTGTTAATAGACTTCTTTCGGTGGTTATCTTCCATATGACCTCTCTACTTGTGGCTTTCTCTATCCAAAATATTCCTAGTATTCTTCTAATAGCCACATTTTAAAAGTGTCGAGTCTTTTGATCATGTATTTATTAAGGGGGGAAGCCCTTATATAATAAAGGAGAATTTACTATATCTAGTCGAATCATTCGGATTTTTAATTCATTTTATATTACTCTGCAACAGAATAAAGATTTCATCTTGTAGAATGTTTTGCAAGCTTTTTCTATCATAGTTTTTATTACGTAGGTGTTATCATTCTTTGAATTAATCCAAGTTACTAAATAGTTGTACCTATCCACTTGTTCAATATTACTATTATTACTATTGGTTTGTTCTTAGCTTTGTGTTGTTATTGGGTGATTCCGTGAATGTAAGGTTTAGTGAATGAGAATTTCGTTTGAAATATTTTTAACAAATATATTTAGATGCTGGTTAAACCTAACAATCTCTAACTATTGAGACCTTTGGATACTAATTTTTGTCCAATTACTTCTTCATCCGGCTCGAATTGTACATCTGATTATGATACCAATTCTGATATCAAAACACGACATCGCCAGCTCTGAGCCTAACGGGGACCCTTTCCTAATTTTAGTCAGTGTTATATTTTTTAAGCAAATTTTAAATTGTTTAATTGTTTGTTTTTAGGTGCTAACATTTGCTAAGTAGATTTATAAATGGTATGTGTTATACCCGTTTGGCGTAAATGATATGTATGCCGTAAATGATATCGGCTTTCCAAAGCAAGAAGGCATTAATGAAATTAGTTATGCATTGTTTAACTTTTTGGGGGCTATAGGAAAGAAGAAGTGAAGTAAGATGACGAAGAAAGTTAACAAACAACATAAATGCATTATTAGGAGTTGTGTACCGAACTTATGCCCGGAAAAACACCAGTCGGTCACCAAACGGTTAATATTAATTCTTGTCCACCCTAAGCTTCCATTGACAATATAAACAAATTCCCGTTAACACTACGAACAAACTCCCATTAACAATATGTGAGTTGTGGCTGAGACTATGACTGAACAGAGCTGTGCATATCTTTGATGATTTATACAAACCACCTAATATTAATTTCCCTAATTTTTTAACTAATTTACACCAATTTAACCAACCTAATTTAAACCAATTATCTGTGGTAGTAACTTTAACATCAACATGTTAAATTGTAATTAAAATATGATAAGCTGGCTTAGCATAACCTTGGAAAATGTTAGTCCTAAGCAACACATTGATTCGTCTACTGGCATAACAAGAAACACTGTAAATATTGATATCGGCATAACAATTGTGCTATTTTTTTTTTCAATTATTTCAAAGCATTTTACAGAACTAAGATTGAACATAGGTACCATTTTACATTACGTAGGATTGTTGCAGAATACTAGGAGATTGATCAGTTAATGGTATCTCATATTCGCTTATAAAAACATATAGAGGTAAATTTTCCACAAATTATATCAATCAAGTTCCATAAAAATTTGTTTTTGCCCCGCCGTTTTCTATGAACCTAAAATACCGTACATTCTATATGTATACTAATGATAGACAGTTACTCGATTCCTTTTCGTTCAATAACTATTATTACACTAATCTTCTAATGAGATTTTACAATTAAGGACTACAATTAATAGTAGAGCTACTGACATTCTCGAATAGACATATATCAGTAATACATTCAGCAAGATGTACTTTTATGTTATTTGGCAAAAATCGATATTGGACAGAGTAGGAAATTAGTGTAATGGTTGATAACACTGCATTGCAAAATATAGACAGTGCAAATAATGTCGAAGTGGAGATGGATACTTTAGTAACTTTATAAAATCTAAACTCAAAATAGTCTATGATGATTTAAACCTAAACTGTTCACTCATGGACATGTTCTAACTACTAACCTCTACCAGTCTCAAACTGAGACTTTCGGAGGTGAATCGATGTTAATATAATTTGGCGATAACAGAAATCACAATAAATCTGAAATATTCACATGGAATACAAAAGTTTCAATGTGCCTCACATAAGTTGAAACTATCGAACTATTTGTTCAAGAGGCAACTCCTTGATGGCTGTTTATTCCATGTGAAATTACAGTTTAAAAGGTTTAATGAATGTGAACACAAATATGGAATAAATTAATAAACCTTTGTCAAAATAAAACATAACTTTACAAGCAGATCGAGTATAATTCGATTTTTTTCGGCCTGGCAAAGAAAACACAAGATTTTGAAAAACTTTTTTATTTTCAGTCGTGACCTTGCAATTCAATATGCTTATACCAACGACATTCCTACTTTGTAATACCCTCAGTATAATGCCATTTAACCTTCTCTGTAAATTAAACTGAAGTTTCGCTTCATCATTGTGAATCTTCGTCCAACGAGCCATTTCTACAGCTGTAGGCACAAGAAGTCATTGCTGGGTGTCAACAGTGATGAATATAGCGCATGTAATTATCTTTTGAAGCGTAGATTATGGAGTTTTGCAACAACAATTCGAGATGTCCGTGCAGAGGTTTTATTGTGACAAACGAGCACTTTTTTGACCAGGTACGGACGATACCCTTTAATTGGTCTAGAAATAATGGGTAAAACTCCACGATGATGATCCTGCCTTTTTCCAGTTTATAAGCGTGATGCTTATAAACACAAAACGAGCACACAGGAAGCAGGAAACAGAAAACATAGGAGCACACACACACAAAACAAACAGTAGAAAAACAAGAAAAGCGTAAGCGTGATTTTTCCTGTAGAAAAATAGTTTTCGCGTTCCTTGACGCACACGGATCATCTTTTCCTGATGCTTCATCTCTGGCATGTTTCATCTATTATTGTAAAACATTGAAGACACTCACTTTATTACAGTCGAAAAGCTTAGGGAAATAAAGAAAATAAGTGAAATTTAACTCCATTTGTATGGTTGAACCCCTTAAAACAAAGTACTTTATGTAGGTTCGAGCTTCAATTTTATGCATTTTTTTTTAGAAAATGCTCATTCCATATTTTCCTTCCAAAACTAATTCATGCCATAGCCACAAGCAAGCAACTAAACGCACACGTATAAAAGTTTTCAGCTCTCCAATCTAACAAATTTTAATTAACAAATAGCATTGTAATTTGTTTATACTTGTGCCATCTCTGTGTCAGCTCGAAAATATTTTAAACAACCCTCTTAATTTCAATAAATGGGAATTCTGCAATGTTTTTACGTGTATGGGTAAATAGCCGATAAGAATTGGTGAACCACCCACGAATATAATGGGATTTGCTTCAAAGCTGTAAGTGAACTCTTTTGAATGTCTTTTCAAAGCCACAGTCATGTTTTTTTTCAATCGAGGGAACAATACCATAGCTGGTGTATATTGTACTTGTGGGAAAGTGTATATTTGATTTTTAGCGAAAAATTTACCAATAACACAGGCCTACAAGAAAACAAAAATTGGTGCCTAGGATTTTAGAACTGATAGATAGATATACGAGGGGTAATCAATAAGTATCCGAATATTTGGAATAAAGACGTGATTTTTTTCACAAATTAATTTTTTTAACGTAGTAACAAAGCAACAACGAAGTAACTTTTCCAAGAGTTTCTCCAACTTTTTTAAGCTGTTTAAAAATACGATTTTTTAAACTCTCCAAAATACGCTTCTGTCTCGGTGATAACCTCTTCATTTGAGCTGATTTTTTTCCTGCAAGCCATGTTTTCAAGTTAGGGAACAGAAAAAAGTCACTGGAGGACAGATCGGGCGAGTAAGGTGGGTGCGGAAGCAATTCGTAGCACAGTTCGAGCAATTTGGCCGAGACAACTAATCTTCAAGCGAAGCAATGGATAAGGGATACCCAGGGGTAAATTAAAAGTGTTTTCCTTTATAAATGGCCACGTTGAGGGGATGACTTTAAGTGGGGGAATCTTTTCACTACCCCCACCACTGATCCCCCACCATAGCCATCTTAAGATATGAATACTAATAAAAATATAAGCGACCGTAGTTAGTCCATGGGTATACGCCACCCAGTGCTGTTGTTATGTTAGTGTTTTGTCAATAAATAAAAACCGTTAAATAACCTTTTTGCACAACTAGTGTGTTTTTGTTTCGATCTTGACACAGTTTGTGGTAAGTAAGTCATAAATATTATATTTTCTATATTCATTTTTTTTAACATTTATTTATGGATTTATTTAATTTTCTATTTATCTCAAAAGAAACACGCGTTCTCGTACTCGCTGTACGTCTTAAGTAGAAGCGTTATATGGGGTAGTTGATATTTTCGACGACAAAGAGAGTAAAAGCGAGACCGAATCAGTTTTTGAAGAGCATTATACCAGTGAACTTTACCTAACTAAATAAATATATTTTTTAAAATTAAGCTAAATTATATAATAAGTATCTGAATGTACATTAGGTCCCCTTTTAAATACCGCTGGAAGAAAGTTTTTATCTATTAATTTCGCTTAGATATGATAGTTTCAATATGTGTGCGCTTGACATACCATGTGCTTCTCCTGAGAGTTAAAGATGAATGTGTCGGTGCGTTATCGTGATAGAAAAGCACTTTTCCTTAGCGGGGCCGTTTCTCTTTCAATTTCTTATCGAATCTGTCCAGCAACTCACTGTAGTACTGCCCTGAGGCATCCTTGAGGATTATTCCTTTGGAATCCCAAAAAATCGTGGCCATAATCTTTCACCCGGAAAAATCCATTGTTTTGACTGTATCTTGGTCTCTGGCGTGTAATAATGTATCAAGGTTTTATCAACGTTGACGACTGCGGATTTCGCTTAAAGCGGTCCAAATACTGCTTTGACATTGTTAGTCTACGGGTACACGGCACCCGTAGCCGCTTGTTATCACTTAAAATCTTCATTGCCCTTTCGTACGAGACGCCTACAGCCTCAGCTACTTCGCGCTATTTCGTTCGGCGATCAACGAGAATCATGTCATGGACCTTTTCGACGATTTCCTCTGCAACCACGTCTGATCTGATAGTTCTTCCTGATCGTTCTTCATCGAAAACAGTACGACCACGTTCATGCTCATTAAACCAATATCTCACAGTTGTCATAGATGGTGAAGGATTAAATAGACAGCATCCACCTTCACTCTTATTTTTTCGCATGTTTTTCTATACAAAAATAAAAAACGAATTTCGGTTCGATTTTGCACTTTTTTCATTTTATCGAGAAATATAAAACACCAATGATACAACTGGCTATCAAAAAAAACTAACCTATGAATTTATCTGAAATTCAAATTGAGGTCGTTTAACAGTTTGCATTACACGATGGTAATGCCAATTTCACTCGTCAACGACATCTGTTATCAAATGCGGGTACTTATTGATCACCCTCGTTTTTTGGGTGCTAAATCTAAATATGAAATCAGTTTTTCTCTATCTGCTCTACTTTTTATAGATACATCCACTTATCTATCAATGGTTTTTTCAATTCAATACATTCAAGTATGGGTGTTCTAAAATTATTATACAATGATTGGTTGCTGTATATTTTCCCTTTTGCCAGTCTACCGTTGAGTTAATTCCAAAAAAATCTACTAGATGGCATATGCATTGCCTTTCCTGCAACTACAGTGATCTTCGTCGCTTGAACTAAAATTAAGGTTAGTTTGTGAGTTTTCGCTGTACAGGGTAGATCGAAGTTGATCTAAAATATACTGTGTTGTAGGTTGTTATTAGGTAGGTATTTGTGTTGTTGAATAGAAATTAAATGAGTTCAAATAGAAGTTATGTAAATCATCCTGATTTAGATATGTATTTTGCTACATTTGTATACACGAATTTGTATACAAGAAAACACGCTAACAGAAAACAGATAAACTGTTAGTAACTTTGTAAAGAGCACTTACCTTGAATAGTTTGTGTTACCTTGAATAGTTCACTACAGTGATCTTCGTCGCTTGAACTAGAATTGAGGTTAGTTTGTGAGTTTTCGCTGTACAGGATAGATCGAAGTTGATCTAAAATATACTGTGTTGTAGGTTGTTATTAGGTAGGTATTTGTGTTGTTGAATAGAAATTAAATGAGTTCAAGTAGAAGTTATGTAAATCATCCTGATTTAGATATGTATTTTGCTACATTTGTATACACGAATTTGTATACAAGAATACATGTTAAAAGAAAACAGATAAACTGTTAGTAACTTTGTAAAGAGCACTTACCTTGAATAGTTTGGTGTTAGGCGTGATGATCAGGATAAAACCTAGGCACCGGATCTGGTCTGTAAAACTTGTACAGAATATTTACCACAGTAGACTACCGGGAAAAGAAAAAGCCTAAAATTCGGCATACCGATGGTTTGGAGAGAACCCAAAAACCACTTCGATGACTATTATTTCTGTCTAGTAAATATTACTGGAATCAATGGAAACAACCATAGCAAGTAGACTTATCCTGATTTAGAGGTTCCTGCAAGAGGTTCGGTCTCTCACTCAGAGGAGTGATCCCAAACTTTTGACCAGCTACCAGAGCTCTGTGAGGACGAGTATGACTGTTTCCTGTGTCTTTGGATATAATAATATTTGTATAATATAATAATAAAAATTCTGTGTCTAGTTTTTTAATTTGATCCATGTATTTAACTTAAAATAGTGTAATATATATTTCCCTGAAATGTTATATCTTACAAATTTGAGCTTCTAGGCAAAAATTAATGCCATATTTGAATTCAGGGTATCAAATTCATATGAAATCAGCTCGAAATAACCCGGCACCAAAACAGTTTGTTGGCCTGGGTAATTATTACGGAGTGCGTTAGTACGTTGTAGTAACGCAAAAACCATGCATTGTTATATGGTGTGTTGCTGAACATACTCACGCAAATGACGCATAAAACTAAAATAATATTCTTTGTTGTTGGTAAGAACAGTTGGTAAGAACAATACCATGATAATCCAAGATACCAATTAATATTACTTTGATTAGGGAGAGATTTCTCTTTGGTTTTGGATTTGAATTAAATTCTCAAACGAATTTATTCAAACAATATTCCAACAATATCTACAATGTCTCTAATACTTAATCGGCGATTACTCGGAACGAGATTCTTCATCTTGATGATTTCATAATTCGTTGGGTTGTAAAGTATTTTTTAACGAGATTCATCTTCAACTGCTTCTCTATAATATACAATTTCCTTTGCACAACCCATAGTTTAATTATACACCAATTTTATCAAGACTCATTCTCTTCATTATACATATTTTACTAATGTGAGAATGTATTTCTGTTAATAGGCCCTTTTAACACCAATTTTAACTACTATTCAAGTCTTAACCGTTAAATAGCAAACTTAGTGCTTTATTATAAAATTTATACCTAAACATTAAAACTTCTTATAGGTTTGGTGATGGCTGCTAAATGGTCTGAGTTGCTGATGCGGCTTCAATCCTAAATTCTTCTTGAACTACTTCCCTACCATTATTAAAGTGTCTCTTCCCAGAACAATTTCTGGTTTCTTTTAGCTAACATTTTATCTTCAATAGTCCTCCTGCATCTCTCTGGACATTATCCAGCCATCTTGTTATTAACTTGCCTCTTCCTCTGTTTCCGACCTATAGTCCGTTTCACGTGTCCATTATCTATATTTTAATGAAGTCCGCTATATGTTTTTCACCATACATCCTACATCCTCTTGCATTAACCCCTATACTTTACGTAAGATTTTCTTTTCAAACGTGGCAAACATTTCTTTGGTCTATTTAGTTAAGGTCTATGGTTTCGTATGTGGCAATAGGTCTGATCAATGTTCGATCAATTCGATCAATGTTGACAGATCGTTATCTTTTTTTTTTATTTATTGACAAGTTTAGACTTGAATGTTTGTATATGGCATAGAGGGTTGTATTCCTTTTAGTTATTATGTGCCTACTTTCCTGTTCAATATAATTTGTATTATTTACTTTAGCGTATTAGTAGGTAAATTCGTATGTATTTCTCGAGTACTTTTTCTTTTATCGCTTCATTGGTTCGCTGCTTAATCGAATCTTCCGAGTATAACGATGGTGAACCAATGGCATGCATGCCATTGATGACATGCGACAAAATAATTTGGGCACGGTTTTAATTAAGGAATTTAGTTACCTAATCGAAACAATTAATTTTTTTCGCCTACATTTGAGGTTATAGTACTAACAAAGTTCATTGTGAACAGAGTTACCGGTGCCGGAACGGCAACAGATTGCGCGACAGAAATAGGTAGATTTCGCGCGAATTTCTGATGAGTGAGCGGTGCGCAAGCCCGTGCGGCGGGCTTCATTTGTTCGTTTTTGTTTACGTCGTCGACTGCAATTACCAATTACGCATAGTTTTGACCGTTTTTAAACTAATTTTGTTAACACAACCGCATGTTTAAGTTTGTTTGAGTTATATTTACATTTTTTAAGTATTATTCAACACGACTAGTTAGTAGGCAGTTAATTAGGTAGTTAATAGGCAAATAATCAAAAAGCAAGTTAAAAGTAATAAATAATTTCAAATTTGGTGGACTGAGAAATATGAAATAATTAGTAAAGATGATAAAGGGGGGTGTGTTTTATAATCTGGAACAGTGGTATGTAGAACATCGTCTGTGAAATGGCATTATGAAACAAGTCACAAATTTATTTGTCAAAAAAACAATCCAGAGCAAAAGGAATTTATTGCATGTGCAATTAAAGAGAGAAATAAACAGTCCACGTTTACGATTAAATATGTTAACAAGGATGTTCATACAAGTTCCCCAAGTTTCTCGGCTGTAAATATCATTGCTCGGCATGGTAAACCTTTTTTTTTAACGAGAGAGAGTTTTTGAAGGAAGCCTGGTTAACACGCGTCCCCTCAGTGTTTGATGATTTTGAAAATAAAGATAAAATGATTCTGCGCATCAAAAATACACCCTTATCTAGAAACACAATCAGAGATAGAACCCAAAAATTGACGGAAAATGTAAAAGAACAACAACAAAATGACATCAAGTTCTTTTCTTTTATATCGCTATGTTTTGACAAAAGTACTCATGTAACTAAATCTGCTCGTTTAGCTGATTTTGCTCGATATTGTGTAGTAAACGACATCAAGAAAGAATTAATTGCGATAACATCCTTACTAACAACTACTAAGGTCACAGATATTTGTACGCTTGTTAAAAATTCACTTACTGAGAAAGAAATTGATTTAAGCAACGTTATTTCGACAACGACTGATGCCGCTGCAAGTATGATGGGAAAAAATGGCTTTATGAGTTTATTTCAAACACACATAGGAGATTCAATTCTTGAATTCCACTGCATCATTTATCAATAAGCCTTGTGTACTAGATGTGGTTTCATCTCCCTTGATAATATAATGGCCGAAATCACAAATATAGTGAACCTCATATCGTCGAAGGCTTTAAATAAGCGATAGTTTGATGCTTTGTTGCAATTATGTTTGCTGGTTTAGTCGCGAACTACTTCAAAGATTTGTTGATTTTTTGAAGAAATCCTACTGTTTTTACATATTGTGTTTACATATTTTTATATATTTAATATTCACAATTGATGGATGTTATGTGGCTTTCAAAATTGCCAGCATTTCAATGAATCGAGCGTAAAACTTAAAGCACAAATAAAATAATTATCGGTATGATGGATCTCATTCGTGCTTTTGAGATTTAACTGCTTTTGAGTTTTCATTAAGGATATTGTTACCAAAAATTACAAGTATTTTCCAAACTTGAAAAAAAAATCATCACAGATATGGATTTACGCGAAAACCAGACCAACCAAAAATCACTGAAGAGTTTAATTCGGTAATTAATTATTCAATCAAAAAATCTTCACCGAGATTTTTTCAGTTCAAAGAATTATCGAAAACACTCAAGATAAACTGAACTTGTCCAAATTTGATTGGTGGAAAATTGAAGAAATTGAAATGCGGCTGATTGATTTCCAGTCTAGTTCAATATGGATTCAAAAATGTATCGAAACGACAAAAGAGTTGGAATTAAATGAAATAGAAAGACTATCAGGTAATGTGAGTAAAAATGCCAATACCAAAATTATGGAAACGTGGAATTCAATTCCAGATTCATTTAGCTGTCGGGAGAAGCTGGCTTTGGCTACCTTAACCATATTTTCATCTACATATTCCTATGAGTCATCATTTTCAGAAATGAATAACATTAAATACTCGCTTAGCAACAGTTTGTCAAATGACTCCAGTTCAGCTTGCGCTTTGCTAAAAGTAACCAAATATGAACCTAATGTAAGTTATTTGGCACTGGTTATTTGGTTGGTTATTTGGAACAGCAGACGTCACAGCACTAATTTTTTCTTTCATTTAAATAAACATAAAAATGTTAATGTTGATGTTAAACATAAAAAATGTTAAAAAAATACGGTGAATACGGTAAATATAAATGATACCCTCAGCCCAAAAACCGCACCATATCTCAGGCTATTGGACCGTATTTTTTTGAAGATGAAGATGAACGAGCTGTTACAGTAAACGGAGAACGATACCGAACAATGATTGATGATTTTTTATGAGATCAAATAATGGACATGGATTTAGAGAATATGTGGTTCCAACAAGATGGTGCGACATGTCATACAGCACGTGAAACATTGACTTTATTGGGTACACAGTTTGGAGGGAGACTGATCTCCCGGAATGGGGACGTAAATTGGCCACCAAGGTCATGCGACTTGACGCCGCTAGACTATTTTTTGTGGGGATATGTGAAGAGCAAAGCTTACGAAAATAATCCGCAAACCGTTCAACAGTTGAAAGTAGAAATTAGGCGAATAATTCGTGACATAACTCCGCAAATGTGTTCAGCAGTAATCGAGAATTTCAACAAAAGAATTGTGAGCTGCCAGAAAAGTCGTGGCGGTCATTTGACAGATGTTGTGTTCCACGTATAATTGTACACTATCCAGCTTCGCTCTGCCATAAATAACTTTCAGGTATGTTATGAAACGTTTCTTTTATTCGTTACCAACATTCGAAACCTCATAATGGAATACCCTTTACAACGGCGTATTGTTTCGATGCTAACTACTTTTTAGAATGATTTTCCATCAATGATTTGAAATTAAATGCACTAATTTTAGGATTTTTATGTACTTCTTATAAAAAAAGCGTTGGTCACTTTCATTTAATAATTTCAGACGGCCTGTTTGCTTCGTCGGAAAAATTATGTCCTCATTTTTGTACGATATCTTCAACCGTACTTTTACGTAACTGAAGCATTTGCCCAATTATTTGGTTAGAATTAACCCTTTTATAATAAAATAACACTAATTGCCTATTTTCAAAACTAATATTTTTTTTAATTTAACTGATGTAGCCGATACTTGATGGAAAATAGTTTTAAATAAATAAGCAAAGATTAATATCTAAAATTTCCACTATATTAAAAATTGTGTGTATAACAGTTGTTTCGGCACACAGGACCTTTTTCAAATACAAACTACAGTTTTGTCAAATACAAAGTTTATATTTGAAAAAGACACTGTGTGTCGAAATGTTATACATACAAGTTTAAATATAGTGTAAATTTTAGATATTAATATTTGCTTATTTATTTCATATTTTTCTATTTGGTATACGACCTATTTTAAGATATTCCTTCGACACCAGTGTGCCAATTACTATTTGTAGTAAACAAAATTCGAAGATTACCTTAATTATGCAGATCCAGATTTATTTTTTTGTTTACCCGACCGAATATTTTTGTATGCGTATAAAACAATATATATGTTATTTCCCTAAAATTTTAGAATTAAACCGATGATTTCGCAACATTGTAATACAAGAACTAAAAACGAGGTAAGAACGACAAAATACTCGGGAAGAAAAAAAAAATCTTACTTAAATTGGAACTGCTAGAATGATTTTTTAAATAGCATGTCCAAATATTTTTGGGATCCACTGGGATTATTAGCAACTTTGTGTAGAACCCAACGCTTATCGTATATATTAATATTTTTCTTGAATGGTGGTGAATCGACAATTTTCAGCCACATTTATTTGGTCCCTCTGACGCCCCATTTCATTAAAGATGCAAAAGTGTAAAACTTACAAGTTTATTAAAACTACACTATACTGAAATAAATTAAATTCGGAACTGGATAAGTATGGCAAGATTTTTTATTGCAATAAATTGACGGTGTACCAATTTCTATTTGTCTATAAAAAAGTATGTTATTTTAAGAATTCCCGATACAAAAAACTGTCATCTATATCCACCCTTCGCTAAATGTACAAAGGAAAATTTAAAAAGATTGTTATTAAAAAAAATCCCTTATTTGAAAAATTTTCAAGTGCACCAGTTTCAGTTTGATATACTCTAGGTTTTTATAAAGGATTTAATTATATAGAAACCGGGTCTTTTAAATATTAAAGTGTAATTTGAAAATTTTATTTTTTTCTGAATGTACATTAGAGTTTGCTTAGAATTATGTCCATAGTAGGTAGGCAATAGAAGAAAACCTTAGAAATATTAAAAGTATTGTTTCCACATTGTCTAATAGAAATATTGAATTGGTGAATCACAGAATTAGGTGAACCACTAAATTAGATGGTGATTTATTTCACGTGAGATTTCATTTTATAAAATTTCTCAAGTTGATTTTTTCAATTTTTTTTTTAATTTCCGACAAATTATATTTTATTTTTGTTTCCAAAAGGACAAGAATGGTTCGCAGACGCAAACGAAAATATGTAGTGTAAAAGATATGTATTAGTTCTCTTCCATCCACCGTAAAAGTCAATTTACAATCGCAGAAAGTTAAGCTATGCATTTGATAGGACTGAAAGGGAATTGTTTATTATGTTCTGTTACCTGAAAATCAGACCTTGTGTCAGAAATGAATGGTGTGTTATATACCGAATACTGTGTATGAAAACATAGGCAATACGTCGAAAAAACAACAGAACTTTTTAAATTTAAAGAAAACTATTAGGGTCATCTATTAAAAGAATATATAATCTAAAAGCTATCTCCTATATAAAATAGGACGGCCATCATTAGAATCGATGAAAGAATTGTCAAGATATTGCGCGTAAACTGACTCATTACTTCTTGTCACCTGGTCACAAAAACATGATGGAACAAAAAGCTAATATTAAAATTTGTTTCAAGCTCGATAAAACTTTCACAGAAACATTTCAATCTTATTCGTCTTAAACGAGAACCAAGAAATTGCTCGCGTTGAAGATTGCAGACAATCTTGATTTGTTTTTATAACTTTAAAGATATTATACTTAGGGAATTCGTTTCACAGGATCAAAATGTCTAATAAATATTATCTCGATGATATAGAGCGTTTGTAGAAGATAATTGTTCGAATGAGAACCGAATATCAAGCGCCGGGAAGTTTGTTTTTGTTGCACACTAATACACCATCTCACAGAACCGTGTGAATTTTTGCCGAGAAAACAAGTATTTGTGCTTCAATATCCTCCGTATTTGCCTAATTTATCTCCGTATGACGATTTTCTGTTCCCGGAACACAAACCAGCCATTAAAGGAACATTCATTGAGGCGATCGTCATCGTCATTGAGGCGATTCTGGAAACGACATAAAAATGTATGCCAGCATTGATTCAACGTGGCCAGCGGTGTATTGATGCGGAAGGGTTGGGTTTATTTAAAAAGTTAAATTATTTTGCCGATATAGGAGAGACCGGGGTTAGTTAACTATAGGGGCACGTTGACTAACTGTCAAAAACTCGACCTACTTGAAAGTGTTGCGTAATCCAACTAGACGCAAAAAAACCGCCTTCCGCCCCGCTCAGTCACCGGCAACGCGGCATCGCGTACATACGCTGTATGGAAAAAGGAGCATATTATCGAAAAATAATACATGTAAGTAATAATATTCCTCGTAATATTTTTTGTAGTAACGCCTATATAATCGTTGTTATTTACTTTCAAGTAATTTAATGTAAGAGTTTGATTGTTAATATGTTTATTACGTATCATTCTTTTAGATTTCACCCCATTTTGAAGTTATAACATGTGGTAAAGGATTAAAAAGCGAGAAGGCAGCTGATATTTATTACAAATTTACATCTTATGAAACACGAAAGTTTGCATATGAGTTAACGAAACAATATAATAAATCTATCCCTGATTCGTTTAACAGAAAACTGAAGAAACTGAAACTGAAAAAGAAAACTCTGAAGATTGCTTAATAAGTTTCCCGAAACGTCATCCTGCACTATCTATGTGATCTCCTCAAGCTACGAGTTTATCTCGAGCCCATATCGTTCAATAAAAACGACTTCGACTTGAAACTTGAAAACCGTTTACCAACGTTTGAATCTAAGTCCTGGCGATATTTGGAACATAGATGAAACAGGACAACGGTACATGTTCCTAATATATTGATGGCCCGAGGAATTAAAAACTTGGCAAAAAGTACTTCTGCTGAACGAGGTACGCTGGTGACAATCGCGGTTGCAATCTCAGCTCTTGGCAACATGGTTCCTCCATTCTTCGTTTTCTCACGGATCCACTATAAACAAGATTTTTTTAGAGGTAGACCGGTAGGTTCAGATGGCGATGATAACACTGGGGAACAGCAATTTTGTTGACTTGGATCTGTGACTTGTTTTTGGCTAATTTTTCATTTCTGAATTCAAAAATATTCACACTTTTTCTCTATCATGTCAAGTTCTTAAGCTACAGCATACCGCTCATTTTACCTTAAAAATGTACATACGAAAGGAAATAAGGTGAGATCTGACCAAATAGATTAGAATATTTTATTCATGCAGAGGTTAACATATTATTAAAAGTTAAATTGTGTTTATACAAAAAATAAATAAAAGATATTATGGTAAAAATTTCTTCTTATAGCTTTTTCTGGAGTGTTCAGTTTGTGGAATTCTCGCTTGATGCTCCAACAGTAGTCAGCCATCATACTGACATCCCATCTACCTTGATACCGCGCTTCAATAACCTTTAGATCTTGGTGAAATTGCACCCCTGTATATCACTAACAGCACCAAAATTTTCTGGGAAGTTAGCAAGCTGACTATGTAAGAAATGCAGTTTGATGCTCATGTTGCAACCAAGCTTTTTAAAGCTCTCCAATAGTTGTTGAACAATTTCGATGTAATTCGGGGCTCGTGTATTTCCAAGAAAGTCTTTAACAATATTTTTAAAAGCCAACCAAGCATTCCTTTCATGTTCGGTCATTGTTTCGGTGAAATTTTCATCTTTAACGAGTTGCCGAATCTGTGGACCATCAAACACACCAGCCTTTATCTTTTCATATGATAGGCTAGGGAATGCCGAAATGATATACTTAAAGCAGTCTCCTTCAATTGACAAGGCCTTAACAAATTGCTTCATGAGACCTAGTTTTATATGCAAAGGCGGAAATACAATGTTTTTACTCTCGACAAGTGGCTGATTTAAAATGTTTGGATCACCAGGTCTTAGGTCAGATCTTGACGGCCAATTCGATTGCACCCAATGCTTCTCACGAGCTCTGCTGTCCCACATGCACAAAAAACAGGGATACTTGGTATACCGCGTTACTGGCCAAGAAGGAAACAGACCATTTTATACACAGATCTCATGCGTAACTGGCCAAACTAATTTTGGATGACGCAACTTCGCTCACGCCACCACTCCTAGGTCGAAAAAGGTTAGCCGGTAGGAGAGCAGTAGTGACTTCTGTGATTCACCAAGTTTAGTCGGATGCGCAACAAATGTAGAGAAAAAACTTGACGTGATAGAAAAAAATAAATAAAGTTTTGGAATTAGCATGTCAATTTACGTATAAAACAGCTTAATTATCGAACTCAACAGAAATTATTTTTCAAATTGTTCCCCAGTGTAATCCTTCTGGACGGATGAAAGAAGATACTTTTCATAAATTCGCAAAACATTTCGTAAAATTCATTAAACCGAGTAAAGAAAAGCCTGTTTTATAACTTTTAGACAACCACGACTCCCATTTGTTTATTAAAGTACTTGATTATTTTAAAGAAAATGGGGTAACGGCTTTATCATTTCCTCCCCACTGTAACCATAAGTTGCAGCCTTTAGACAGAACAGTTTATGGATCCCTAAAGAAATATTTCAATACAGCATGCGACAACTGGTTAGCCAGTCACCCAGGAAACACTATTACCAACTATGACATATCTAAGTTGGTGAAAACATTATTGCAATTGGCAGCTATAATTAATAATATACAAACTGGATTCCGAGTCACTGGGATATCACCACTCAATGAAAATATATTTCTTGATTCGGATCTTATGTGATTGACAGACAAACACCGGACTTGCCTACTATTGCTCTACCATAGTGTTTCACATCGAAGTAAAGTGAATCGCCTAATACAGGCTAGGTGGACTTCTGTTCATGATGAATAATATTATGTTGTTTTATTGAATTATTACGATTTT
This sequence comes from Cosmopolites sordidus, assembly GCA_031761425.1. NCBI lineage: Eukaryota > Metazoa > Arthropoda > Insecta > Coleoptera > Curculionidae > Cosmopolites > Cosmopolites sordidus. The sequence continues at coordinate 144,482 of JARFXV010001808.1, read as the reverse complement.
TTTTATAATCTAGAAGCTTGGGGAATAATTATATTAAATAACTTGCGGAATAAAAAATGTATTTAAAAAAAAATCGGAATTTTTATAACGAGGAAATGATGTACATCATTTAACACAGTATCAATTAAACAATAACATTTACTCATACTACTTATAATTTAGATTATTATAGAAATAAACAACACATAATTAAATTCGCAAATTATACTGAAGACTAATAATAATCATCACATGATTCATTATGTCACAATCAGCCGAATCAGGTACTAAGTAATCGTCATCGTCACACGGATGAACATCACTTGCTACCTGATGTAATGGTATTGAAGGCGGGACAATTAAATTCAGACCTTCAACCGGTAATTTATCTAATAACGTCCGTACTATGTACCAGAATTGTATGCACAGTAACAGGTATGTAGTACCACGAATACAGATTAAGATAAAGGGTTCTGGTTTCAGAAGAACGTTTTTCAAATTCGATAACATTATTGTTATAGACCGAATATAGCGTTCTTAATAGCATACCATACTTTTTAATTAGATTAACATCCAATCTCTTCACTCAGTTCCGGATTCATAAATAACCCGCGCGCTGTGCTCCCATCATTTGTGTTCCCATAACCAGGTTTTGGTTTATCTACAATAAGCCCCATCTAGTGTTTAAATTTTTGCTTGATTTTTTCCGAACGCTGTTGCACACTAGATTTGTCGTCATCACCTCTAGCTTGATATTTTTTTACATCCAAACGATAGGTACTGTGTAACAAGCACTCAAAGGGACGAATTGTTCTTTTTTAACAACTACGTCTTTTAATTCGCGATTCATCATTTTGGGAGTAGCATCACAGATGTAACATTTTTGTGAAGAACGCGTGTCAATCAAAGCATGGCATACTTTTCCGTCTATCAAATGTCGTGTTTCACAGTAATTTAAGATTCGGCAACACTACAAGGTGTTGGAAGAAGCTGAGATACTTTTTCCTAAACTTTGGTAGTTTCTGTTATTTCATTTCATTTGTTTCCTTTGAAAAAATAAACTTAATTGATCGGCAATACAGTGTGGATGATGGCCGAGGATTTCACCAAATAATATTTTGGCCGTCACTCAATCGCAATGGAACAAATGCCAATACAAACCATCTGATTTCTCAAATATTTGTTTATAATTTTTAGAACTTTGCGCTTTAATTAAACATTCAATAGTTTTTGCAGTATGGCTTGAAGTTGAATTTCCGCGTGCATTTCTGTCACATAAATATGTTTATCTAAAGGGTAACACAACTTTTTTGGACTTTCATAGATTATGCTAAGATGGAAACATTTGATGTCCTGCCTTAAATGACCACTTTCGCGTCTGTTTATAAGTGTGTCTGGTGCATTTAGAATCTACGTAATAAGCTACTGCCTCGTCTGTTCTGTTTATGATCACGCTTCTAACAACTTCTATAGTCCAGCATTCATAATGTAATTCGCGGTAACGAAATAGCTCGTGGGTTGCCGAAGCGCCCCGATTAAAGAACACTTGCTTTGGACGCAGATAAGTTTGTGCCGCTACTGTTGTCTTTACTATCGCGTGCGAACAACAAAGACAGCAATGCATCGCTTTACTAGTAAGTCAGAGATTAAACGCATTTATAACGTTATATCTTGGGCGGTGTCCCATTCTTAATAGTCAGGTGTTTTTCGCCATCGCGCTTTTCGACTTTTCGTGGTTGCAAAGTGAATGTTTTGAACGATTACAATACTGAAAATGAATTCAGTGCAGTATATGAATAGAAATAATGTCACATTAACATTTGGGGACCGAATTGTCATTAATTAAATCTGTGTTTTTTGCAAACCTGTCTGCATTTCTCACTTTCTTTTCTGGATCATCAAAGAGGACAACTGTTCTGGACAGCGTCGTGAAAAAGCGTCTATCCGTGGGGCCCCTATCAGATGGAACTTTACGTCTAAATATGTGAATATTATTTACATTTTCAAAGAAGAATTGTAAATATGCCTTGAAGAAATTATGGACGCTTCAGAGGTTAATAAATTATTTGGTGGATGATAATTTTGAATTTTGGTTGTTTTTCTTCCATAAAATAATATCTCACTGCGACATTCTCTTTGATCACCTGCAAAGCAGGCTAGATGCACTTAAACTTAAGAAGAATTTGGTAACTTTTTCAACAGCCATTCGAAATATTAGAGACAATATAGAAATACAAATTAATCAAGAATTTGGTAACTTAACTGATGAAGAATCTACAACTAGCATGGAGAATCGCCGAAAGAAACGGAAAGTTACTGACAAGGAGGACCCCAATCCGAAGGTCAGGATATACAAGGAAATCTGTGATACCTTAACCATACAGGTTCATGAACGTTTTAGTTTCGATTATTGTTGCAAATTTATTTGAAACTGAAAAATTTGGTGAATATCGAGCCGTCTTTCCAAATGAAGACATTAAAATTGTGTGTAACCTATTCGCAAACGTAAATTACTTAAAATTGAAAAATTAACTCTCGGTAATATACGGACGGGACGATTTTATGAAACACAGCGGGGCTGTGCCGCTGTTACAAGTATTTACCCAAAACAATTTTGTGTACCGACTGTTTTGTGTACCGTCCATATGGCGACCGTGGAAAGCGAAAGATGTTTCTCTGCCCCTAAATGAATCAATACATTTCTAAGAAACACTATGGGCCTGGAACGGCTGTGCGCGTTAGCAATGCTATCTATTAAACAAAAAAGACGTGTGAAGTCAATTTCAAATTTTAATGATCAAGTCATCGACCACTTTGCTGCTCAAGAATTTAGGAGGATGGACTTCAACTACAAACAGATTTAATGGCCATGATCCTATAGTGAGTTTATCAAAATTTTATTATCTAGGTATCTATTTGAAAATTTGATGTCTGACAGTTACACTCGTATTTCTACACAGCAAAGTGTGTGTATGATACTAAGAAATGTAAAATTTTTGGTTGCGACGCATTTTCTTATCCCCATTCCAAAATTTGGTTATACGTGCCATACTGTTTTTTTCTCCGCGAACCGCCGCTGACATTACCGTTAACAAGCATTTGCGAGGCGTCGGAATGGTGTTAAAACGCTGTAGAAGAATACATTTTCAAACACCAAATAGATATGTATCGCAAAAACGCAAAAACTTTTTGGTTGCACTCTAGTAAAGTTTAAAATTCTGATCTTAAACCATCTACACCAACTTGCATAATTATTTTTTTTTAATTTACATTATTTCATTTAAAAACAGCATTATTTTTCCACTTATGGGTCCACGTATTTACTATATTGAAGGTCCCTTTTTAACTGAAAATTTACACAAAAAAGCAATTTTAGGGTGAACATTTTATGACTGAAAAAATTAGCTTCGCAGATTGAATTTTTTTCTTCCATCATAGGGATTGTGTTTTCATATTTCTGATTAACCAGGTTGAGATTTTTGGTTGGAATAATTTCAAAACTTATTTGTTTATGTATTCTACTTAGAATGAATTAAATTTTTTGACACTAAGTATTTTTTTATTACTTATATGTAAAGAAAATTACCACTGAGGCACGTCGAATCATATTCGCACAGTAAGAACCATTTCAATAACAAACTTTTAAAACGCTAAACCGGAAGCATTACTAACTGCAAATTAAACTCATTTTCCTTAAAAATTGTAAAAAGTCTAAAATGTTATATTGATCGAGATTTTTTCGTAACCTCCTAATCTACTGTGGTGGTTAAAAGCGAATTAGGTATTAAAACTGATGTACTCAGTTGTAGTTAGAACCAGATGAAGATGTAATGGAATTCGTATCTAAAGGGCAAAAAAATGATTTGAAATTATTAGGTTAGCAGTTCTGCTGTCTGTTAGTCGCTCTAGCAGAATATTGTAAATTTGATTTAGTTGTGTAAAATGACTTCGAGTGTTTTTTATCTGAAGGATAGTCATCAGATCTCTCCTACAACTGCAACAAATCCATGGTTCAACAAATCTTTGATTCATCCGAATCAGAAGACCGAACATTTTAAATGTAAATAAAACAAGTTGTGTATGATATATCATTATTTTTTTTTGGGAGAGTATTCGATTACATTATATATGGAATTTGATATCGACCAAATGGCCGCTGCGACTTTACTGGGCGGCACGTATCTGAAAGGTCCAATTTTCGATGACTCGAGCGCATAAATCGAGCTCCATATCATTGGTGTCCAGTTGACGTCGCCGAAAGGCGAAATAGCTATTCCGTCGAATTTGTCGTGGAGAAGATCCATTGTTGCATACACTGTGTGGCACTTAACACCGTCTTGTTGGATCCACATGTTGTTGAGATCTATATCTTCCAATTTAGGCCACAAGAAATTAGTTATCGTTGACCTGTACCTCTTGTCGGTGACAGTTATAGTAGCGCCGGCTTCATTTTGGAAGAATCATAACATCCTAATCCTATATGAAATATTATTTTTTAAAATATATGTGACCTTTAATATGAAACTATATTGCTTTTGAATAAATAATGGTATATATGTGGCCAAATCCACTCTATTAAGTGAATTCTTGTTTTCGGTTTACCTAACACCTATTTCTCTCCAATAGCTCGCGCAGCACAATAAACGCTGGGTATATTAGGTTGCTTAGCTTATTATACGATTATAATGCAGATTTAAAATAGTTATATTGGATGGTCGTTGACAGTAAGGGATAATACAAGGAAGACTAAAAATATCAAAAGAAAAAATAAAATAAGTAGAAAAGAAATATAAAATTTTAACGGTTGATTCATAAACACCCACAATTGAAATAGTGTCAAATTCAGAATTATTTCTAGTTGTACCATTGTTTGACGTAAGTAAGCGTTGGAAAGGTGCATCTTCCACTGATGTTCTGACAAAATTTCATGACATTCTGATCATTATACCATTATACAGTGTGTTTATTCCATCGGTCGAAAAAAGGGCGAATATTAAGTTTTGTTTTAAACTTAGAAAAACATTAACCGAAAAGTTCCAATTAATTAAACAAGTGTATGGTGAGGATTGTTTATTCCGTGGCAGAGTCCACGAGTGGTTTAAACCATTCAAAGAAGGTCGTGAGGACATCTAGAACGACGAACATCCAATCCGCATTCAATACGATATATGGAGAAAAAATTGAATTGAACATATCCAAAGATTCAATTCATCGCATTTTGACCGATCATTTGTAACTTCGGAAGAAATCACAAGAAGACATTTGTGTCAAACGATCAATGCTGTGTTTTATTCGCGTATATATATATATATATATATATATATATATATATATATATATATATATATATATATATATATATATATATATATATATATATATCTTATATATATCTTAGTAAAACACTGGCAAAATTATACTCAAATGCCTCAAAGAACAAAATGTACCTGACTTGGTAAAAGTGATCCTTTTACATAAAAAAGGACCAGAAGGATTTAAAGAACTACCGTCCAATAAATCTCCTATCAGTAATATACAAAGTTTTCACTAATATAATATCTAAAGGAATATTAAAAAAACTGAATGACGCACAACCAAGAGAGCAAGGAGGATTCAGAAGTGGATTCTGTACAATGGATCACAGATTGTACAGCAGACCATAGAAAGACACAACAAATACACCATGGCACTGTGCGTGGCGTTTATCGACGACGAAAAACATTTGGCTTAATCTCAAAGCAGGCCATAATGAATGCATTGCTGAGCCAGGGGGTAGATAAAGCATATGTAAAGCTTTTAGGATCGATATATGATGGAGCTACAGCGACAATTCACCTTGATGATCTTGAAATGGAAATTAATGTAGAACGAGGTGAGGCAATATCGCCTATTCTTTGTTTGGCTGCTCTTGAAGAAGTATTATGTAAACCGGATTGGGAACAAGATGGTGTAAAGATCAATGGTGCAAACTTAAATCATCTTAGATTTGCAGATGATATCGTTTTCCTTTCACAAGACCCAGAGGAGCTGCAAAGACGCATACAAGAGCTGCAAATGGCTGATGAACCATCTGGCTTGAAAATAAACCTGAAAAGAGTGAAAATAAACCTGAAAAAGAGGTTATGTTCAATAAATTCGCTCAGGACATACGAATTATCAGTTTTAGGAAGGGAATTGGAGATTGCTCTTTCAAGTCGAAACCTTTGTATTTGAATGCATGACAATGTTGGCATTCTTGCTCCATAACAGTGATAACAATTTGTGAATGTAACGAATAGTCTATATCCGACTCACATTCAAACGCAAAGCGGAGAAGTGATGCACGCGTTAATGTGTGATATACTTGCAAGCGCTGTCGTTCATGTGCTCTGAGTGTGTCAGTGACTCGTTGACGGGCCTGTCTTTGTCTCAATGCATTCGCTCGAAGGCGTATTATGTTGCTCTTGACTTTCATTACCATGCGTGTTGGTAATCTGGGCTCTTAAATTTACAGTGTCCGACACATTTTTTACACAACCGACGCGTGTGGACTAATTGTGAATTTCGAGTAGGTCGACGTTGTTATAGGTTTTCCTCCTCGTCTACGGAAACGTGGCATTGTTAGTGAAATGTTGTTATAGGTTTTTATATTCGAAAAATAAAAAAAAACAAAATAAATCAAAAACAAATATTTGTGGAATCCTATCACAGCGCCACCTAACGGGTCCAATTATGAATCTAAACTATCCAGGGAGCCACTCAAACACACACAAAAAATTTCATCAAAATCGGTCCAGCTGTTTAGGAGGAGTTCAGTAGTTCAGTGACACGTATATATATATATATATATATATATATATATATATATATATATATATATATATATATATATATATATATATATATATATATATATATATATATATATATATATATATATATATATATATATATATATATATATATATATATATATATATATATTCTCAGGTAGAACCGCGTTTTAAATTTGTAAAATCTTGACGTTTCGGCTTTTTGTTTCGGCTTCGGAGTAAAACAACTAGATTCTCTTGAAAATGGCTTCAAAGTGGAAGTCGAAACGTCGAGATTTTACAAATCTGTGGTTCTACCCGAGAACCTAGTAATTCTAATATTACCGAAAGCGGAAGTCGATGGACTAATGACATTATTAAGTATATTGAAACCGAATGGCAGATGAGAGCTCAGGACCGCGAGAGTTGGAAGCAAGCTGAAGAGACCTTCATCCTGCAGTGGATTGATACGGGTTGAAGCGTAAGTGTCTCCCAAAACCGGTTTCTAGTCTTAAGCTGTGATCAGTTGGGTTCAAGCTGAACGCCTGGAAAGCGGATGAAGGAACGACTAAAGCCATGGCCATATAAATCGGCCATGTCGAATGGTGGCTGCAATCATATGCAGCTATGACATCCTACGGTAAACGGCCGCAACAGTCAGACTATGCGGGACCGTTTGTGGCCCGTCTAACCTCTGGTAAGTACCAAGTATGTTCGAAAAATAGTGAAGTAAAAGAAAAGTAACGAAGTAAGAGAAATAACTCCAGAAATGTTAAACAATGTTATGGAAAAAATGTAGACGAGAAAAAGTAGCTATGAAAATGTCAAATTTATTTTGACATATCTCTTCATATAAAATCAGAAGCGAATAAAATTCTAATCGCGAAAATTCGGTTTTTCCCATATATCTCCGGAAAAGTTTAGAATTTTTGAAATTTGAAAACGTAATGTTGCAGAGTTCAGTGAGGTGCTACTTTTTTCTTATTTAATCATTTCTATATCTCTTATGATTTCCGAGATATCTGTAGAGTGTATTCTTATCTGGGACACCCTGTATATTGTAGGACGAATTTTATAATTCAATATTGTTTTCGCCATCTGTTAGGCTTATTGTAAAACTTTCATAGCGAGATATCTGTTTATATAATATAGACAATATATTGATTCTTTAAATTTTTCCCGATAGGTCGCACTTATTTCCTAACAGATGACGCTACGCAAAACAAACATTGAAATTTCTTAATAGAAATAGTTTTGTATGGTGGTTTACTGGTTCCGTAAACTGAACGTTCCGTGAACTTCGTGATTAGGTATTATAAGTTTGTGCGTTTTTTAATGCGGTTTTCAATCCTATTTTGAGTTAATATAAGAGTATATATGATAAGATACGAGGGTTGCTATTTCCTATCCAGAATTGGCTACAATTGTGTTTGCTAGGCGCTAACATATACATTGTAAAGTTTGACATTGTTGACTGTTTACGTACTCAGAACGTTTTGTCATGTGGCCGCTATTTGTGTTGTGATTTGAAAATTTCATTTCAGTCAAAAAAGTGAATTAAATCGTAAGAATTTTCGCGAGATGATTTACTACAAGTTTCGACGTGGATTATCTCATCAACAGTGCATCGATCAACGCAGTTCGACTTTTGGCAATGAAGGACAATCTAAAACCACTGCATATCACTAGTTTAGTGAATTCAACCGTGGCCGTCGCTCGCTCACGGACGAATTTACAGAAGGTCGTCCAAAATCTGTTGTAGTGTCATAAAACATTGATACTGTGCGCGAACAGATAAAGCAAGATCGTCATGTGACATACTGTGAGATTGAGGTATCCCTGGACATTAGTATGATAAACATACACAAGATTTTATACGAAAATTTAGTCGTGAAAAAGATTTATGGGCGTTGGATTCCGCATAACTTGACACTCGCTCAAAAAAAGGCTCGTGTCGATTGTTGCAAAGAAATGATCAAGAAATATGATCATGGTGCGTTGAAAGCTTTGTATAACATCTACACAGGTGACGAATCTTGGATCTATGCTTATGAAGCCAACAGTAAACAGCACTTTACTGTCTGAGTTTTTTTAAAATGAGCCAATCTCAACAAAATTGTTCGCGCAAGAAGCACTTCGAAGCAAATGGTGCCTGTTTTTTTTTTGGGATAAATGGGCATGTGGCTACAGTGTCACTAGAGCATCGTAGAACAGGCCATTCGGAATGGTACACAACCATTTGTTTGCGGGAAGTTTTTGAAGAAATAAGGAAAACAAATAACTCAATATTTGGCCGGTTAAGACATCGAATTGATGGGTCATCCACCTTACATTCCTGATTTGTCACACAATGATTTCTTTCTGTAAACTACATGGTCAACGATTTTCGAGGCCAGAAAAAGCGGTAGATGCGTTCAAAATGCATGTTATGGAGATACCCCAATCGGAATGGAAAAAGTGGTATGAAAATTGGTTCAAACGCATGCAAAAATGAATCAATCATCGCGAAGAATATTTTAAAAAACAATAAAACTATATTCAATGATAAATACTTTTTGTATTTATTATTCCGGATACATAAAACCCATACATCTACAATAAGTTATTCAAAAATATCTCGCAAACAACTCTTCATTTGTCTAAATGTCCTATAAATGAAGAAGGGAGGAATAGGAATACTCCTATAAGAATATCGAAGAATTATAGGAGTTAAAAGTTTATACCACTAACCCTTATCAATCTACGTGATTTGGAACGCAATTCTTGTGGGTAGGTGTCATGGGTGATGGTGGGTTATCTCTGATTCGACATTTATATCTAGTATTAATAATTATTAATTAATGACTATATAGCCTTTCATCCATTTTACTAGTGTAAAATAACAGCTTAGTACTTTATTAATTTTTATACCTTCTTTTTCAATAAATACACGTATACGTATATCATTTGATTGATGGTTTATTTATAGAAGTATATTTTGAAATTATCCTTCTATAAGGACAATCAAGTAATATGTCAGCAATATTTATTAATATAATATCCATTTATTTTATTTCATATAATATAAAAATTTATATAATTTTAAAATGGGATTATTAACAACACTAGATATATTATTTACTATAATCCCAAAAAATTAATTTTAATATTTAAATATTTCTGTAATACTCAATAAATGTAAAATATTAGAGAAATTTCGATATTGACGTAAAAGTTCGATACGGTCGCACCGCCCTAATGACCCTGGTGTCATCTGGACGCATCTGTTTGAACTATATAAATTTGACAAGTAATTCCTTTTGTCATTCCTATTTGAAATATGTTTAAATATTTTGATCGTATTTTTGAATTTATAACAAAATAAGAAATATCTTGTTTAATATTGAATAAGAATAATTAATAACAAGTAAATATGAATTTAAATGAGGTTGTTTTAAATCGTGGTAAAAAAGCACGTCCTATAATTCCCATGTATAATAATGGAGGCATTACCGGACTTCCTGTTCAACAGCAAACGAGAAATAAAAGCGATGTTTCATCTGAAAATGTGTTTGGTATGGATTGGGGTAAGAGCCATATAAGGTAAATACATGAATACAAATTGATTTAAAGTTTTCTCTCCCAGTAAAAACACTTTTTTACATATTCATTATTGTAGATAATTAATTGAATATTTTCCGGGGCTTATTTTTTATATATGTATATATATATATATATATATATATATATATATATATATATATATATATATATATATATATATATATATATATATATATACATATAGTTTGGACAAAATGGAGCTTTTTCGAAACCAGTCGTGCGGCGACGGGTTTCATGACCAAAATATCGGTCATAATATTATGAACTTAGAATATATGTTGACCTCTTGAGCCAACTCTATAAGACTCATACGACTCATACTCATACGATATTTTCATATAAATATATGCTGCGCTTATATACGCTGCAGCGCTTATATACCAGCCGCCACTGTTGATTCCTCTTGACAACTGTGGAATTAATATGTAATTAAGTGAAAGATAAAAGATTGAAACACTTACAATTGTTGAATACGGTGACAAAAAAAAGCATTTATGCGTTCGTATAAAAATATCACTATGTCAACAGTTTCAAAAACAGTGAAAAAATTCAATGATAAAGGCAGCATTTAAAGTGGCCCAAGATTAGGAAGACGAAAAACAAAAACCCATGACGAATTCGTTGAATGTTTTAATTGATGTAGTCTGGTAAGATTTTCATGTAACAATTAGCTTTTAAATCATAACATGTGTAGACGCTCAGTCCAAAAAATAATAAAAAAAGATTTTTATCCTTTACAAAATACAATTACTACAAGAATTAAGTGAAGATGATTTTGATCGAAGAGTTGAGTTATGATGGAAAAAATAAATACCTATTCAAATTTCGTTTCAAATATTATTTTCACGGACGAAGCAACATTCTGTTTAAATGGTCATGTTAACAGACACAACTGTAGATACTGGGCTGATACTAATCCGCACTGGATGGAGTAAATTCATACACAGTATCCTCAAATGTTAAATGTTGAATGGGATTTAGTGGCAAGAATACTATAGGACCTTTTTTCAGTAATGGCAACTTGACAGCAGATAAGTATTAAGATCTATTGGAAGAAAATATCATCCATCAACATTTGCGTCTCTTATCTGGTGGAAAAACGCAAGTCAAAGTTACATCCATCGTATCCATTACTGCGAGGAACTTAATGGTGGACATTTTGAACCCCTTTTGTAAATAGTTCTTTAATAATAATATATATATATATATATATATATATATATATATATATATATATATATATATATATATATACACAGTGTGTTCAAGATAAGGACTTACACCCTTACAATTTTTATTTACGGACCGTTTTTCGTAAACTTTCTTTTGTTGGATAGATCTCAGCATTAAGAAAGTGTATCATGTTTTTTTTGGCTAATATCATGGCTAACTGTGTCAACTTTTATGGCTCCCATTTTCGAGAAGTACTATAGGGCTTTTTTTAGAGAAAAATTAACAAAGGATTCTTGATCAGCACCACCTTAAATCAAAATGTACCGATTTTTACGGTTCTAAAGTACTGGGTGTCCTTGATATTTTTTTATAATATGTTTATTTTATAATTCTTTTATTAATTAATATTTGTTGTAATAATTACAGACTATTTTTTAACAAAAATATTCTTTTATTTACAGGTCAATTTAAATTGGCATTATAAAATTTAAATACTAGACATTTCTATTATTCCGCCATTTTCTATCAAGCACTTTTCAATACGTCGTCGGGTATTGTTCACTACTTTTCTCAATTGTTGTTTGGTAATGCTACGGCCTGCCTGATACGATCACAAAGATCGTCTCGAGTTTGGAGCTTCGAAACATAAATCTTATTTTTAATTGTCCCCCAGAGAAAAAAATCAAGAAGGGTGAGGTTCGGGGATCTCGGCGGCCAATTAATTACAGGACGGTTTCGCCCAATTCAACGATTTGGAAAAATATTATTTAACCAGGTTCTTACGTTAATTGCATGATGAATGGGTACCCCCTCAAATTGTAAGTGTACTTTGTACCGATTATTAAGAGGCAACTTATCAATTTCATCATCAAACTCATTTTGTAAAAATCTAAGAAATCTAGCTGCATTCAAATTTCCATCAAAAAAATATGGTCCAATAATAAAGTGATTTAAAAAGCCCGCCCAAACGTTCACCTTAGTAGAATATTGTCTCTTATATTGTATCACCCAATGTGGGTTATCTTTAGTGTTAGTATCTATCAGTGTCACCAACTTCAAGTGTTTGAAGAAATAAAGGTTTCCTGTTATTTTTCTTCAAGCATAACCAGATGCTTTTCAGGTTTTTTTAAATTCTACTAGCGTCCCTAACGCTTGAGTGTGGATTCTCATTAAAATACTCAAGAACTAATTGAGTTGCTCGAAATCCACGAGAATATTGCTGATTAGGAAGTGTATTAACAGTTCCGTTTTGAATTTGATTAATATATTGGTTCATGCAAGAAACTAATTGATTGATTTTTTGCTTCGTTTGGGTGCTTTTCTGGCATCCTTATTTTTAGCATTCATAATCTCAGATCTGGTTGAACGAGAAGGTTATCATCGGCCGGGCTACTCCAAATCACCCGGTCTCAAACGTTGATTGATTCTCGACTCCTGAATGAATGATTTGAAAGACACTTCGTCGTGGGTTCATTAGTTGTTGGCTCATTAATCTCGTGACTGTCTGCTACTTATTGCCTTGTGTTTCGTCTCATTCGCTGGTTTAACCTTCTCAAGGTACTCCAGTAATTTTGGAATTTTCCATCTCTGAAAATGTTTCCATCTTTTCGACGTGATTGCCCACACAATTTCGGCAGGGATGTATTCGTTCATGACACTGGATTCTGAGTGTTTACCCGAACACTTCACGTCAGGTCGGGTCTTCAATAGCAATTCGCTGACTTGTGCCCTGACAGCGATAGTAGTGAGTATGGGTAGCAGGGCGATGGTACGACTCCCATTTAATCAGATCATTGTCATTGTTTTTGATTATTTTCACATTGAATAGATTAGTCGATTTATCTATGGTATGGTTAGATAGAAAGTTTAGTAGAATTGCACGTTTTTTGACTTTAATTTTTGGACCTGGTGGCATGGTCAGTACTCGTACCTCTTCGCCTTCAGTTCCGATTTGATATCTTCGAATGTTATTTGTATCTTAGTGTGCAACCTGACAGAATTGCTGGTGTATTTCAGAAAATACTCTTCTTTGCGTAGAAACATACTTCCATTTCTGCTTTGAATTGGTTATATTTGACTTCTGTCGTTATTAAGATTGAAGATGGTTTAATCGTTTTAGGATCATTTCATGATGTTGATGGCTGTTCATCTTTTGGTAGTTCGTCCAGCGCTTGGAATGAAATGTACGTTTGTATTGGTTCCTGCTGGTTTTTCTTTTGGACATTCAGCCGCGTTCTCGTTGCCGATTCCTCGAATGTTTGATTTGTTGTTATAGCTGGTGCCTGATTCATTTTCTACGGATAAGAGCTTTCTTTTCCATTTGCCATGGCCCAACGCCGGATATTGAACCAAAATGAAGTAATACTCCTTCTTTTATAGTGTGTTTTACTGGTCCAACGGTTGACATAGTTTTGCCATCATAATTGTTCTTCACCAGGGCCTGATTCTTCTATTAAGCCCATTTTTTTTTTAGTTTTTCGTACAGCTCTCTTGCGGCCACCCTTTCTCATCGCGGGCCTTGCTGTAATCCATTTGTCTGTTTTCAGAAGTATTTTCACCTCAAATACTCGTTTTAACCATCCCGTCGTATCACGGAGGCATACTTCCTCGACTACTCGTACTAGACGTTTCGTGAAACGGAGCGTTTCGGAGATGTCAGGTTTTAGTTTAGCTGCCTACGAGATGGTGCCTCTTCCTCTGTTCGGACTGGTATTCCATTGAATTTCATCGAACTCAATTTTCTCATATCTCTGCAACTTTCAACAAAGTTCTCTATCTTAAGAAAAGTTAAGAAAATTAATCTCTCTTAATATACGAAGGTAGAGTGAAAAGTCAATTACTTTGTAAATGAAATATCGTTTTTTTGATTGAAACTTTATTTTTTAACTTAACGCGATGCCCTTCGCCCAATGGTTTTCCAAGTTTTTTTCTACTTTCTGAAAAGCGCAACTTAAACCAGTCGTAAGTTATTTCTTTATGTTTTGAAAGAAAGACAAGTCACAAGGGGGATAAATTCGTAACGTAGAGTGGTTAGGGATGTGGAAATTGACTAATTTCGATCTTGCAACGTTGGACGAATGGGTGGTGAATCGTCATGGTGAAACAACATTTTTTTCTTCGCCAATGGAGGGCGTATTTAATTTTTTTTGTGGAATTTGCCAAATATGCAGCATAATACTAATAAAGCCTTTTTTGTTTTAGATTGTAGATTTATCTCTACAGCTTTCTCGACAAGTTTTGAAAATCTTTTCTGTCATTTTTCCATATATTATAACAATATCGCCCGTATAATTCAATTTGTTTTTTTTTAATATTGCTCTTATGTTCACAGATATTAAACATATTATTAAATCTAATTCCAAATTAAAAAGTGACCTTAGATAATAAATTTTCATATCATAAGATATGAAGAAAACACACAATGGAAACCCATTTTGACCTCATTCAGATTACTGAAATCTATACAAGTACAATGTCATTAAACTGAATAGATGGGAGTCGGATGGTGCTGGACAGGAGTCGGTTAGGATCTGGACTGTATGTTTATATGGTAGAAATTCAATTGCGTGAAACTTTTTCTTCGTTCGTTTTGCAATACGGAGTTAAAAGTTGTCATTGGACAGAAAAATTTGCTTTCTGTTCACCAAAACCGAATATATTCCATATGAGATGTGTATAGTCAAACAAAACACAAATACAATAAACAAATTATAGTACTATTAAATCGAATCTTCTCGAGAGCTGTTAGCATTTTTAGATGCGTGGCGAGATATTACTTCCTCTTACAATTATAGCGAACAATACTGAAGAATGTCTGATTGGATGGATTTAATTAGTAGCTTGAAATTGTTATTCTTTCTGCTCCATGTTATGATATTCGATCATTTTTTTTCCACTAATTATCATCCCATTTAAAAAATATTTCTTTTTATTCTCAATTACCCTTGGATTATCGTTCAATAAATCTTATCGTTCGTATAAGTTCAATAAAAAATCATTTCTTTCCGATGGTTTATATCTACTTCAAATAGAGTGATATACGCATCTAAGTTTTATCATTCAACATATGGCACTTCTATGCAATCTATTGTGTTTTACAGTAATTTACATTTATTTTAATTATTCCAGTGTGGCATCTAATTTTTGTCATTCAACATATGGCACTTCTATGCAATTTACAGGGTGCGGAAAAAGTTCCCGTACTTTTTTATTTATGCATTTTTGGCTTAGTTAGTTAAGTTATTTGTCATTTCTGATGGTTTTATTGAATTCCTTGTTTAATTTTGGTCCAGAATGTGTCGTAATTATTTATATACTTTCAGTTATGTCTCGTGAAAATCAGCGTGTCACTGTGGTCGAATTGCACAAACAAGGAATGAAAACGGCTGAAATTGTTCGCACGACTGGTTACAAGAAGCAAACCGTTTACGATGCCGTGAAGCGTTATGAGGAGACCGGCGGGACTGCGGACCGTCCTCGAAGCGGTCGTCCAACCACTGCGACCACTCCGGAGAACGTCCAGAAGGTCCGTTGCCGAATTCAACGAAATCCGGAGCGTTCGATGCGGAAGATTGCGAAAGAGCTCGGCGTTGATGAGAAAAGCATCCGTCACATCGTCAGGAGGAAGCTGGGACTGCGCAGCTGCAAGATCGCTCGCGTCCATTTCCTCAACGACGCGATGAAGGCGAAACGACTGGAGAAATCTCGTCGGATGCTTTGTCTGTTCGGTGGTGCTCCCCTGTCGAAAGTGCTTCACTGAAGAGAAGATCTTTACCGTCGAGCCGCTCCACAACCGTCAGAATCGCCGTCAACTGCTCAGGAAAGGTCAGCAGAAGACCGCGGTTGCAAAAACCATCGGCCGCAGCCATTTTCCGGCCTTCGTCATGGTCTCGGCTGGGATCTGCGCTACAGACGCAACTGGTCTTCATCGAGCGGAACGTCAAGATCAATGCTGCCAGCAACCAGCAGCGTGTCCTCCGCGACGTACTGGAGCCGTGGGCGGCGCAGCACTTTGGCCCAGCTGGATTCACGCTTCAGCAAGACTGGGCGCCGGCGCATTCCGCCAATTCGACAATTGCCGTTGCGTCTGCTTCCCGGCTTTTGGGGCAAAGACGTTTGGCCGCCTAACTCGCCGGATCTTAATCCGATGGGCTACTCGGTGTGGTCCATCCTGGAGCAAAAAATCTCGGCTACACGCTACGTCACGGTTGACCAGCTGAAAGTGGCTTTGACACGCGCCTGGGGCGAAATTACAGTGGATTAGTGTGCGAGCATTGTCAGAAACGTTCGCAAGCGACTTCGTAAATGTATTGAAGCCCAAGGGGGCAATTTTGAGCAGTTGTTGTATTTTTTTTTGTTTATTGTTATTTTTACGGGTCTAATAAAGATTTTTGTTTTTAAATTTTGTTGATTTGTTGAATTGTCTGGTAGTTACAGCCAGTTGAAATATTTTAAAAAAGTACGGGAACTTTTTCCGCACCCTGTATTGTGTTTTACAGTTATTTACATTTATTTTAATTGTTCCAGTGTGGCATTTAATTCATCATCTAACAGAAAATCGACCTCGTCAAAAATATCTACAGAAAATGAAGATCAAGTCATTTTAGGTAAAATTTTTACTTGAAAATATTTAACTGCAACTTAGAGGTGTACATTTTTACAGCTATAACGGAAGGTAGAGGTCAGGCAAGATGTGAAGTTGGAATATCTGCCATTAACATTTCTAAACCCCACATAATGTTATGTCAAATGTCAGATACTCAAAGTTATAACAATACTCTAACAAAAATTAACATTATTAATCCACATCAAGTAAGACATTGTTCCAGATAAGCATTCGCCACTTTTAATGAACGATTTTGAATTTTAGATCATATATCCATTAACTTTCGATTCAAATAGATGCAGTAGACTTATTGATCAGATGAAGAAATATTTTCCTAAGAAGAAATGTATTCCTTTTGCCAGAAAGGCTTTCAATAGAGACAACGGCATGGATAAACTTTATAAAATTGCTTTGACAAGTTCATTTCCGTTGTTAATTATTTCTAAGAATAAGTAAGTTTGTGGTATCTAAGTGTATTTAGATTTTATTGTTTGGAACGCTATGAGAATGATGTAAGACAAAGCTTTCTTGATTTCTTAAAACTTAAATAAATTAATAATTTTATAATTTTAAAACTAATTTAAGTTAAAAATTATTTAGGATACTATAAACGTACCAGTAATTCTAATTGTGTACCACGAGGTCTATTTAGTGGACGTAGAAGTGCATCCAATCCAGATAACAGAAATTTGTATCACCATAATCAAGCAATCCATTGCTATAGTTTTTCAAGCCAGATAATGAGATCACCTATTAAATTGCGTCTTCTTATATTTTTGTTATTCCTGACTGTTGATCTATTCTTTGGTGATTATGATGGTCATTACTATTATTGCATCAGATTTTCTTTGTTGTCGGTTTAATAACTTATATGCCTGCTCTTTTATACATTTCAGTTATTTTTATATCTTTGTAATTTTTCGCAGCAGTTATACGAGGTGTGAACATAAAGTAACGCTGATTCTGGCGATGTATCGTTTGATCTGGCAAGTATGTTGGCTCTCTCTTCCGAGGGGGTTTTTCCAGTGTGTTCTGAGAATTAGTGACAACAATTTTGAGCAACCATGCATTATCAAGTTTTGTTTCAGACTTGGGCATAGCGTGACGGGAATATTTACAAAATTTCAACAGGCTTATGTAATTGTGGTCTATTTTCTGGTTTAAGGCACTCTCAGAAGATCGATACTGGATCGAAGATAAACCTCGTGGCGGAAGCTCTTCAACTTACTGCAAGAAGTGATGAAAATGTTCACAAAATCCGGGATCATGTGTGTTCTGATCGTCGGTTGACGGTCAGAATGATCGGGGAAAAGTTGAATTTGATTCACAAACCTGTTCATCAGATTTTAACTCTGTCTTCTCTGAAGGCCTTAAACCACTTGAAAACTTGGGCCCTTGATAAAACACTGTTACCATAAACCTGAAGTTTTACAAAAGTTTCGGTCATACTGTGCCGAAGTCTAAAATACAAGTTGATAGTCTACCATTCTTTGAAGTGGCTCTAAGGAGTTTAAATTCGCACTAAAGGCGCATCAGATGTTAGGCTGTTGCCCTTCGAAAAGAGAAGCCAACAGTCTCATTACTTTATTTATACCCTTCGTCGTCCTTGTATGCTGTCTTTTTTGTGGCTCTTTGTTTTGGACTTACATTAGAAAACTGATTTTGTGGATTGTGGTGGATTTTTATTTAAGCTCGGTTCTCACTTAAAGTGCATATCTTCAATTTATGAACTTTTTAACACTCCAGAATAGAACACTATTAACAATTCGTTAAAACGGTTATTTGCGTAGTAAAATGTTACCATTTCCATACAATGCTTCGTGCTGTACCAGGTTACCTTAGTCAGAAATATTACAGCTGATTCATATTTCCAAGAGTAAGTGTAAATAAACTCCTTATTGAACAATCCTACATTCAAGTTATATAACTTATTTCTAGATATAAATAGATTACCGCTATTTGATAGTTTCTGATAATATATCAGTATGTATGTTCTCAAACAGTTTAGGCTTTAATCAAATAGGTTACATTGCTACGCAGAATTGTTCTCGATAACATGAACAGATAGAAGTTGCATTGTGGAGACCCTACTCTCCACTCTACCCCGCTTTAAACGTGGAACTAGAGTCGTCAAATTAAAATTTTTACGTTTCGGATCAGAGATGTCGGAAGCAACCCCAATGCAAACAAAACGGTTTCCTAAATATTCTGTCTAAACTAAAGAAAAAGCTAAGTACAATTAGGAGTTATTTAACCTTCGTATATCAAATTTTGTAATATTTATACCCGCGCACGGTCTGACAGATCGAAAGTTCGGAATCCTATTTGATTTTTTTTTAATTTCATGTCGTATATTTTTGTCGTACTTATTGGGTTTTGGCGAAATATATTGTCTAAAGCAACTACGACCTCTGAAGGCTTCTAGCCTTTCGTCGATTGTAACAAACGGAGACAAACTGTAATATTGCTTAAACCCTGCTACAAATTCTTCAAACAACTCCAGACTCAACAAGCCAGTTTATCCACGGAAACACGAGAAGAACGTGTGTCTTTATCGTCAAACCTTAGATACCGCAACAGTAAATAAAAATGGTTCCAGCTCATAGTCAATCCAAATATCTCCGGTGACGGACCATCAGTTTTTAATAAATCTTTAGCATTCAGTCGACTATTTCTTCTACCAGCAAATAAGAGTCCTAAGAGTGCTTCAATTTCTGTCTCATCCGTTTCAGTACAGATTGCACTTTGCAATCCGACTAATAATACCCTCCGAGAAAAATAACCTCCATATTTCAACTGATTCCTTCAAAGACCTAGCTTCACTTTTAACTGGAAGTTGTGTTACTGTGTTCCTAGCACATCTTCTTACTTGATTCGAAGGAGTTTTCTTCCATCTCGTTAGAACATCGCTTCCCAGGTAATAATTCCTAGACAATAGATAACCTTCTGACTCCATCTGAGACTTACCCTCCTATGCAGAATGATTCGCCTACTCATGTTCAGAATCACCTTGATCGGTTTCGTATTTATGCTCTTGCATTTCAATAAAATCCTCTATGTCGCTGTCGTTGTCATAATCAGAATCGGATTTTTTTCCTAAAATCGTTTTAATTTGATTTTCATCTATCTTGCTGTAAATTATAACCTGAAAAACTATAAAAAACAAAGCAATACTATAAGAATAATTAAAGTTATTACTTACACGAAAAGCTGCGCGTCGGTGGCACAGACCAAATGGCACCAAATATGGCGACACGTGTTACTCGCGTCAACGCACTTTACGCACTGAAGTGAAGGTAGCAACGAATCATGCAGCTAACAGACAGTACAAAATAAAAGAGAAAACACCAAAAAGTATGTTGGCGGTCTCGCAGACCAACGCGCCGATATAGGAAGCTTAACAATGCATATTTCATTGTCATCTCATTGTTTACATCAAATTACAACAAATGTAATTATCACTGTTTACTAAAACCCATCTATTCATTGTTACAAATGATGAAACATGACTATTACTCAACAATAAAAAACAAAAAATCATTCGTATATATCTGCTGCCAGTGCCGATTTCAAAGCCCAATATGTACGTATTTTGTTCACTGAATAAGATGACACTGAATGAGGTTGAATCTTCTCCTAATCAGCAGCGTACCCATCATCTTTGAAGTAATACACGAGTAATATTATGATGCACATTTCAAAGCGCAAGTAGTTTAATCACAACAAAAAACGAGATACTACCATGAACGTCATTTCGGTTGAAATATAAAGTTTAAACTTTACTTTAAGTTGAGTATAAATGCCACAGAACATATGACATTTTTCGGAGTGTTTGCGGTAGTGAAGACGCAATAAGAAAGTGTTTTAGTGTTTTACAAAATTTCGTGATACAGGGACAACATTGAAGATAATCTGTGATGACTATAACAGTTTAATCTGAAGATAACGTCCACAAAGTGGTTAAAATTCTTCGAGATATTTTTTATTGTCTAGCAGGCACATCTGTAGATCTTATTTTAATGAATCGTTTAGTTATATGAAAGATAGAAAAGTGAATAATCGCTAGATTTTATGTGATTTCCTCAATAAAAACATCGTGGTGTTTGATTATCTCTCTTACTAGCCTGATTTAGTTATATGTGACGTCTGATTATATCCAAGCTGAAGCTGACAATTAAGACAAACCGTATCTTTGACCGCGGCTTTGGAAACGAATCCATAAATATGGACACCAGACGTGCATCAAAAAATATTGCGCGTGTATGTGCGTATAAATACAACCATTTCTAACATTATGATGACTCGTAAGGAATCTATTCAATTCCTTTATTGGAACCTTTGGTGTGAAACATAAAATTTGAACAAGTTTACCACTAAACACCAAATCACTATTTTACACTACTCGATACTCGTTTTGCTAACCATGTTAGCATCATCAATAGGTGATTTAATATTCTCCTTATGATGCTAATATGGTGAGCGAAACGTGTGTCAAAGTTTTAAAAAAGAAGTTCTTGAATTCTAGCCATACTTCTATCGGAGAGCTTTGTGGACTACAATTTGGTTGTTTTAATGTTATTTTGAAAGGAAAAAGCTTCTTTAAAAGGCAAAAGCATGTTACAAAGAAGATTATGTCATACAGAACATCATCTATATGATTTTTATTTTGACTGGAAAACTTTTTTTCACGCAGTTTATTTTCCCAATTTCGCTTGATCTGATTCTGACTTATTTTAGTCAGTTCAATATTGCGTGGCTGATGACTGAAGCAGACCGTGATAGACCAAATTTTATTCCCGAATGTTTCCAAATATAACCAATTTTCTTCTCGCTTCGTTAATTTAAACACAAAAACTAAAACATAGATATAAAATGAATATTTTTTTATAATAAACTCCAAATAAAAAAAATAAACAAATTTAACTGAGGTAGCCGATACTTGATGGAAATTCATTTTAAATAAATAAAGATTAATATCTAAAAAGTTTCACTATATTTAATTAATTTATTCATCTAATAAATGTATAATCAAATCGTTGATTTATTTATAGATATTATTCGTTAGCAGCAGCTGGTGCTTTATTGAGTTACTTACAAGATAGGCTCTACATATATTATTCAAGTAACTCCATTAAATTAGATTATCAAACTTCAGAAGGATATGCTATTATAGGTAGAATAAAAGTCCTGGTATTTTCCTTTATTTGATTAATTGAGTTAACCTTTATAGACATTTCTACAGCAGATAGGCTAGAATTGGTATCTAGTATTGAATCAGGCCAGGCAAACAAATATTCAACATTGTTTGGTGTGATGAACAGATGTCTAACACAAGTTGGGGCTAGAAATTTGAGGTCCATTATACTTCAACCACTTTATTCAATTGAAAAGATCGAGGAAAGATTAAATTGCGTAACAGAGTTGATTACTCATCCAGATTTGTTGCTTTCTATACAGGTATGTAAAATTTGAAGATCTAATTACTGCGAATAGGGGGAGCTACAATCAATAATGGGTGGATCGACCTCCCCATTCATGGAGGCGTCTAGACATTGATCTAATTAGAAGGTCAATTTCCTCTTGATGCACAGTATCCCATGCTACTTAACTTTTACCCCGTAGTGCCGCCAACGTCTGTGGATGGTGTGGCAATCTGAACAATCTTCGACCTATGATGCTCTATTGCGGAATGGTCCAGGGACCTCGGTTACCTAGGC
This sequence comes from Cosmopolites sordidus, assembly GCA_031761425.1. Taxonomy (NCBI): domain Eukaryota; kingdom Metazoa; phylum Arthropoda; class Insecta; order Coleoptera; family Curculionidae; genus Cosmopolites; species Cosmopolites sordidus. The sequence goes on along the minus strand of JARFXV010001808.1, from coordinate 121,614 downwards.
AGTAAATTGATTTGGGCTTCTTCAAAATAACACGTGCAATGTCTGGGCATGCATTATCCTGCTGGAAAAGTGGATTTGGAAGTGTTCGGACAAATGGGGGTTTACAATTTCTTCGACATACCACTGAGCCGTCACACTATCTTGGACAAAACTAGAGTGTGACCTACTATCAAGTGCGATGGCATCCCAAACCATAACACCCGCTGTGCGATGTACGTGCCTCTCCATGAAGAACACCGGATTTTGTCATTTTCCGCGATATCTTATACGAGCACGACCGTCATGACCACCTATATAGAAGCGCAACTCGACACTAAAAACAACACGATTCCATTTCGCATCCCACTGATGTGTTTCTCTGCACCACTCCAGCCGTTGGAGTGGTACAGATATGGTCTGTAAGAAACGAGCCCAAAAGATTAAATTATTCTATAGATTGCTCGCATTCTAAACAAGCTTCCATGCTCTTCGTAGCTCTGATTAGCGATTGACCTTGAAGTTGAAAAACGGTCCCTTATGGCCAAAAGCCGAAACTCGTTGTCGACCTTTTTCAGTCCACGTTCGCCAAGTTCTCAATACTGTGTGAACAGTCTTATTCATTCTTCTATCAATTTCCCGAAAAGATAATCCGGTCTCTCTTAGACCTACAATGCGGCCCCTCTCAAATTGTGTCAACTGGCAAAACATTTGCACGTCTTCGCAATCTAGGCATGATAACTTTTTTAAATAAATTAAATTGCAGTAAAACAACTTACTGTCAAATCGTAAAAGTTACTCAAATGATGTATCTTTAAGAAAAAAGTGACAGTGCCGAAACTTGAAGCTTTGATTATTTATTTCTAAGGTCACTAGAAACAAGTATACAAAATATAATTAAAACACAAAAACTTTTGCTGGGTGTTCCTTTTTCTATATCACTTAGTATATATAACAGAACATTTATACGGTTCAGGAATTTTATTGCTTCAAATCGGTCGTGAAATAATTTGACAACCAAATATCTATGAAATCAAGTAGATTATTGTTTGTTGAATTGACTGACGGTGAGTAGCTGACCCGGAGATCAACATCCGCACTGTACTTATGGTACCTAGTATGTCGATGGGTGATTTCAATAGATACAACTGTAAAATTATACTAATTAAGTAATACTAATTAATTTAACTTCACCCAGGATGGGTGTTGATTATCGTGATTCGGCTTCAAAAAGTAGCAATTGATCATTGTTCATAGTTTTTGAAAATTTTTCAAAATTACCACTTGTTTCATTTATTTTTTTCACTTTGTTACTACAAAATGAGACATAATAAACTTTTTTTTTATAATTTTTGTATACCTAATGATGCAGGTTTACAATTCTTTTGGTTTGTGAATAAAAATTATTGTCGATATTAGTTTGACGAAAATCCTTGTCAACTGCACAAGAAACCCTAATAAAATGAAGGTCACAGTGTGTTCGTGTAGTGGACTGATACTGCTGGGTTTAAATTTTGTACACTTTATTAACCTATATTTGAAGATATTACAGCCTAATTTTTAAGTTATCTGCATTCTTATTTTATTATTTGTCGGTCTTTCTCGGTTCGTCTCGTCCGATTTCGGGGCCGAACCCTTTCCCACTCTGGCTTGGACAATGGCGTGGACATCCCCCCGGGTTAAAAGGGCTGACTTTCGATAACTGGTAATGGACACAGTCTGTTGACTGCGCGAGATAACACGTCATCAGTGGTTTTAATGATTGCCACACGATGAACTCCGTCTTTGCCTGGGATGAGATCCAATATGCGACCCGTTCGCCATTTCATGGGTGGTAGACAATTGTCCTTAACAAAAACAAGTTGTTGCAAGTTTAACTTTTGATCTTTCTTCTTCCATTTGTTCCTTTGTTACAGTTCACTGATATTTTCAGTGGTCCATCGTTTCCAAAATGCTTCGAACATAGCTTGCAATTTTTGGAAATGTGAAAGTCTATTGATCGCCAAATAGTCCAATGATGGTTCTGGTAATGATAACGATTGTCGGCCAATGAGGAAATGTGAATGAGTGAGAACGGATAAATCGTTTAGATCAGAACTGATAGGATATAAAAGTCGGGAGTTTAATATAGCTTCTACCGTTGTTATTAATGTTTCAAAATCTAGACACAATAAGCTTGAATTTCCGACCTCACGTTTTAGATGATATTTCATACATTTTACTCCAGCTTCGCATAACCCACCAAAATTAGATGAATTGGGAGGAATAAAGTGCCAGTTTATGCCTAAATTATTTATTGAATTTCAAAGCTCTGATTGTTCCCTTTGCAAGAATTGACGCATCAATTTGATTTCCTTATTTGCCTTGATAAAGTTAGTTCCATTATCGGAAAACATTTCTTGTGGCTTACCACGTCTACTTATCAAACGATTTAGAGCATTGAGAAATTCTCCGTTAGTTAATGATAAAACTAGTTCCAGATGAATGGCTCTTGTAACAAAACAAATAAATAATGCAATCCAACATTTGGTGGTCCTCAATCTATGACCCCTTTTTTCGTGAACTAGACAGGGACCGCTATAATCAACTCCTACCCTCGTAAATGGCAATATTGGTTGAATCCGAGATGCAAGGAAGTTACCAATGATTGGTTGAATAACCCTTGCATTGAATCTTGTACATGTAACGCAATCTCTTATAATTTTTCGTGCAAGATTTCTTTCCGGTATTGGCCAAAATTGTTCTCTTATATGGGATAACAATAGCTGAGGACCGGCATGTAACATCGCGATGTGCGCATCTTCCAGAATTAGCTTGGTAAGATTATGTTTGGGAGGAAGTAAGACTGGATGCCTTTTTGAGTAAGAATATAGTGAATTGGATAAACGGCCGCCTATGCGTATGATTTCATGTTTGTCAATGAAAGGATGTAAACTCAATAACTTGCTATTGGATTCCAAATCTTTATTAGATTTGAGCAAAAAATAATCATTTGGAATAGATTCTTGTTGAGCAAATATATCAGCCTTTGAAAGTCATGCTGAATCTCTGACGCACTTAAATTTGAGTCATTGAATGGTTTACGACAATTATCAATAAATCGAAACATGAACGCAACCGTTCTCTTTAACTTGTTTAAGCTTGAATACCGCTTAAACGGAAATGATAATATTGCCTTTTCTCTCAACTCTACCCGCTTATCAACATGAGATCCTCATTAAAAACAGAATGTACCTTATTGCTATATAAATCACTAATTCGGCCTTTAATCCTTTATGCATGCGTTATCTGGGGCAAGCAACGCATCGCCTACCAATGTACATAAAATGCAGGTTCTTCAAAACAAAATATTACGAATAGCTGTGAATGCCGAATGGTACGTAACTAATCGACAACTGCACCAAGAACTCGGTCTACTAACAGTGTCAGAGTATATTAAAAAACGAACGATCATCTTTCATCAGAGGCTTGAGCAATCTCCCAGCACTGAACATTATCTACTAGGACCCAGAAACATACATACAAGACTGAAGAGGAAACTACCTCAAGATATGTATTTAGAATAGATTTGTGATGTTAATGTTAAAACTTTTATTACAACACTGTCTTGTAGAACAATTGTAATTGTTGAGCAGACATTTCCATAAATAAAAAAAAAAATATTGCCTTTACTGCTATTAGTGCTGTTTTTCGCCTTTCTGGGACTTCATCAGCATAGAATTATTCTGACGGCCAATAATTCGAATCATGTTTGAGCCGCTCGTGTCCTCCGGGAACTTCAGATGAATCACACGAGATACATATATCGGCTGGATTATCCTTGGACGGTATATGACGCCAGGCATTTAAACTGGTTGAATCTTGAATTTGACGACTCGATTTTTCACAAAGGCGTTTAGCGAACTTGGCTCAGTCTTTAGCCATGCTAAAACTATTGTCGAATCTGTCCAACAATATATCTCGCCACTGATGTCAACTGAACTCATCACGTGTTTTAAAAGCCTTGATAAAAGAAGTGCAACACATAGCTCAAGCTGTGGTATTGTTAACGTTTCAACTGGTGCTACCTTGGATTTGGCAGAAAGCAGATTACATAACACTTCATCCCGATCGTTTCTCGATAGTACGTAAATACAGGCTCCATAATCCTTTTCACATGCATCTGAAAATCCGTCAATTGCTATGTAATTAAAACTGTTACAGGCAACTTTTCTGTCGACTTGTTTCGAATTTAGCTTCTTGAGCGCTGATGATAATTCACAAACTTGTGAGGTTAGCTTGTTGGGTATTCTTTCATCCCATCTAAGTTTTCTTTCCACAGTTCTTGTAGAAGGCCTTTTATTGTTATTATACACTGGCTCAATAGTCCTAACGGATCGAATATAGATGCAATTTTTGAAAAAAATTATCTTTTAGTAACGTGTTCAATATTTAGCTTTCTAACTGATGCAATTTTGTAATTTACTTGATCTAAATCTGAATTCCCAGACCCAGTGTTTTGCAGCCATTATCCTTTGTTTCTCAGAAGTTTACAATTCCCTTTGGAGATTGCATTTCGTTCTCTGGAAAGATCACTTGTTCGTTTGACTTCCATTTACGTAATTCAAATCCCCGCCTCAAGAGAACTTGTGAGATTGTCTTACGTACACACTGGGCTTCTTCTTTGCTATCCACTGTTGTAAGCAAATCGTCAACATATATATCTTTGCGAATGTTGTGGGAAATTTCTGGATGGTCCCTTTCGCATTCATTTGCCACTTCATGAAGACATCGAATTGCAAGACAGGACGCTGCGGCTGTTCCGTACGTAACCGTGTTTAATCTATATGTTTTAATTGGCTTATTTGGATGAGAACGCCATACAATTTTCTAAAGATTTCTTTGATTTGGCGCTAACAAAACCTGATGATACATCTTTTAAATATCTGCTGATAAGACAACAGAACGCAATCTAAAGCGAATCAGAATGGAAAATAAATCCTGTTGTAAAGCGGGTCCAATCATTTGTATGTCATTTAGAGATAAACCTGTTGATGTTGCACATGAGGCATCAAAAACCACTCTTAGTTCCGTTGTCAGACTGTCTTCACGCATGACTTCGTGATGAGACATGAAGTATTCTGGAGTGTCTGCTGCGTCATCTGTTTCTGTCATATGATCAAGCTGTTCATATTCTTGTAAGAATTCGACATAATGTTTACGTAAGGTTTCATTTGTACAAATCCTTCGTTCTAAATTTAGAAACCGTTTCGTTGCTGTTAATCGTGATTCCCCTAAATTTTCTGGACTTGTTTTGAAAGGTAATGAAACGATATACCGGCCTTCTGCTGAAATAGATAACGTTTCTTTGAATACCCCTTCACACAATTGCTCTTCGGCTGACAGGACATAGTTTTGGTTTAAAACTTCTTCAATTTCCCAGAATTTAGAGAGCTGCATTTGCACCTCGTTATGTGCATGCATTGCCTTGGAGAAATTGTTTACTGTTTTCGTGCATGTCGCTTTAAAGGGACCAGCGATAATCCATCCTATCCTGGTTTTTTGCAACAGAGGAAGATCCGGAGAAATTGTTCGTCTTCCAATGTACAATAATTTCCAAAACGCATCAGCGCCTATTAGTATGTGAATCGAACCGGTGATATGAAAGTCCATTTTAGTGGGAATTTTGAAGTCAATTCTGATAGCTCGTTTGTTATTGTTTCTATGACAAAACAAGGTAACTTGAAGAAATACTGATTGCCTGTCGAATGAATCTCCAATTGACACTTGTATGTAAGTGGAGCAATAGAATTTCCTATTCCCACTACTGATATATTGAAAACCGCAATCGCAATTCTCCCTTTGAATTTCGCACGTAAACCCTTGCGGTTGACAACAATGCATTCGTGTGTGTTGCTAGAGGGCAATTTGTTGCTTGAGAGTGTTCTGCTTTACCCGATTGTGAAGGTGATTGATAGTTATTATCAATTTGATGTTTGCGCGTTTCCTCGGTGGATTCATGCAGCAAAGTGTTGTGTCTCGCATTGCAACCTTTGCATCCTGACAACCAACAATCTTTCGCCTTGTGATTGGGTCGTAGGCAATTGTTACATAGCTGTAATCGCTTTACTAATGAGATACGATCTTTTACAGCCATGTTTATAAAGTGAGAACACTGGAAAAGACGATGGTTATTCTTGCAATGTGGACAAAACATTTTGGACAATGATTTGTTGTCCTGCTGATTATTTGAACTTAGAAATCCTCTGGTTCTGTGCCGCTTTGCTTCTTTGTCAGCCTTTTGAAAATTGGCATCGATTGTTTCTAGAAGATCAGCACGTTTTGTGCTGTCAGTCAAATGTTGCCCTTTCCTTTTCCCATTCACGTGAAGTGTTTGTATCGAATTTGCTTGAAACGATGTAAATTAGAAGAGTGTTCCATGACTGAACCGGCTCTCCTATTTGTTCAAGTGCGGTTGTATGTTTGTTCAACATATCAATGACATCTCGAATATTTTGAGCTGACTCTTTTGGATATTGAATATTCAATATTGCCCTTATGTGATTTTGAATTCAAACTCTTGGATTATTGAAGCGGTCACATAATGTTTTCCAGGCTATTGCGTATGCGTTGGCCGCGAATTCGACTGACTGAATGATTTGTTGCGCTGGACCAACCCTGTTGCGATGCCCTGAGGTAGTGATACTTCTGAATGCTATTTATGTTAGTGTTTTCATGAATCAATGATTCATAAATATCCCAAAAGTCCATGCATGAATCATAAGATCCATCAAATTTTTGCAGCCTTATTTCTGGTAATTTTACCGCTGCTTGATTTTGGGTGCATTGATTTGTCGAGTAAACACCTTCATATAATAACTTTGCCTTTCAAAGGATTGAATGAAATCTCTTTTAAAATTCTATGCGGTCTGTATATTCATCTTCTGGCGACACGACTAGACATTCAATTTCTGTTTGAATCGCTACTACAATTCGATTATTTTGGCTCTCTCTGTACATATATTTCAAATATAGTTAATTTACGCTTAACCGATGTTCTTTTACGATTTAAAAAATCGATAATTTTTTCTTGCTCCGACATTATTTCAAGAAAAGAAAATTATAATTTCAATAAACAAAATTAATACGACTAGAAAAGAATTATTGGAAGGATTTATTGGGTAATTGCTGGGATAAAAAAGGATAAAAGATCAAAGGAACTCACCACCTTTCGGCTTGCTGCTTGCTAGACCAGTTAAGTACTCTTCGCTCTCTCCCCGCTTAACTAACACACTTGATTTGGTTGATTGGTTAAATTTTTCAAACTCTGTTTTCTGGGTTTTTCTTGATTTTCTTTACTTCTGGGTATACGGTGCGAAGGACCAATGTTCGTGCACTGGAGTGATACTGCTGGGTTTAAATTTGTACACTTTATTAACCAATATTTGAAGATATTAGGTTTGTTCTAGCAAATATTTGAAACGGTTCCAAACCGTCCGGAGTTTGTGCAGATGACCGAAACATTCGTATACATTCGCCTGCGCAAACTCCGGATGATTTGAAACCGTTTGAAATATTTGCTAGAACAAACCTATTACACCCTAATTTTTAAGGTATCTGTATTTTTATTTTATTATTTGTCGGTCTCTCTCGGTTCGTCTCGTCCATTTTCGGGTCCGAACCCTCTCCCGATCTGGCTAGGACAGTGGCGTGGACATAGTGTGATGTGCATTTTCACACTATTCACAAGTGCATGAGAGTTATAGAGAGCGCTATCTGAGTTATGCATAAGTTTTGGCATTATTGGTTCTTACTTTTTTATTGGTCCTTTTTTTTGTTGAGGATGCGAATGAAAATGCATTGTTACTACTGTTACTTCAGCAACTATGTTCGGGACAATTTTGACAACAATTAAAATGCTCATAAATGCTCTAATGGTCTAATACTCTATGGCATGTAGTTTATATATTTCGGTTTCTGCAAAGAGTAATATTTAAGTTGACCAATCAGAAAATTTGACTGAACTGAAACTGAGGGATGTTGCGTATAATGAGTGAAATCGGAAAAGTTTTTAAAAATTCTTACAATATTAAATACTTTATTTCTGAAATACAGTAAATTTTTAATTTTTTAAGTAAAGTATTTGGATTAGTTAGTAACTTTTAATATATTCGCCTTCCTCTACTACACCCCTGTATTATATATCATATATGCTTTGAATTCATTTTATTCTGTTACATAGGGAATCTTACCAAAGTTATCGAGTATTGAACAACTTTTAACTATAAGCTCTTTAGTACCCCAAGATGCCCAAAGGTAATATCTGTCAAATGTATTAGTGCATATATTTAATTAGTCATTTCTAAATCTAGTTGTTCCAACACCCAACTAAATTTTCTGCTTTTGTTAAATGGTATCATTGATACTATTCTGCCGCTTAAAGACGTCACCAAAAAAATTAATCAGCCATTTTTTGTCCAACTAAACCATCTCCTGTCTGTAAATGATTTTGAAGATATTCGAACAATGATAAGGTTTAACAAGTATTTTATTAAATCATTCCAATCATTATAAAAATGTTTTTTCATAGGAAAACTATATGTGATGACGCCTACATAGCAAAAGGGAAGGAGGCGGATACTCGAAGAATTTGGGCGATAAAATCAGGCGTTAATGGATTTTTCGACCTGATAAGGAAAACATATTCAGAGAGAGTGGAAGACATGAGAGGTAGTTCTATATAAGATATTTTGATTAAAATATATTTTCTTATTATGAATAATAATTGGAAACGTATTTTGATAATGATCTCTTCAGAATACGTGAAATCGTTGGCTGATAAACACGATTTGCCTCTTATACTATCCAACAATAACAAAAAAGGTTATCATATTGTTCTGACTTTAAATAAGGCACAAAAAAGATGCATGAGGACGTCGGCGTTACCAGAAGAGTTTATACAGGTAAGATATATGTGCGTAAATAATACCATATAGTAGCGTTGGAAAAATCATGCCTTGCTTAGTGTTTTGGGGGAATTATTACAAGTCTTACAACCGAGTTAAGAGCTTATTCTCTTAAACTCAAAAAATTAACCACTAATCACCAAAATACCGATTTTTAAATTCTCCAGATATTATACAAAGACTGATTGTAATAGAATTACGTTGAACAAATGTTGAGTTTACTGATTTTTTTTTTTTGACTTTAGTACGAGGGTTGCTATATATGTATCCGGAATTGGTAATAATGGTGTGTGTTACTATGGGCCATCTGACATATACATCGTAAAGTTTGACATTGTTGACTGAATACGTACTCAGAACGTTTAGTCATACGTACACTTTTGGTGTTGTTTAGTGACTTGAAAATTTTATCTCAGTCAAAGACTGGAACTAACTCGTGAGAATTTTTGTGGACTGATTTACTACGACTTTCGACGTGGATTATCTCAACAACAGTGCATCGATCAATTCGATTCGACTTGTAGCGATGAAGCACTATCTAAAACCACTGTAAATCACTGGTTTAGTGAATTCAACCGTTACCGCCGTTCGCTCATTGATGAATTTAAAGAAGGTCGTTCAAAATCGGTTGTTGTGCCAGAAAACCTTAATACTGTGCCCGAACTGATAATGCAAGATCTTCATGTGACATACTATGAGATTGAGGCATACCTGGACATTAGTGTACCAAGGCATACAGAAGATTTTGCCTGTAGATTTAGCCGTGAAAAAGATTTGTGCGCCTAGGATTCCGCATAATTTGACAATCGCTCAAAAAATACTTGTGCCGATTGGTGCAAAGAAATGCTCAAAAAATTCAAAAATTCAATAGTGGTCAAAATTCAATTACGTTGAACAAATGTTGAGTTTACTGATTTTTTTTTTTTGACTTTAGTACGAGGGTTGCTATATATGTATCCGGAATTGGTAATAATGGTGTGTGTTACTATGGGCCATCTGACATATACATCGTAAAGTTTGACATTGTTGACTGAATACGTACTCAGAATGTTTAGTCATACGTACACTTTTTGTGTTGTTTAGTGACTTGAAAATTTTATCTCAGTCAAAAAATGGAATTAACTCGTGAGAATTTTCGTGGACTGATTTACTACGACTTTCGACGTGGATTATCTCAACAACAGTGCATCGATCAATTCGATTCGACTTGTAGCGATGAAGCACTATCTAAAACCACTGTAAATCACTGGTTTAGTGAATTCAACCGTTACCGCCGTTCGCTCATTGATGAATTTAAAGAAGGTCGTTCAAAATCGGTTGTTGTGCCAGAAAACCTTAATGCTGTGCCCGAACTGATAATGCAAGATCTTCATGTGACATACTATGAGATTGAGGCATACCTGGACATTAGTGTACCAAGGCATACAGAAGATTTTGCCTGCAGATTTAGCCGTGAAAAAGATTTGTGCGCCTAGGATTCCGCATAATTTGACAATCGCTCAAAAAATGCTTGTGCCGATTGGTGCAAAGAAATGCTCAAAAAATTCAATAGTGGTCAAAATTCAATTACGTTGAACAAATGTTGAGTTTACTGATTTTTTTTTTTTGACTTTAGTACGAGGGTTGCTATATATGTATCCGGAATTGGTAATAATGGTGTGTGTTACTATGGGCCATCTGACATGTACATCGTAAAGTTTGACATTGTTGACTGAATACGTACTCAGAACGTTTAGTCATACGTACACTTTTTGTGTTGTTTAGTGACTTGAAAATTTTATCTCAGTCAAAAAATGGAACTAACTCGTGAGAATTTTCGTGGACTGATTTACTACGACTTTCGACGTGGATTATCTCAACAACAGTGCATCGATCAATTCAATTCGACTTGTAGCGATGAAGCACTATCTAAAACCACTGTAAATCACTGGTTAAGTGAATTCAACCGTTACCGTCGTTCGATCATTGATGAATTTAAAGAAGGTCGTCCAAAATCGGTTGTTGTGCCAGAAAACCTTAATACTGTGCCCGAACTGATAATGCAAGATCTTCATGTGACATACTATGAGATTGAGGCATACCTGGACATTAGTGTACCAAGGCATACAGAAGATTTTGCCTGCAGATTTAGCCGTGAAAAAGATTTATGCGCGTAGGATTCCGCATAATTTGACAATCGCTCAAAAAATGCTTGTGCCGATTGGTGCAAAGAAATGCTCAAAAAATTCAATAGTGGTCAAAATTCAATTACGTTGAACAAATGTTGAGTTTACTGATTTTTTTTTTTTGACTTTAGTACGAGGGTTGCTATATATGTATCCGGAATTGGTAATAATGGTGTGTGTTACTATGGGCCATCTGACATGTACATCGTAAAGTTTGACATTGTTGACTGAATACGTACTCAGAACGTTTAGTCATACGTACACTTTTTGTGTTGTTTAGTGACTTGAAAATTTTATCTCAGTCAAAAAATGGAACTAACTCGTGAGAATTTTCGTGGACTGATTTACTACGACTTTCGACGTGGATTATCTCAACAACAGTGCATCGATCAATTCGATTCGACTTGTAGCGATGAAGCACTATCTAAAACCACTGTAAATCACTGGTTTAGTGAATTCAACCGTTACCGTCGTTCGCTCATTGATGAATTTAAAGAAGGTCGTCCAAAATCGGTTGTTGTGCCAGAAAGCCTTAATACTGTGCCCGAACTGATAATGCAAGATCTTCATGTGACATACCTGGACATTAGTGTACCAAGGCATACAGAAGATTTTGCCTGCAGATTTAGCCGTGAAAAAGATTTGTGCGCGTAGGATTCCGCATAATTTGACAATCGCTCAAAAAATGCTTGTGCCGATTGGTGCAAAGAAATGCTCAAAAAATTCAATAGTGGTCAAAATTCAATTACGTTGAACAAATGTTGAGTTTACTGATTTTTTTTTTTGACTTTAGTACGAGGGTTCTATATATGTATCCGGAATTGGTAATAATGGTGTGTGTTACTATGGGCCATCTGACATGTACATCGTAAAGTTTGACATTGTTGACTGAATACGTACTCAGAACGTTTAGTCATACGTACACTTTTTGTGTTGTTTAGTGACTTGAAAATTTTATCTCAGTCAAAAAATGGAACTAACTCGTGAGAATTTTCGTGGACTGATTTACTACGACTTTCGACGTGGATTATCTCAACAACAGTGCATCGATCAATTCGATTCGACTTGTAGCGATGAAGCACTATCTAAAACCACTGTAAATCACTGGTTTAGTGAATTCAACCGTTACCGTCGTTCGCTCATTGATGAATTTAAAGAAGGTCGTCCAAAATCGGTTGTTGTGCCAGAAAACCTTAATACTGTGCCCGAACTGATAATGCAAGATCTTCATGTGACATACTATGAGATTGAGGCATACCTGGACATTAGTGTACCAAGGCATACAGAAGATTTTGCCTGCAGATTTAGCCGTGAAAAAGATTTGTGCGCCTAGGATTCCGCATAATTTGACAATCGCTCAAAAAATGCTTGTGCCGATTGGTGCAAAGAAATGCTCAAAAAATTCAATAGTGGTCAAAATTCAATTACGTTGAACAAATGTTGAGTTTACTGATTTTTTTTTTTTGACTTTAGTACGAGGGTTGCTATATATGTATCCGGAATTGGTAATAATGGTGTGTGTTACTATGGGCCATCTGACATATACATCGTAAAGTTTGACATTGTTGACTGAATACGTACTCAGAACGTTTAGTCATACGTACACTTTTTGTGTTGTTTAGTGACTTGAAAATTTTATCTCAGTCAAAAAATGGAACTAACTTGTGAGAATTTTCGTGGACTGATTTACTACGACTTTCGACGTGGATTATCTCAACAACAGTGCATCGATCAATTCGATTCGACTTGTAGCGATGAAGCACTATCTAAAACCACTGTAAATCACTGGTTTAGTGAATTCAACCGTTACTGTCGTTCGCTCATTGATGAATTTAAAGAAGGTCGTCCAAAATCGGTTGTTGTGCCAGAAAGCCTTAATACTGTGCCCGAACTGATAATGCAAGATCTTCATGTGACATACCTGGACATTAGTGTACCAAGGCATACAGAAGATTTTGCCTGCAGATTTAGCCGTGAAAAAGATTTGTGCGCGTAGGATTCCGCATAATTTGACAATCGCTCAAAAGATGCTTGTGCCGATTGGTGCAAAGAAATGCTCAAAAAATTCAATAGTGGTGCATCAAAAACCGTGTATAACATCTACACAGGTGACGAATCTTGGATCTATTCGTATAAGCCCAAAAGTGGACAACAGTCGACTGTACAGGTCTTTCAAAATGCGCCAAACCCTACAAAAGTTGTTCGCGCAAGAAGCACCTCGGAGCAGATGATCGCCTGTTTTTTTTTGGGATAGACTTGTGTAATGTGGTTACTGTGCTACTAAAAAATCACGGAACGATCAATTCTGAATGGTACACAACCATTTATATAAGTAATGTCTGAATGACTGAGGCGTGTTCGTATATATTTTTTCCTTTATTTGGGTTTTTCACCACGATCTAAAACTCAAAAAATATTTAAAATATCTGTTCTTATGTAAATAAAGAATCACTGGGTAAAAACAAAAAACCAAACGGAGACAAATTTTTTTTGTAATAAATTTGCCCAACGAACAAAATTTTAAAAATATAAAAATGTTCTAACAAATATACAAACTTTTAACGTTAACGTTTCGGGAAGTATTCTCCTCCCATTTTCAAAACGAATCTAATCTTTGCCAGAGATCTTTGAAGAAATAAGAAAAAACAACCAATGACCATCTAACTCAACAACTCAATATTTGACCAGTTAAAACATCGAATTGAAGAGTTCCTCGGCATACAGCCCTGATGTGGCACTCAATGATTTGTTTTTGTTCCTCTCTTGGAAGAATAAACTACGTGGTTAACGATTTTCGACGCCAAAAGAAGCGGTTAATGCATTCAAAATGCATGTTTTGGGGATACCTCAATCGGAATGGAAATAGTGCTATGAAAATTGGTTAAACGTATGCAAAAGTGTATCGATTATAGCGAAGAATATTTTGAAAAACCATACAATCATTTTCAATGATAATTATTTGTTTTTATTTATTATTCCAGATATATAAATAGCAACCCTCGTATTTTACATTAACGATTGTAGCAGAAGGGTTGATCTGTACTTCTTAATAGCAACTTGGGTTGATTTACTCAAGAAGTAGAAGAAAAAGGGTTATTTTAAATATCCCACAATAGGAATAAGGAATATTCAGAATACCATTTGGTCTTTGTATGCGTTACATTTGTTTGATAATTGAACAATGGAGTTCAGTTACAGGGAAATTTTGAAAAGTGTGTCATGTGTACCACAACGGTTCACGGATAATGGTATTGAACATAGTACTCTATGTATTGTCTAAATGGTTGTGGCGTGTTCATATAAGTAATGCCTGAAGGATTGTGTCGTGTTCATATATTTCTTTCCTTTATTTGGGTTTTTCGCCACTATCTAAAACTCAAAAAATATCAAAAATACCTGTTCTTATTTAAAGAAAGAATCACTGGGTAAAAACAAAAAACTAAACGGAGACAAAGTTCTCAGTGATTCTTTTTTGTAATAAATTTGTCTAACGAACAAAATTTTAAAGATATAAAAACGTTATAAAAAATTTGACAAACTTTTAACGTTAACGTTTCGGAGGGTACTCTCCCCCCGTTTTCAAAACTAAACTAAAAAATAAATTATATTAATTTGTAATATATAAAGTAACGAGTGAAAGTAAATATATTTTTTTGTATATGTCAACGATACTTACATTGACAACAATAGATTTTCATGACAATGACATACTACCAAAAATATATATATAGGTAATGTTTACTGTGTGATTGCTTATTGTACTGATTGTGTATTCATGTATTTAAACGTGTTTAATTGTATTCTTTAGATTACAATCGGGAACCATATTGAATTTAAATCTTAAAAACCGAAGGCATTACAATACAGTTATTTTTATTTAAATTAATTATAGCGGTTTCTTTTAATCTTCTGTATTTTGTTCCGATTCTTTTAATACCATTTTGAAATTATTCCAATTGATTTTTTGACCCGATTCCCATGCGTGATGACAAATTCTAGATTTATTAAAATCGCCCTTTCTAAGAAGGTTTTTTTACCTTCTCTCTTTCACTCTAACATTTATAAACCACATTTTTGGTATTTTGTTGTGTATTGTTTGGTTTAGTCTTTGTTAATAGAGATCTAAGAGTATTTTTTGTTTTAAATGGCGTTCTTATGTTGTATTTGTTTCCTACTTTTTTAATTGTGTCAGAAATACCGCGGATAAAAGGAATTGTGAGGTTAATTGTTTGAGAGTTATTATTATTGTTATTAATAACTTGTCTGTTTTGTCTAGTATCAACATTTTTAAACGATTTATCTAAAAAAATTTTTGGGTAATTGTTTTTTATTAAAATGTCTTTTATGCTTCTTGCTAATCGATTTGTTTCTTTTTGTTGTGTATCACTGTCAGTACAAACAAGTTTTGCTCTGTCATATAAACTTTTAATTACTCCTATTTTGACCGATTTTGAGTGATTTGAAAAGAAAATGAGATACCTATCTGTGTTTGTCGGTTTT
Organism: Cosmopolites sordidus; assembly: GCA_031761425.1. Taxonomy (NCBI): domain Eukaryota; kingdom Metazoa; phylum Arthropoda; class Insecta; order Coleoptera; family Curculionidae; genus Cosmopolites; species Cosmopolites sordidus. The sequence goes on along the minus strand of JARFXV010001808.1, from coordinate 106,028 downwards.
CTGTAAACTGTAGTTTTTAATGTGTTGTTTTGTTTTAATATTAAAGTGTCGAGGAATGGCAATTTATTCTCCTTCTCGATCTCTAAAGTAAACTTAATTGTAGGCTCTCGAGAATTTATATCTTGTAGAAAAATATTTAGATCGACAATGCTATGTTGCCATGTAGCAAAAATATCATCAACATACCTAAACCATATTAATGGCTTTTTAAGAGATTTATTTAATGTCATTCTCGAGTTCCTCCATAAAGATATTACTCATCAAAGAACAAAGAGAAGAACCCATTGCCATTCCGAAATTTTGTTGATAATAATCATTTTTTAATTGAAAATATGTGGTTTTTAAGCACAGAGTCAATAATTCCAAAATTGTATTTATGTTTAGTTTAGTGCGGCCTTTTAATGTTGTGTCATGTTCTAATCTCTTTCTAACTTTTTAAAGGGATTTATCAACTGGTACATTAGTAAATAAACCCACCACGTCAAAACTAACCATTAAATTTTGGTTTGTAATTTTAATGTTCGAAATTTTATCTAAAAAATCTGAAGTATTTTTAATATATGAATTTGTTCTACCCGAAAGTGGATTTAAAATGTTTAATAAAAATTTGTGCTAGTTTATAACATGGGGAATCTATACTACTAACTATAGGGCGAAGTGGTATATTAGTTTTGTGTATTTTTGGTAGACCATAGAAATGAGGTGGTTTACTATAATGTGGTGTAAGTTGTGATCTTTCTAGATCTGTAAATTCACGTTTGTGTTTATATAATGTATTGTAAATTTGTCTCTCTATTTTTGATGTTGGATCTGTAGGTATTTTAGTGTAATTTCCCTCATCAATTAAAGTTTTAATTTTGTTATTATATTCTGTAGTGTCCAGAATAACTGTGGCGTTAGCTTTGTCTGATGGCAATATTTTAATAGATGTGTCTTTTTTTAATTTATTTATAGCTAACCTTTCCTCATTGTATAAATTTGATTTGATTTTAAATTGTTTTTCTAAGATAAGTTTTAACCTAATTCTGTATTCATTTGCACTTTCCAAAGGTAATTTTTGAGCAACAGACTCTACTGCCGAAATAAGGTCTAATTTAGGAACATCTTTCGATGTAACATTTATTAACATTATATATTGTATAACATTTACTTTTTGAGTTTTAGAGAGTGGCGAAAAACCCAAATAAAGGAAAAAAATATGTGTGTTTATATATTTATTTTGTTTTTTTTTGGTTCGCCAAGATCTAAAACTCCAAAAAATATCAAGAATATCTGTTCTTATGTAAATAAAAGAATCACTGGGTAAAAAACAACAAAAAAATGGCAAATTTATTGCAGAAAAAGCATCACTGAGAAATTAGTCTCCGTTTTGTTTTTTTACCCAGTAATTATTTTATTTACATAAGAACAGATAGATATTCTTGATATTTTTGAGTTTTAGATCGTGGCGAAAAACCAAAAAATATTACTCTATGACCGAAAAATAAATAAAATATATTGTCATTTATTGACATTACTGCACTATAACTTAAATGTCTGGCTTGTTTCGCGTAACATTTATCAATTTCAATAAGTAGTAGCATTTCTACAAAACTAGATGAAACTGAAATATAAGCTGAATGTATGCAAACAGATTTACCATTATCACAAATTCATATTGATATGATCAAAGTAGTTAGTTCGTCTAATGGAAAATAATGACCGAATTTTCGCATAACCAGGATCGCCTTATTTGAATAAATACATACATGGAGTTTTCGGTTTGTCCGGAAAGTTTGTAGGAATTTTTTAAGAGAAAGATAAAGGCAAATATTACATATAGATATTAATTTTGGTCTATTATGTAACGACCAATATTATTTACAACTTATTGCCATAAATTACCATCTTTACTGCTAAAAAATATTAATAGTTTTTTTTGCATCTACATCTGTTTTAAAATATTTCACATTTAAACAAATTTGGATGGAGCGGAATAAATGGTAATCCGATGGTGCGATGTTCGGCGAGTAAGGTGGATGGGGCAAAACATCCCAACTGAAGCTTAACAATTTTTGTTGGGCTCTAATTGGAACATATGGTCCTGCATTGTCATGATGAAATACGACGTCTTTGCTCACTGCTTTGTCAACTGCTGCCTTCAGCCGCTCTAATTGTGAATAGTGGAGGTTAGCATTGCTGGTTTGGATGGAAGAAGCTCAAAGTGTATGGGTCCTTTCCAATGCCACTAAATGCAAAACATAAATTTCATCAGATGGATCGATTAAACCGCTGACCCTAGCAACTCCCATGGTGTTTTTCGTTACACATTGTTATATACAATCTACTTTTCACCATCAATTACCATCTGCTCCAGAAATGGAGGCTTATAATTGTTTTTTTTAGCAAAATGTCACACTAAGTTGGTGAGATGTACGTACCCATTTTGTTTGATATTATCAAAATCGGCCGAATTACCAGTATTTAACTTATCTCACAAATCGTTGTGGGGGTTCTTCAGCTATTATGACCTTTTTTTCCAGACCAGATCGAAGTCGGTCGTCCTGGTCAAAATTTCCGCCCCTGAACCGACCAAACTAATTTCATCATATGTGTGTTTTCCCCAACAGAACCTTCTTTGTAAACAGCACAAATCTTATTTTGGGACAATGTTCTTGTCCTCAGTCTGTCAGATATGGAGAATACGGTGGACGAGGAAGCAAATTCGAAGTGCAATTCATGCAATTTACGCATCGTTGATAACGATTTGTGACAAAACGTTTCTTAAACGTTCTTTAAACGCACCAATAACGCTGTGTTTCATGCTTCATTCATTATTGATGGTTTTACCATTTTCGAGATAATCGATGAAGAATATCCCATTGCATCCAAATATGCAGAGGTTATAATCTGGCCATCCAATTGTTGTATTTTTGGTCGCTTTGAACGACTTTTACCGGCTACTGTCCACTCAGCTGACTGCCGATTTGACTCAGGAGTGTAGTGATTGACCCAATGTTTCATCCATTGTCACATACTGCATGAAAAAATATTTTTTATTTCGCTTAAACAGCTCTAAACATTGCCCAAAATCATCAATACGTTGTTGTTTTTGGTCCGCAGTGCGCAACGCTCGGTACCCATTTCAATTTACAATTTACCCATTCCCAAATGTTCATGCAAAAAGTTATAAAAAACATTTCCTTTCGATATCTTCATGATATCAAATATCTTCTGTAGCTTTACTTTACGGTTTTGTGAAATAATTTTATGATTTTTTTTAATGTTGTCTGATGTAACTACCTCATTTGGACGTCCAGAGCATTCAGCATCATCGGTGCTTATACTGCCATGCTTGAATTCAGTATACCAATCAATTATAGTGTATTTTCCTGGGGCAGAGTCATCAAAAAACAAACCTTAATTAACCCAGGAAATTCTTTTTTTTTATTGTTTTGAAAATAACAAAAGTAGCGTCACTTAAAGCATAACTCCGAAACTAATAGATTGTCATTACATTTTGACACATGACGTTTCAAGGTTGGCACAATCGACAACTGGTAAGGATTTTTCGTGACGCCATCTATATGTCAGACCGGAGACTTATTGACCAATGTGTTATGGTGATTGTGCCCCTTAATATTAAGTAATTACAAACTGATCTTAGTGTTTTACATTTTGAAGAGTCTTGTCAATAGACGTAACATGTGAGGTTCCAGAAAACTTTGATAGATAAACAGATAATTTCATGATAGTCACACAACACTCCAGGCTTATTGAAGAAATATCCATAAACTGTGAGGTGGTAAAATAATCATATATAAATGCAGATAATAGTGACCAAAATGACTTAAATATAACACAGCACAGATAACTAGCGATGACTATAACTGGCTCATATGTTGTTTTAAAGACAAATCTTATATAGGAAATTAAAGAAATTGTTGTTTGGTTATGAGAGAAATTTGGAAAATCTTCGAAATACTAATGAAGGTTATGCTTCAGACGCAAGGATGTAAGAAACTGACAGGATGAGATAATATGGGACACAACATAGTGAGAATCGTAAAAGGTACAGTTGGCGGTTATCCACCATTTGTAAGGTGGTGAAAAAAAGTCAGTGCTGCATCATGAATAGATATCAGACCCGCTTGTTTAAATATGGGAAGAAGTAACATACGAGTGGGGATAAATCGTTTTTGGCAAGACTAGGAGGCCCAGAACTATGAACTGCACGAAAGCGCGGTTAAGTGGGGCATACAGAAGCATAAAGGAATCATCCATAGTAAATTTTAATACGAATTATTGATTTATAAATATGAAGAAAGCAGCTTTGTCTTTGTCAAAAAGTCACTTGAAGAGTTTTGGACTCCTGTCCATAGTTTATTACTTCCAGAATAGAAAGCTGTCAAAAATGCTTCTTAAAAATTTGACATAAGGCTTTAAGGAACAATAGAAGTGCAGTTCAGTACAAAGGCGTTTTCTGCAGTAATGAATCATGGATAATTTATTATTAGTGCCTGGGGTCATGGGGCTATCTGGGAGATATCACCAAATGTCTGACACCTACAGTATCTCAACGAATTGAGAACGAAAGACTTCCTTCTAAAGACATATTAGGTCCACGAGTGAGAAAGAAAGAACAATCCAACAAGACTTTGACGGTAATCATCCTAAGTTTATTAACCCTAGGTACGTTGATAATTCTAGGTATTACAGATGGGAGGGGAAGGGCTCAGGTATCTCACAGTTCAAAACTTCCGATTGGCTTTGGACGCCATTCAGCTCTCGCCACGGTTGAAACAATAGCTTATTTAAAATTCAGGGACCCCGGATTCGCCAAAGTCATATTTGGTGAAAAGTAAGCGGCTTGGGAGGCGTACCGAAAATACGTGTGGTCAAAGAAAATAATAATTTGGTTGTGCAACAGTGACTCTCAGTAACCAAAGGTGAAAAAATTTTGCACCCCGAATTTGGTTTAAAAAAAAGTTTCTTCTCGTTGGGCGGTTGTATTCATTTATTGGTGAAAATCTTAAGAGTTAATCAAAAACGTACAAGCGAATCAAGGAAGGAAGGTTGAAAAGATTTCCGACGGTGGATAAAACCATCGCTTTGATCTGAACTCAAAAATATAAAACAATTGGAATTGTGGTCTAAGAGCTGATGGCCTTCACAAACCACTTTTTTTGCCGACATTATGGACAATTTGTTTTAGGATTTGAAAGGGTTCCTCGTATTGATACTAATCACATGGGCAAACACTAACTAAACCAAAGGTAATCTAAACGAAAAATAATCCAATATTTTGTGTCTTGTGAGTCTAGATGTTTTCATTACCAGAATAACACCACAGCTCACAGGAGTTACTATTCTATGATCGTTATCCACAATGCTGATTTTGAATAGTCTTCCTATTCTCCAAATCTGATTCCTAGCGGTTTTTTTTTCATTATTAAAAGTGATCGCTTTCGCGATTGATTGACTGACAGGACCAGAAAATCCTTCAGGTTCTACATATCAAATATCTAAGAAATTATGTTGCAGTATAAAATTATTTCAGATGTCCCACGTTTCCTTGTATAATAGGGACAATATTTCGTAAACGTTCCTCGTATTTTTTTTAAGTTTAAACTATCTCTCACAACGGATTTCGCAACCTCTATTTGTCATCAGGTAACTTCGTGTTGAATATTCACAATTGGCAGACTCTCCCAAGAAACTGCAAGACTTGCCTTATATGTGCATGTTATTATTCAGACATATTTGAGTATACCTAGCATTACAAATTTATGTTTTTCTAATTTTTAAAATTTTTCCGTATAACTTTTACCATCTTTGTAAGATGACATAACAATAATGCGTTGTTTCTTCGTGCGGCGTTACTTCAGGTTTAAAAATCACAATAATATCTGATATTAAGTGTTATAGTATCATGGTTGTTAACGCTACAGAGAAAAAGTATAATAATATTATTATACAGTGCTAGCCAAAAGGCTCCTCTCCCCCTTTTATCTTTTGAACGGTTATATTGAAAGTAATGAAATTTGGAATGTGAAAATGACTGAACGTAAACTTCTTTTCTAGTGATAGCTGATAACGTGATCATCATAGCTAGCGATACAGTGCCATTGTGACCAATAATTTTCAATTGGATCGTATGGCAAGTGCCACCTCATTTGAAAGGTATTTAAAAGACCTATTGAACCATACTAATTTTGTTTGTGAATACAGATTCACAAGTCCGCCCTTACAGTAAATGTTCAAAATGTGCTCCACCTACTTCGTGACAGTAAAACATGCTATTGGTAAACTTTTGTCGCACTCGTTCAAATGTTTCAGTAGAAATTGCTCTACACTCTTCAATAATTCGTTGTTTTAAAACATCTATACTGTCAGGTGTTGTAGCATATACTTTAGATTTAAGGTACCCCCCCCCACAGAAAAAAATCCGAAGGTGTAAGCTCCGGTGACCGAACCGGCCATTCTATCGAACCTCGCCACCCAATTCATCTACCAGGATATCCCTGATCCAAATAATGTCTTACACTCAGCACAATAGCGTAAAGGAGCTCATTTTCAAAGTCAGCAAATTCATCTGGATTGTCTTCCAGAATTTCGAGAATTAGCGGCCCAATCGCGGTCTTTAACATCTCCAGGTACGCTTTACCGGTTAAGTTGCTGTTCAAAAATATAGATCCAGCTATGTGGTTTCCCAGAATATCTGCCAACACATTTACTTTTTCTGGAAACTGTATATGTTTTTCACTGTGAGGATTTGTATCACTCTAGTACTTTACATTTTGAGTGTTCACATTTCAATTGAGGTAGAAACTACTTTTTTCACTAAAGCAAATTCTTTTTAAATAATCTGGCACTTGATCAATTCTAGTGGTCATATTTTTACAGAATTGCAGTCTTCGGTCGGGATCGTCATCTGAAAGTTGATGCACCATTTTTAATTTATAGGGGTGATTTTTTTTTAACACCCGGTGCACCGTCCTTCGATTGACTTTATAAGTACATGCAACTACAACAAGTAGGGTTTACTGCCATTTCTGCAACGAACTTTTTCTGCTAAACTGAATTTCTGCTAAACTGAAATGTTAGTATTTGAGTCCAAACAAAATTAGTATGCTTGAATAGGTATTAATATCTTTCAAACAAGGTGTGACTTGCCATGGATCCCATTGAAATTTATTGGCTACAATGCCACTGTGGCGCCATCTATGATAATTACGTCATCAGCTATCACTAGAAAAAAAGTTCACGTCCAGCCATTTTCACATTCCCAATTTCATTAGTTTAAGTATAACCGTTCAAACCGTATAACGTATAACCATAATATTATGAACTTAGAATATATGTTGACCTCTTGAGCCAACTCTATAATACTCATACGACTATTTTCGAGCACCAGGTTCTTGATATTGTCGATGTTTTCGTCGTTCGTAGATGTTAAAGATCGATCAGAATGAGGCAAATCAATTACCTCTTCTCGATCCTCATTGAACATACTGAGTTTGAGAGTTTATATGAGAGTTTGTTTTAAATTGTCTATGTCAATTGAAATTTCGTGTGCCGAATCGCTGGAAATGTTGCAGAAGACCTTTGGTGAGTCGCGCATATCAAAAACACAGGCATATGATTGGTATACAGTTTTTCGGTACAAGAATTTTTTAAGTAATGTCTGAATGATTGTGGCGTGTTCATATATATATATATATATATATATATATATATATATATATATATATATATATATATATATAAATATATATATATATATATATATATATATATATATATATATATATATATATATATATATATATATATATATATATATAAGCCGGTCGCGTTGGTGCGGCGGTAAGAGCGTCTGCTTTGCCGAATCCGCGCTGGAGCGGTAGCTGGTTCGATTCCAGCGCTCGGATGGTTATTTTTCTTTCTTCTGTCCGTTTATCTTTCCTAAATGTTTCTGATTGTTTCTAGGCAAGAGTGTAAAATCGCCAGTTAAACGCCAGTTAAAGGCTGGGTAAGGCCGGATGCCTTCTGAGAAGTGTTCTACGTTGGTCACTCGCCAGACGGTAGGTTTCCTGATAGACCGTCCTTCGATTGACTTTATAAGTACATGCAACTACAACAAGTAGGGTTTACTGCCATTTCTGCAACGAACTTTTTCTGCTAAACTGAATTTCTGCTAAACTGAAATGTTAGTATTTGAGTCCAAACAAAATTAGTATGCTTGAATAGGTATTAATATCTTTCAAACAAGGTGTGACTTGCCATAGGATCCCATTGAAATTTATTGGCTACAATGCCACTGTGGCGCCATCTATGATAATTACGTCATCAGCTATCACTAGAAAAAAAGTTCACGTCCAGCCATTTTCACATTCCCAATTTTTCATTAGTTGAAGTATAACCGTTCAAAAGATAAAAAGGCGGGAGATAACTTTTGTCTAGCATTGTATAGTAATGATTATTTGAGCAAAATGTATTGGAAAGCAGTACAAAATGCAACGCTATGAAAAACACATGTTATTTTTATAATTTTATTTACTCCTTGACGGAATTATGTAATAATAAAAAAAACTTAAATTCTATTTACATATGATATGATAAGTATCAAAAATCCAGCACGATTAGTGTAACTCAATGTAGCTCTATGAGTATATAACCAAATGCGAACCTATATTGGAAGTGTCTTAGTACCAGTATAAATGTAATTGCCTCACTTTAATATAATTTAATCATTAGTAATCATTCAATTATCTTTTAATGAAAATTTGTAAATAATTTTAAGGTTACTCGTATGGCAAATAGTTTTACTTTGAAAACGCCTGAATTAGTGAATTTGTCGACTAGAATAGATGATATCCTAAGAGATTTATTTACAGTTAGCAATATGTAAGTTTGATTCAGTAAAAAATTGATTATTTTATTAATAAAAATTGTTTATTTCTGTATTTTAGGATTGTGCACAAGATTATAATTGAAATAAAGCAGTTTACTCGGTTGTTTTATAAGTTGGTGGAAAGCGTAGCATATCTAGATGTATTACAATCTTTGGCAGAAGTTAGCATGGCAGGCAACTGGGTTAGGCCAGAGTTTAGAGAGTACACGGATGTTGTGTATGGTCGTCATCCAATTTTAGACTTTTTATGTAAAACTGTTTCTAATCCCATTGTAAGTATTAATATCCAATCGAAGAATTTCCCAATTTTGAAATGGAGATGTAAGAAGTAAGAACTGTATTAAATCTATGTAAAATAGTACCCGGAATTGATAAATAAAACACAAAAAAAATAATTCATCAAAATTTTCATCAAAGTCTTGATCGTCCTCGAAGTAGGCCCCATCGACAACAACACATTATTCGTAGGTTCATTGAGGTATGGCCTTCAGGTCATTCACCGAATTTTCTTTTATGGCTATAATTGAGTCAAAACGCCTTCCCCGAAGTGGTAATTTTTGGTTCGGGAACAGGAAAAAGTCACACGGGGCGATATCAGACGAGTATGGTGCTTGGTCGATGACGTTCGTTGTTTAGCCAAAAACTCTTGCACAACGACAGCTTTGTGCGGTGGTGCATATCGTGGTACAAGATCCATGAATCGTCCTTCCAAAAATCTGTCAGTTTTCGGCTGATACTCTCTGCAAACGCCTCATAACACCTAAATAGTATTCCTTATTCGCTTTTTGTCCCTCTGGAAGAAATTCGGAGTGCAACACATCACGGTAATTGAAGAAAAATAATCATTTTCGAGCAACTTCGACGCGTTTTTTTTGTGTTCCGGCTCCTTTTCGAGGCACCATTCCGAATACTGTTGGCTTGTTTATATGTCGTACTCGTAAATCCATATCTCGTCGCCCGTAACGATGTGTTTTATGAAGGTGGGATCCGTATAAGCTTAGGAAATCATGTCTTCAGCGACCTGTTTTCGATGCTCTTTTTGGACAAAATTGAGCTTTTTCGAAACCAGTCGTGCGGCGTCGGGTTTCATGACCAAAATATCGGTCATAATATTATGAACTTAGAATATATGTTGACCTCTTGAGCCAACTCTATAATACTCATACGACTATTTTCGAGCACCAGGTTCTTGATATTGTCGATGTTTTCGTCGTTCGTAGATGTTAAAGATCGATCAGAATGAGGCAAATCAATTACCTCTTCTCGATCCTCATTGAACATACTGAGTTTGAGAGTTTATATGAGAGTTTGTTTTAAATTGTCTGTGTCAGTCGAAATTTCGTGTGCCGAATCGCTGGAAATGTTGCAGAAGACCTTTGGTGAGTCGCGCATATCAAAAACACAGGCATATGATTGGTATACAGTTTTTCGGTACAAGAATTTTTTAAGTAATGTCTGAATGATTGTGGCGTGTTCATATATATATATATATATATATATATATATATATATATATATATATATATATATATATATATATATATATATAAAAATACTCAACTTCAAAATATACGTTGAATGGATCGGTTAGCCTAATAAATTAGGTGGCATTAATAACAATATTTTTTTAAAAATAATCTTTATAATAATTGAAGTTATTGATGACTGGCGAAGAAAATTGATTATTAATTAATATATTTTTAAAACATCATTGAATAAGGGGTGACAAATAAGCACAACATGTTGTATATATATATATATATATATATATATATATATATATATATATATATATATATATATATATATATATACATATATATATATATATATATATATATATATATATATATATATATATATATATATATATATATATATATATATATATATATATATATATATATATATATATATATATATATATATATATATATATATATATATATATATATATATATATATATATATATATATATATATATATATATATATATATATATACGAATCCGCGCTGGAGACTGGCGAAGAAAATTGATTATTAATTAATATATTTTTTTTAAAACATCATTGAATAAGGGGTGACAAATAAGCACAACATGTATATATATATATATATATATATATATATATATATATATATATATATATATATATATATATATATATATATATATATATATATATATACATATATATATATATATATATATATATATATATATATATATATATATATATATATATATATATATATATACGAATCCGCGCTGGAGCGGTAGCTGGTTCGATTCCAGCGCTCGGATGGTTATTTTTCTTTCTTCTGTACGTTTATCTTTCCTAAATGTTTCTGATTGTTTCTAGGCAAGAGTGTAAAATCCGACTACGAATTACCCCTCAGTCACGCCAGCTAAAGGCTGGGTAAGGCCGGATGCCTTCTGAGAAGTGTTCTACGTTGGTCACTCACCAGTCGGTAGGTTTCCTGATAGACTTATGGGTAGGCACATAACCAAGGGTTTATAGCCCGAGGGGGGTGCTGGCCCGGCTTTGTCGGAAGCTGATGACCGTGGTTCGGAACCCACGTTAAGCTGTAGGTCCAGTCGCCAAATAGCCTAGTTGCTGATGCGCCTCTAACCCAAACACTTTACTTTACTTTATATATATATATATATATATATATATATATATATATATAATATATATATATATATATATATATATATATATATTTCTTTATTTGGGTTTTCCACCACTATCTAAAACTCAAAAAATATCAAAAATACCTCTTATGTAAAGAAAGAATCACTGGGTAAAAACAAAAAACCAAACGGAGACAAATTTCTCAGTGATTCTTTTTTGTAATAAATTTGCCTAACGAACAAAATTTTAAAATTATAAAAATGTTATAAAAAAGTTTTACAAACTTTTAACGTTAACGTTTCGGATGGTCCTCTCCCCCCGTTTTCGAAACTAATATTAATTTGTAATATATAAAGTGACGAGTGAAAGTAAATATATATTTTTGTGTATGTCAACGATACTTGTTGTCAATGTAAGTATCGTTGGCATACACAAAAAAATATATTTACTTTCACTCGTTAATTTTTTAGTTTAGTTTTGAAAACGGGGGGAGAGGACCGTCCGAAACGTTAACGTTAAAAGTTTGTAAAATTTTTTTATACCATTTTTATATTTTTAAAATTTTGTTCGTTAGGCAAATTTATTACAAAAAAGAATCACTGGGAAATTTGTCTCCGTTTGGTTTTTTGTTTTTAGCCAGTGATTCTTTCTTTACCTAAGAACAGGTTTTTAAATTTTTTTTTGAGTTTTAAATAGTGGCGAAAACCCCAAATAAAAAAAAACAAGAATTTTTTGTCAAAAACTCCATAAACCTCATTGACCAGTCACCGTACTCGACTGATGACCCCGTGTGACATTTTCCTGTTTTCGAAGCTAAAATTACCACTTTGAGGAAGGCGTTTTGATTCAATTCAGACCATATAAAAAAATTCGCTGGAGAAGCTGAAGGCCATACCTCAATCAGCCTACGAATAGTGTATAGAGGATTCGGTCAAGCGGTGGCGTAGTTGTATAGGACTTGATGGGGCCTACTTTAAAGGCGACAAAATAAATTGTAATGATTTTTTTTTTTTGAGTTTTACATATTTCATGATCTATTTAAAAATCTGTATTATTATCGTAACTAAATTGTATATAAAAGCAAAGCTTAAGATATGTGTTCATTGGCATAAGGTAGCATACAAATGTTATTAAAATATCAAATGTATTTGCCGTACTGCCGTTTATTCTGTAGATAATAACATTATAAGTCTATTAAATACAATTTCCAATTTTATTGTATGAAAAATATGAACTTAGATTCAATAATTATACAGGTCGACATTATCTTTGTAACATTAATGAGTATGCTCTTGCTGCGTTTCGTTTAGGTAGTTATTAAAACACCTTTTCACAGAAATGGCCTAGCGCGTCCCATTTTTAAGTAACTGCTTCTCCTTTATATCACGGATTAATTGAAATTATTTATACCTGACTTTGGACTGGACAATGCAGGAATTACCTTAATACCGTAGAAGAGCTATTTCCACAGTATTCTATGAACTTTTAATGGCAGTTTTATTGTTTTCTATATTTTTGTTTGTTTCTGTCTCGTTTATAGTAGAGTTAAGTGATTAAGTCGATTTTATATAAAGTTCTAGTTGTCGATTTTGCAAAAATCCAATGGATAAGTTTTGTTATATGTACAGTGTGTTGCATTTAAGATGAATACACCCCCATATTTTCGCTATTTCAAGGAATAGAGAGTTGAATTTTTGCACAGCCATACAGGTTGATGGGTCACATTTTTCAAGGTAGTTCCAGCGTGTAACCTCTCTTCGACAGATTTTGCCCATTTTTTTTGTCACAGATTAAGAATAATGTTTACTAATAAATTCTGAAATTTAAGATTTTCTGACCGTTTAGAACGCGATATATTTAATAACAAAGTTTGCACTTTTCAGGGTCACTCCATTTAAAGCATGTAGCTTGTTTAAAGCAAGCAACTTCCTTTGCACCCAACTATTTTCTGTTGTATTAAAAAAATCTCTCGACAAAATTAAAAAAGGGAGAGTAAACAGAAATGTTGAAATAAATTTAAAAAATAGTAGCACTTTGCCGTTTTGTTTACGAGATATAACAATTTAAAAAATTAGTCATTTTACAATTTCAACGCGTGATTTTTATGGTTAGCAGTGATCTGGCAACGCTGTGCATACGGCTGTCTCGAATAGTGTAAGTAAAGAGAGATTAAGTTAATTAAGTAATTAGAGAAATTTATATTAATACAAACTTACTGAGCAGCTTTAGAATTTACATAAAAAAGTGATTTTTTATCTCCTTCATGTACTTTACCTATCATAACTTGAGTAACACAAGAACAATTTTTACATCTAACCCACAGTTTGGAATTGAGGCCCAAAATTTTTTCTTTTTCTAAATTTTCTAAGCATAAAACTGGTTTACATTTTAAACATTTAAAATATTTTCCAAGTTCTAATAACTCTGTGATACGCCGTCCTTCTCCGAGGTTAGAATTGACATTTTAATTTTTTTCGATTGATTTAGCTTTTTTTCTTTTGCTTTCTGCATGGCGGAAACATAATTTAAATTTTAGATTTTTTTTTTCTTTTATAAAGTGTCCTTTATGGTGTAATTGCTTTGGCATTTTTTAAATTAGTATTAAAAATTTTTTATAAATAACGCGATCGCATGAGTATACTAGCAGTGGTATATAGATATGTGCTCAGAGCAACGTTGCGAGATAATCATAACTAAAAATATTTGTTAGTATACGTGAATATCTGGTTGCCGAGATTTCACATTTCTGACAATAATAAATACTCTGATTTTACTGTACCATGCTTGAACTACCTTAAGACACTCAACTGAAATCTGAACTTTAAATTCAACCTGCTATGAATTCACAAACAGTGTCAATTCTCGATATTTTGCTTTCCGTTAGAGATATCGTAAAAAAGTTATTCGGAATATTATTTTAACCTAACATACTGAGGTTCATGACAAAATTCGCTTTTTTAATTTTTTTTTAACTAGCAATGTTTTTAAAATCCATCAAAAAGGTCAACCTCGTTGAATACACCCGCATCTTGAAGATAACAATATATTGGCGGCAAATCGAGCAAATCCATGCATGAGCTTTCGAAATTTATCGTCTCAACTGAATATTAGCAAGGATAAAATCAGAAGATGTTTCGTTCGTCACTAAATCAAGCCCTATAAACCGAAGTTGTTACATACATTGAAAGAATGTGATGATAATAAAAGATTAGACTATTTTTATTGGGCCTAAGGTAATTTTTTAAGTCTCAGACATTTCCTGAAGAACATTCTGTTTACTGATGAAGCTGCAGGTCAAACTGTAGGTACTAGGCCAGAGGTATTTCTCACTGGGTTATAAATTATAAAGAAAGTCAATATTCCCAGAAAGTCAATGTCTGGTGTGGGATTTTAGGAAACCGAATAATTGGTCCTTTTTTTTTTAATGAATAACTGTATGCTTGTCGTTTAGTTAACTTCTTCGATGGAGAATTTTGGGATGCAATTGAAAATCTTCCTCTTGATATGCGACATGATATGTATTTGCAGCTAGATGGTGCATCCATCCACAATTCCAGGATTGTTTATCAATGGTCAAACCAAAAATTTTCTGTGCGCTGGATAGGAAAAAACAGTTTTTTTCAACTGTGGCCTCCGAGGTCTCCCGCTATTATACCCCTCTATATTTATTTTTGAGAAATCGTCAAAGATAAAGTTTATAAAACAAGGCCCAGAAATCGAGATGAACTTTGTGCAAGAATAGAGCAAGACTGTCAAGAAGTCAGCATCCCGGAACTTAGCTAAACACAATCTTAAAAGAATCGAAAAATGTATTCTAATATATGGAGGACTAGTTGAGAGATATAACATTTGATAGTTAATTATTTAAACTTGAAGAGATTTACCACTAAACACCAAAACACTTTTTTGAACTGCTCGACGTACTTTTCGCTAACCATAACCAATTGAGATTAAATGATTGAGATTAAATCATCTTCTGATGATGCTAACATGGTTAGCGAAACGTACGTCGACCAGTTCAAAAAAGTGGTTTGGTGTTTAGTGGTAAATCTCTTCAAGTTTTGTGATTCACACTAAACTTGAAGAGTTAATTATTTGAGTTGAGTTAATTATTTGTATTATGAAAATTATTGTTGTATACTTTTCCCTAAATTTAATCAATTACCAAAAATTGTTTTCACATAAGAATAAAACAATTATTCGTTTATAAGTACTATTTATTTTAAATAAATAAAACTCGGTATGTGGGGTTAAAATAATATTTTTAACAACCTTTTCTAATGACTTTTTTCGGTATCTCTAACGCGAAGCAAAATATCGAGAATTGACCATGTTTGTGAATTTGTAGTAAGCTGAGTTTAAAGTTCAGATTTCAGTCGGGTATCTTAAAAATTGTGACCCATCAATCTGTCTGAGCAGAAATTTAAATCTGTATTCCTTCAAATAACGAACATATGGAGGTGTCTTCATCTTAAATGCGACACACTGTATATGCGGACGATTTATTTTAAAGCCACAAGCAGCTAGATCTATATGCGAGGAAGTCAAAAAAGCGTATTTTTTATATTTTAAATGCCAAATTGGAGATCAAGATAAAAGTTGGGCTCCTTATGGTTGCTGTGCGAGTTGTCACGTAAATTTATTGTAGTGGATGTATCGCAAGAAATATTCTATGCCCTATGGCGTGAAAAGACTCTACTGACCTTGTAAGTGATTACTATTTTTGTGTCACTAAACCAGAAGGGATTTCAAAAAAACAAAGGGACAAAATTCAGTATCCAAATTTACCTTCTGCACTTAGGCCAGTTCCTCATAGCCAGGAACTACCGGTACTGATTGCGCCTTTAAACCTAAACAACATGTTTCCGGGTGATTCTAATTCTTCATCAGGGTCTGATCCACAGCTTCTTGAGAACACCAGTTGTGACCCAACATGTTTAATTACCAATGAACCTCACTTAATTACTCAGGATAAATTAAATGATGTGGTATGTGGCTTGGAATTGTCAATACCAAAATCGAAACTTCATGGTTCCATACTTCAACAGTGAAACCTGTTACATAAAAATGCAAGTGTTTCACTTTATCGAAAACGGAATGTAACATTTTCAAACTTTTATAAAATGGAAGGATCGATATGTTTCTGTTGTGTATTTTCATAAATTCGTCGATATATAGCCTAAAAACAGTCTTACTTCATAATAGAAACACTCATCTATTCCTTTAGGTAATAGAGTGACAATGAAACAAACCTCTGAGAAGTTAGCAAACATATTAAATCGCGTTAAATATGAACAGTATCAGTGGGATATTTGTGAGGAATTAAAAGTTATAGGTCTATTAGTAGGAGTTGAAGGGGGTTTTTATAAAGTATTTCCGTTTTTTGTATCTATGGGACATTAGGGCAACAAAAGAACATTGCATTAAGAAAGATTGACCTCATAGAACTTCTTTTGAATCTGGTACTTCAAACATAAAATATGCCCCCCTTGTTAACCCAAAAAAGGTGCTTCTTTCGCCTCTCCATATTAAGTTTGGACTACTGAAAAACTTTGTTGAAGCCATGGACAAAAAGGGTAATGGTTTCAAGTGCCTAAAAAAATATTTCCTCAGATAAGTGATGCAAAACTAAAAGAAGGCATATTTATTGGATCTCAAATAAGGAAGCTTCTAGGTTATTTCCGTTTTCAAGAAAAAATAAGCGAAATGTAATTGGCAGCTTGGATGTGTTTTGTAAGTGCACTGATGAAAAAATTTCTGGGCAATAAGAAAGATTAAAACTATAAAAACCTCAAAGATGAACTCTACCTATGAAATACTAGGTCCTCGCATGTCATTAAAAATGCATTTTTACACTCCCATTTGGATTTTTTTCCGGTAAATTTTGGCACAGTAAGCGACGAACAAGTAGACGTACGATGTAGATGGACGATGGAAGCAATATACCAGGGATACTGAGACCCATCTATGTTGGGCGAATACTGCTGGTTTTTAAAAGGAGATGATGCTATAGAACACAAGAGAAACAAGTAAAAGTTTGTGTCGCTGTTTGATATCTCATGTAATATATTTTGTATTCACATAATACTCAGTAATGTTTTTGCATAGATTTAATACGTTTTAGATGTTTATATTAAATAAATATTAGGTGGTGAAAATATGTCATCTCCTTTTTTCACTCACCACCCACTCCCTGTAACAAAAAAACTCTTCGTGTTACAGCAATTAGCTTATCATTTTCGGATTTAGGACTACAAAATTTTTCATATACATCTATTGTCATAAATATTACCTCAAAAAAGTTTAAATTTGTTGACCTGTATTATTATGAATTATATTAATATATGTTTCGCTAACACAGCGGCTTCTTCAGATGTGGAATATAAAATACATTACTTCTATCTATCATGATTACAATATTACTTGAAAAGTATTTATTGTTTGATGACATTGGAAATACTTGTAATGTAATTTATTGTATCTGGCTCGGTTATGGCCCAAACATTTTTACTTTTCTTTTTCACAGTTGGAAATAGTTTAATTAACAAGTTTAACAAAGATATTTTTATCCATATTCCTCCATCCTTTTCAGCTATATTCCTCCATCTCCTCGTCATCTGTTCCTATTATCCTTTTGCATTCAGTGTTCTTATATTTTCTTTCGCCTGTCCGCATCTGCGGGTTGCCCTTTCGGTCTGTTCTGTGTTAGTTTCAATGTTGTTATCTCGCTTGTTGGTGTATTTTTTCCTCTTCCCATTATGTGTCCGTATCATCTTATTATTTGTACTTTAATTACTCACTATTTTGTCCTTTTCCAACAGCTTGTCAATCTAAAAGTTCATCAGGGTTCTGAACTCGGTGTTTCTCACTTTCTTTGCTTCCATTATTGCTCTTAATATTTTGCGTTCAAAAATATTTAGTTTATCTTTTTCTTTTGATGTTACTAATATCCATATGTTACTAATGCTCATATGTTACTAAGTGCCCAGACAGGGACCTCGACAAAGCGAATGGCTACGATGCTAGGGGTTACTCAAAGAGCCATTGAGCAATCAATGATTACACAGAGAGATAAGAGAAGAAATGAGTGGATTCGTCAGAAAACTGAAATAGCCGGAGCCGTGAGTAGGGTGACACAATTAAAATGGAATTATGCAGGCCATGTGGCAAGAACAACAAATAGTAGATATGAGTTAAGATCCTTCAACAGGGGCCATGAAGGTGGAAAAGGACTAGAGGTCATAGTTATGAGATGGTATGATGATCTGAAGACGGTGGCATGGTTGTCATGGATGAGAATCGCACAAGGTCGTGATAGGTGGAATCTCTTGAGGGAGGTCTATGCTTAGTATGGGTGATATAAAGACTAAAAGAAAGAAAAGAGAAAAATATCCCTAGCTTATTCCTTGTACTCATTCGCTTCTTTTGTATTATCATCAGTAATTTTTTGTTGCTACGGAATGCCCAATATTCTTTCTGTATATTTGTGCATATATAGTAGACAGTGTATTAGTCTGTTCGCCTATTATATGAAACTCATCAAAACGAATGGTCCCAAATTTGGCAATTCCCGTATCAAATAATGTATGTCAACAGTTAGGTTCGCAGTCATAAACATTCAGATAAATTCTATATAAAATCTAAATATAACAAAATTATTAACACCAAAACAATCTATTGTAGACGCAGTTTGGTAGATAATCATTCATTATTTAATTAAGGAAGATTTACGAAGAGATGGCGTTTTTTTTGTGTATACACATGCGAAGCCACTCTTGAATATTGTGTACCACATTTACCAATATTTCATACATTTTTTTCTGCTCTCTTACATAGAATAAATATTTTTCGAATTTCTAATTTCTTTTATGTGGACCTAGCATTATCATTCATCATTTTTAAATTTTTTTTTTATTAAATGACCTGTCTTTAATACTCTACGAGAGGATATTTACAAAAACTTTAACTACCCCAGAAAAAAACTTCAATTTTTAGATTTATAATACGATTTAATTCAGCATAATCACTTCTCAACGCTATTCGTTTAATGAATACTTCTATCTTTTTGATGACTGTGCGCTTGTAGCTGTATTTGAGAAGTCAAATTTCCTGCTCTGTCGACCTGCAAGAAAATATTATATATAGAATAAAGTGCGCTGGTGCTAAATTTGGACATCTAATGAGGAAAGTGTTCCTTAACTGAGACTTAAGGGAACACACTAACATCAGTGTACATCACAATACCATAACTCCAACCCTTCTGCATGGAGTTTAATCATGGGTTCTGTATCGGAAGCAAATAAAACAACGTGAAAGATTTTATCAAGACTGCCTCCGGAAAATCTTGATAATAAAATGGCAGGGCTATAGGACCAATGTAGAGGTACCTGAACGATCCAGCAGTTTGACCATAGAATCTCAGATCACGAAAGCTCAGCTAAGATGATTAGGTCATTGCCAGAAGATGGAGAATACTAGCATGCCGATGCACATACTCTATGGCAAATTAAAGAACAAGAAACTAAATCTGGGATGTTCAAAAAGAAGATATAAAGACGTAATAAAATCATCTCTAATGAAGTCTATGTCAAGCGTGTCCGAATGGGAAAAGACGGCAAATGACAGACCCAAATGGCGTGAGAAGACCTACAGAGTTGTGCAGCCAAAATTCAGGCGCGAAAAGCCAAACAGACTAGACCGAATGTATGACCTTACATGCCCAACATGTCGAAGAACATCTAGATCTAAGCTGGATTATCTGAGCCACTATAAAATCCATAATTCTTCAACAATGGATCAACAGAACTAATAGCCATGGCTGAAGACATATTCGTATCGGGTTGACAGCCATCATCATCTCATCTCTTTAGAAGAAATATTGTTATTTTGTTTTGCAATCCACGACTCCTCAATGTCAATTATCATTTTGCTTATCCCAAAATGTTCTTGCTTTCAATGAGTTTCTAAGGTTTGAAAAGAAAAGATAATTAAATTACTTTGACACAAACTAATATCGCAAACCTCGTCTTTTCTATACCCTATTTTTTCACAGTATAGGAAAAGTTTCGCTACTTATTTCTACTATACCTATCAATTTGAAATGAAAAGCATTCAAGCAATTAATCCTTTCCATCCTCACCTATGGAGCGGAAATTCCAACTTTCAGAAAATCAATGCTAACGAAACTATTGAGAACGCTCAAAAAGGTGATGTTTTTCCTCGGTATACGTCTAGGAGATACAGTTAGAAAAGAGTTAATTCATAGAAAAGAGTACACAGAACATATTGTGATATAAAGATAAAGCAAATTGATGAGCAAAATGAGCCGTCGTATCCTTACAAGATTGAGCGTTGAGAGGCAGACCAAGAGAATACCAAAATTGAGCTCACGTATAGACGAGAATCTACGGAAGACCCTTCAAACGTTCTAAACAATTTGTACCAACCCGATAGCAACTGCGTGGAATTGAATCCAATGGAAATGTCTAGAGAAGTGATGGTGATCTTCCTAGATGGTGAAGAAAATATGCATATTATTTGTCTAAGTTACATTGTTTCTTTTAATAAGCAGACATTTAATTTATTCAACTGGTTTTTATACGATCATTTTAATTCATTCTTACGTTATTATAGATAATTCTGAATTTGAATTGTTTTAGAATACTTGCGAACATTATAACCATCACATTATCACAGGTCCAAATGGATCTGGAAAAAGTATTTATATTCGTCAAGTTATGTTACTCCAAATTATGGCTCAAACAGGTAGGCTTTCAAGAAATACAATTTGATGATGGAATATCGATTATTCACCTACTTTTATTTAGGTTGTTATGTACCTGCAAAGTCTGCAATATTCAAATCAGCTGATAAAATGTTCGCTAGAATTTCTAATGGAGATGATATGGAGTGTGGAGCATCTTCGTTTGTCTTAGAAGTATGTGTCCTGAAAAATCAAATGCTTTGATGATTTGTTAACATTTCTGTTTTCAGATGAACGAAGTCAATTACATTTTAAACACTGTTACTGAAAACTCTCTTATTATTATTGATGAGTTATGCAGGTAATAATTCTATTTATGTATGTCTTTGTATAGCATTTTTTTTTAATTCCCAGATCGACCTCAGTAGAAGAGGGAACAGCAGTTGCGATGGCAATTTGCGAAAGTTTGATTAAATCTAAGGCATTTGTTTATGTAACAACTCATTATGGTTTACTTTCCAAGTTAGCTGATCTTTTTGTTAATGTTAAAGTGTAAGTATAAACGCATTTGAATATATACCATGTGAAAAAATTTTCATTTGGTACTTACGTATATTATATAAAATTTATCATAGACATTACTTCAAAGGGATATGTTTTATATAAAGAGAATATTATATAAATTAAAATCAATAATTAATATTGTCAAATACAGGTACAAGTAGTAGCGTATCAAGTAAATATGATGGAGGATATAATAAATATCATTAGATCTAAGAGTTTCGTGGAAAATTGAAAGGTTTCTATGTTCGAGCATAGTTAGAAAAAGCATAATAGTGTTAAGCAACGCCAAGATATATTGATTTTTTTCTAGGAAGACATTAATGTGTAACATTCATGTCATTATAAAAATATTTCATATTATTATATTATTATGTAGCTTAATATAAGACTCAAGTTCAACGCATTTCCAATGTATTGTAGTTCAAATATTTTTTGTGACCTTAATAGTTTCTCGTTTCAACAAAATCTCTACAGAAATGTTTGAAGTTTCATGAGTAGATAAGAATGAATGTATTTCAAATCAGGAAAATTCTTCAATTTTGTTAATATTTTCTAAATAAACGACAAAAACAAGTAATAACACAAAACAATAACTAAATGAAAAACAAACGCACAAAGCAAGACAAACAGGATACAATAGCAGACGTAGATAAAATGGAAATCGACAAGACTGTTTCAAATGCAGAAATTTACAAAAAACTAGATGAAATGCAAAAAAGTTTAGAATTCATTTCAGCAAAATTTGATGTAATGCAAGACGGAAATAAAGAATTGAAAAACATCCTAAAAAATCAAGAAAAAGACAACAAATTGCTGAAGGACAGAATGGCAAAGCTAGAAAGAATTGTAGAAAAAAGCGAAAGAGAAAAAATAAAAAATCATATTATTATAAGCGGAGTGGACAAAACCGAGCAAAATGAGAACACAAAGGAGATCGTAATAAAAATACTTAAACAAATGTGTTGTGATACAAATACCATTGAAAATATACAAAACTGTTGTAGAAAAAATATCAATAACGAAAATAACCCAATCATAGTTACACTAAACAACAAACAAACAAAAATTGACATAATAAAAGCACGTAAGGAAGTTGGAACATTACAAACCCGAGAATGTCACATCAAAGGGCGAAATAAAGACTTTTATGTAAACGAACATATAACAAACTTAACCGGGGAAATTTTCTATGCTACTAGACAACTAAAAAAGGAAAGAAAAATTAAATATACATGGATTCGAGATGGTGATGTGTATGCCAGAAAAACTGAAACAAGTGATAAGATAAAAATTAAACAACTGTCCGATGTCGAAAAACTAGAACAATAAATACAACTAGCAAAACAATAATAATTACATGCAACTACATAATAACGAATATCAAGATGATTAACATAATAATGCAAAATATAAGAAGCATCGGAAACAAATTTGAAGAAATTGAGATCATCCCAAAAACACAAAACCATCCGGACCTAATTGCCCTTATAGAAACATGGTTATCACCAGATGAGGAAGATTTATATAATATTAACGGCTACAATGCAATATTTAGATCACGCCAAACCAGAGGAGGAGGTATATTGATGTATATAAGAAATGGTATAGAATATAAAGAAAAAGTAAACTGTATCATAAACAAAATAGAAATAATAAATGTAGAATTAACTTCAGAAAATATATCAATACGCCTTATATATAAACCTCCCGATGTCAATTTTGACTCGATGGAATATACTTTAAAACATAATATAATAAACAGAACCAAACGTCATATCATTATCGGTGATTTTAATGTAAATATTTTGGGGAAAAATAGTTTGATTGACAGTTACTATAACATGTATAAAGAACGAAACTATAAAATTCTGAATAAAAGAAAGACGAGTGCATACACTAGATACAATGAAAATTCTAACAATACCATACTTGACCATGTAATTGACCTGGCAATTGCCCCGCAGCAAAGCCAAAAGGTCCGCTTCAGCAGACCTCCAGCAACAAGAAGAAGACCATGTAATTACAAATATTGAAAATAAGCTCGTTAACATGAGCATAATTTCTTCCGATATATCAGACCACAATATAATTAAAGTAACAATAGAACCACCAACAAAAAAAGGACCTACCTATGTACACTGCAATGCAATTAAAAGAAACAATGGAAAAACAAATAAAATGATTTCGGAATTAAACTATGACCAAATTAAATCATATGAAGATCTTTCAAAAACGCTACGGAGTATTATAGAAAAAAATATGTGCATTACGAAAATAAAACGAAGAAACGACTGCCCTTGGATAAATAGCAATATAATAAAAGAAATAAGAAAAAGGAATAAACTTTACAAAAAATATCGAAAACATCCACACAATGAACTTCCAAAAGTAAGATATATAGAACAAACACAATATACAACTCTTACATTAAAAAAAAAAATAAAACGTAATATTTTATAAGAAAATTCAATGAATATAGAGAAGACAGTAGAAAAACATGGGAATTTATTAATAGACAAATACACTCCAAGAAAAGTGATAACATTATAGAAATTATCAAGGAAGACGGAACTAGTAGCACCGATACAAAAACTATAGCAAACGAACTAAATAATTATTTTGCCACAATAGGTCAAAAACTAGCTGATAAACAAATACAGGGAAAAAACAAAACCACCACAACAACTATAACAAATAAAATATATAATAAATCTGATGTTAAAAATGTAGAACAAGAAGAAATAGAAAGAATAATACAAGACTTGCATCGACATAAAGCCCCAGGATTTGACAAAATAACAAATGACGTGATCAAGAATAATAAGAAAACCTTAATACCAATTTTTACAAAGCTAATAAATAAAATGTTAGACACAAAAATATATTCACAATACCTAAAACAATCCATAATAGTTCCCATATACAAAAAAGGAAAAAAGAATGAAACACAAAATTACAGACCAATTACTTTAGTATCAGCACTGAATAAAATAACAGAAAAAATCTTACACAACAGAATGATAGAGCATATATCACAAAACAACATCATAAATATAGCACAATATGCCTTCCAAAAGAAATCGAGCACGACTTCAGCTGTTTATGATTTGATAGAAAATATTAAACAATGCATAGAAAAGAAACACACGGTCCTAGTAATATCTTTCGACATGAAAAAAGCATTCGACACAATCAATAAAGAAAAATTACTAGAAAAACTCATTCCATATGGATTTATTAATTACATAAGAATAATTGAAAGCTACTTGATGAACAGACCCCAAAAGGCTGAAGTAGGAGAGACAGAAAGCAACACTAATACAGCTGCGTACGGCTTGCCGCAAGGAGGTAACCTGCCACCATTGCTATATATACTCTATACAAACGATTTATTCGAAGAAAACTTCACTGGAAAAATGTATGCTTACGCTGATGACTTGTGCCTGTTGTATTCTGACAGTGATTACAACAGATTACAACATAATATATATAACGATATGAAAAAGTACGCACTATGGTGTTTTAACAACTCACTCACAATAAACGAAACAAAAACAGAATACATAATATTTAACAAGAAGAAACAAGCAAGAGACTTAAACATAACGATAAGAAACCAAAAATTAAAGGAAATTTCCGAAATTAACTACCTAGGAATTAAAATACACACTACCTTAAAATGGGATAAGCATATAAATAAAATAAAAAAAGAAAATGCCAAAACAATTACTTTGCTCTTAAAAATGAAGCACATCATACCAACAAAAATGAAGAAACCACTGTACCATGCACTATTCTCATCTAAAAATGCTTATATGATTAATACATGGAGCAATACTACAGAAAAAAACTTAAACATACTACAAAGACAACAAAATAAGACATTGAAAATATTATATAATCTCAACAGACTAACGCCAACCGAAGAACTATACAAGAAAACAAAAGAACTAAACATCAGACAACTAATACAATATCACAATATACTGCTGCTGTACAAAATTCAAAATAAATTAATAAAGACAACTATCACATTTACGACAAACAAACAAATACATACATACGAAACCAGAAGAAAATCAGACATTAGAGTTCATAAAAATACAAGATACCGAAAGACATAATAAAATTAAACCTAAAAAATTTTATAAAGAAGCTTAAATACTTACTACTAGAACACAAGATCTGAGCGACATCGACTAACAGTTGAAAAAAAACCATGACGCCTTCGATACCATCTGCCCAGAGAGAGACCTAGAAGACTTCAAAGTGTTGCAGATGAAGAAGGATACAACCCACAACATGAATCCACCAACAATAACAAATAGATTTATGTTATAATATAATATACAGTTGTATATGTTAATATTTTTAATATATAATATATATAATTCTAATTCTAAATGATTTTATTGCTATGACAGGGTGTATTGTCTGCTTAAAACATCATTCTTGCTCTATTTCTAGAAATTTAATTCAAATGCTATTTTTACTATATTGAAAGATTTCAATAAATCTTCCACGTCCAACATTCAATTGGAAAAATCAATGGTTAATAGTCTTTGAATTATGAATCGATTAATTACACTCAATCACATTATTCTTTAGGGTAAATTGCTATGGTGGATATCTAGTGGATTCCTTTTCGCGATTTTTAAGCCATGTGATCAAAATTGATCTGGACTGAGTCATTTAAACCGAGCGCGTTTTATAAATCGGTAGTTTTTTTCTTAGGTTGGTACAACCTTATGTGACACATGAAAGTTTGGGATCGATATGTCAATTAGTGCTTGTTTGTGTCACGAAAAGTTACTCTGGCTATTTTTATGGATAAAAAAATTGAACAAAGAATTTGTGCTATATGTTGTGTTTCCAATGGAATTTCTGTAAAGGGTGCATTGAAATGTTGCAGATGGTTTATGGGGAATCTGCTATCTTAAGAACCAGATTGTTTGAGTGGCAAAGAACATTTAGTCAAGGCCGTAAGATCGTTGAAAACTTGCCCTATGCCAGTCGGCCATCAACCTCTGTTAACGACGGTAACATCGAGAAAATTAAAAAAATCGGGCCTGAAAATCGTCACGTTGCCATCTCAACACATTTTGATTGATATTCTGGGCATGAAACAGGCCATCTCTTACAGCTTTAATTATGCGTAATTTATTGAACAGATGACGAAAATAATTTATTTTCTTCTCCAAACTCAAATATCCTCTTCGTAGAACGTATTTTGACTTGATTGAAGACCAATTCTTCTATGGGAACCTTTGGTGTGAAACACTAAACTTGAAGAGATTTACCACTAAACACCAAAACACTTTTTTGAACTGCTCGACGCACGTTTCGCTAACCATATTAGTATCATCAGGAGATGATTTACTCTGATTCTAAAACTAAACTATGTTCTATTTATATGAAAACCATACCTAACGAAGCGTGTAAAAATCATGAACCGTGAAGTGTACTAAGCCTTCAAGACGGAAAAGACGGACGAAAAGCAAATTACATTGTTTCTAATCCAAAAGTGCCAAGATTGTATGCTCTACCAAAAATTCATAAACCAGGAAAATCAATGAGACCAATTGTATCAACCATTGATTCTCCAATATACAACTTGGTAAAGTGGTTAACAAAGGAATTTGAAAATCTACCAAACCAACTAGCTTCCTGTTCTGTGATAAATTTAACCAAATTTATAGAAATAGTCAAAAATACACATCTACAGGAAGGTGAGGTTTTGGTTTCCTTTGACGTTTCATCGTTGTTTCCGAGTGTTCCGATTCCACATACCTTGAAATACCTAAGGGAGTTACTCGAGTTAAACGGTTTTAATAACAAGATTGTTTCTGAGTACATCTCCTTAACAAGATTATGTATGAAGCAAAATTGTTGTCAGCTTAATAACAGGTTTTATGAACAACAAGAAGGAACGGCAATGGGCAATCTTCTGTCACCGTTCTTAGCCAACTTATTTATGAGTAAATTTGAAACCGAGGCAAAAGATGAATTTAGTTACTTTCCGAAGGTATGGTTAAGATATGTGGATGACATTTTTGCCATTTTCGATTCGAAAAATGAAAATTTAGATGATTTTATAAAGAACTTAAATAGTAAATCCGAAAATATAATATTCACGCATGAACTCGAAAACAACGATAGTTTACCATTTCTGGATGTGGTAGAAATAATTAAAATAGGTTAGATTTTGATATTTTCAGAAAAACCACCACCACTTCTAGATACATTCCTAACGATTCAAATCATAGCTTCCAAAATAAGATGACTAGTTAAAATTTTATGAAAAATAGATTAATTAATTTTCCTTTAAATAAAGATAATTATAACAAAGAATTAAAATTAATTAGGGAGGTATCTGAAGTGAATGGTTATAATAAAAACATTGTAGATAAACTAATTAGAAAACATATGTTCAGAAAATTATTGAAAAAATCTTCGACTTTTCAAAAGGATCAGAACGCAAAGAAATTCATGGTAATACCATTTGATGCCCAGTTGACAAGAGGACTAGACAAAATTTTGAAAAAAGTGGACATTAAGGTTGTGTACAAACCATATAATAAATTAAGAGAAGTTCTGGGTAATCCAAAGGATAAAGTAGAGCAGCATGAAAAGTCGGGGATTTACGAAATTAGTTGTCAAGACTGTGATCGAAAGTATATTGGGCAAACAAAAAGATCCATATTGACAAGATATAAAGAACATATTGCCCACATTAGATATGGGAGAAATGAAAAATCTTGTGTTGTCCAACATGCAATCGAACATGACCACAGTATAGATATTAGTAATTTAAGGCTAATTAAAAGTGTTAATTATAATAGGGCTTTGGATGCATATAAAAGCATTCAAATAGAAAAATGTAAGAAAATCATGAACCGAGATAAAGGACCGATTCCTTTCAGTCAACTTTTTCAATTATTAATGTAAGGCTTAGTACACTTCACGGTTCATGATTTTTACACGCTTCGTTAGGTATGGTTTTCATATAAATAGGACATAGTTTAGTTTTAGAATTAGATTAAATCATCTCCTGATGATGCTAACATGCTTAACGAAACGTGCGTCGAGCAGTTCAAAAAAGAGTTTAGTGGTAAATCTCTTCAAGTTTAGTTGATTGAAGACATTAAAAAGAATTCGCTGAAGGAAATAAAGGTTATTCCGACCGAGGCATATTTCAATCAATGCATCAATTCAATTCATGCATCAATGGTTGGATTAAATCAAATGGAGCCTATTTTGAAGGCGATAATAAAGATGTATATTAAAATTGCAAAAATGAGTTTTTTATCAATAATATATTACCAGTAATATTATGCAAAAAATTATTATTGCCTATTCGATACGAGATCTGCTTACAATTTATCTGATTATCAGCTTGTTTATGTATATATATATATATATATATATATATATATATATATATATATATATATATATATATATATATATATATATATATATATATTATCAGCCAGTGTCGATCCACTGCAGGATGAGGAGGTCATCATCCTGACCATCTCTTCAGCGTGCTTCCAACTTTCACAGTCCTCTGCCATTCGGGTCCTATATAGTTAACGATGTCATCAGTCCATCGAGCTTTCGGTCTTCTTTGCGGACGTTTGCGATCAAGAGGTATCCACTTCAGGATTACCCTGGTCTATCTGTCGTCCCATCGCCTCGTTACATAGCCTGCCCATCTCCATTTCAATTGATTCACTCTTCTAATGATGTCAAGGATTGTCAACGGGTTCAAGCGTTACAACCCGAAGATTATCCTAGAAGAGTTGAATTTTGTCAGCGGCTTTTACATCCGTACAACAGAAACGAAAGTTTTACCAAATTTATTATTTACAGCTAGAGATGTATATACGTGACGTAGTTATGCATATTATGACGCTTACAACTTTTTAAAATATTATATCTCAGGAACGGTGGCTCTTAGGAAAAAAATGGTAATTTTACGATAAAACTTACCGTTGTGATGGAAATCGCGAAAAACCAATTTTTTGACTTTTGACCTCGAGTCAATTTGTTTCCAAGCACTATCTAGATTGATCGAACTATCATGTTTTTGAGGCTTAAGTCAGTACTGTTTAACACTTTTATTTTCTTCTTTATTGTAATATTGTAATATATCTGGTTATATGTCTGGTAATATGTCTGGTTTTACATCGCAGTGCGTTACTTAGTCTTCCGAACAACAATCTGGTTCAATTCAGCCCAATCTGGTTATTGTTTGTATATTGGCTATTTACATATCTTTATTTGTGGTTATCCTTTGCCCTAGATCTTCTAGCACTTCCCGATTTCTACTATTTCTACTATTTCTTCGGTCAGTATTATCTCTTCATGTTTATTCTCCGATATTCTCAATATTTGAGTTTTTCTTTTATTCATCAGTCTTATCGGAATATTGTGATATTACTATTGATTCAATCTTAACTTTACCATATATTATGCATTGAGTTTTTTTTTCTAATAGGCGACTTGTTTTACATTTACTTAGTTCGTTTATCGGAATTTCATTTTTTTCCTCTCTGTTATTCTGAGGTTATTTTGATTATTTATGTTGAAACTCTATGATATACGTTACTGATTTTTCTCATACAATTTATTTTTATCTAATGCTATATTTAGTAGTTAAACTATAATATTAAATTAATATTAAAATAATATTATAAATTTTCCAAGGAACATTATTGATGACGTTTTTGAACAAGTAAATTTTCAGGTGGCAAATGGAAACTGTTCCATGTGGAAATACAAATAAATTAATTTCAATGAAAATGGATTATAAGTATAACTTGGTTCCTGGTATCACAACTGTATGTAGTTATGGAGTGTACATGGCAAAGGATATTTGGCCAAAAGAAGTTCTAAAATATGTGGAGCAATTTCAAAAACAGATCACAAGAAGTTTATTGGTAATTTTTTTATATGAACTCTATTGATCTGACTGATGCAAAAATAATATTGTTCGTAAAATATTCAAAAAGTAACCGATCTTAACTTTAAATATGGCACTAGGTGCATGCTGTAGTTAGTGCTTATAATGAATATAATTGAATTTACTAAATCTATTTCGAAATCGTGTACAATAACATTTGAATTAGTTCGTAATTCTTTGAACGACGTAAAATGTAACGATTATTTCTCGTTCATCGAAGAACCTCGATGCTATATAAATTGCTATATACAATTGTTATTCCAAAATTTTGACAACAGAGTGGACGTATGTGGAGCTGCAGTATGTGATTTGACACATATAGTCTATCGTGTTTAAATGTCATACACTATGTTTCAATTATCAATAAAAAGCTCTTTGAAGTCAACGTAAATTCTGTATTTTATTCAAGAATTTGTAGCGTTCACAAATTCTCGATCGCTACTCTCAAGATCATTTCGGGCGAATTGTATTTGAAAGAGCACCTGTATCATTTAGGATAAGGCCAAGAGAGTCTATCTCCAAATCTCGAGGTGAGCGGACATTTTCGCGCCTTACCATTCCGACAGAGAGGGTTTTACGACCCGGACATTAGAGAAGCAGGTCAATTCGGGACCAGACCGTTGAAGACCCACTTATGTCGGAGCCGAAACCATACTCTTTTTTTTAGGACCTCCTTACACAGTAACCGGTTAGTCAGGTTTCAGACTATAACACAAAGTATATTAACGAACTGGGTGGCGCCCGTTTGACGCGCAGCTTTATTCTGTTCAGGAATAAAGCTGCGCGTCACCTTCTCCCCGGTGCTCCCGGCGAACAGCTGCCGTCGCTGTGGCCAACATTTTTTGAACTGTTTACAAAGAGAAAAATAATTGGTCATAAAAACCGCTCAATTTTTAAGACCCTTTATATGATATTACTTATTGAACAATCAGGCTTTATTTAATACACCAGAAGCATTAACCGTAATCAGGTTTGGATCATTTAATCCCTGTCAGATGAGGTTGGGTCAAATTTTGAAGTCAAATTTACGAGAGATAGGCATTCATATTCAAGTCAGCTAAAAAACTTTCAAAAATCTCTATTTGAAATGTCCTTATAGGTGTGCAGTCATGGAAGGTGAATACTGCGTATATTATTGACTCGAATACGCACTATAAGCCTTGACTATTCACCCCTTTTTTTCTGAGTCTCTGGTTTTTCTTCTTTTGGAATTTTCTGATCTGGTTTCATGTAACTATTTCTTGTTTAAGAAATTCGCTATTTAATAAAAACTCGCTGGAAGACAGCCATTATTCGATTTTGCTGAAGTTTCAATTTTCATTTGGTATGGTTTATTATTTAGATAGTAATTTGTAAAGGTCGTAACTTATTATGCTAATCCTTAGCACAAGCATTTGTCGAAGTATTGTTTCCATTCACCAGGTTTTTACTATTTATCTGAAATAAGCCAACTGTATTTGGAATAAATATTTATAATAATATCAAAACAATAGATTGGCAATACGCGTACAACATATGTGCTCAAACTATTAATGACCGCATGATATTTATTAATGATCGCTAATTTATACTATGAATTCATTACATTTCTGTTAAAGAATCCAAAATTTGCAACTTTGGATCAACGAATTCGACTTAAACACGATCTTACGTGCAAACTCAAAAAACTCAAGCTCTGTGGAAATCTAACGGTTACAAATCTGAACAAATATTTTGAGGAATATACTGCCCAGCTAAAGGCAATAAACTCTTCTGATCCTGAGAGTGATTTCAATTTTTCAGCAGTAAGTCTTTGAACTATTTTATATGTCAAAAAGTTGTAATCTATTTTATTTTCTTAATCCAGAATGAGAATTTCTTAATAAGACATTCGATATTTGATGCATTTAGCGATACTGTTAATCCGAATTCTCAGGAGATACATTCAATACCTACTTTCTCGCCACAGTCCCTAAATAATTTTTCACAGGTAGGTAGGTTGGTTTAGCAAATATTTTATTTTCTGGTATTTGTCTGCTTGTAGTTGTCAGAAGTGTCTTTATCTACAGCTAAACAGAGAATGAGGAATATTTTTACACCAAACTCAGACTTGGGTTTATCCCAATCCACAGCGGATATTTCCTATTTGATCCCGGAAATAAATCTTAGCCATGGCGAAACAGAACCTTCACTAAATTTGAGTCCCAAAAACGCAGGCCAAGAGAATAGTTTGAATTTGCAAAGCGGTGAAGAACTTGTTGAACATTTTTCGGGCGTTTCAAACGTATATCCAAGACTAACATCTACCCTAAGTCAACAAGACTACATAAGCAATGATATAAATAAAAGTGTCCCTGTTGATGCAACTACTTTAGTGCCTGAGAAAAATATTTCAGGGTGTTTTAGTCAAAACACAGAAAAGCTACATATGGAAGAGGACTCTCCTGATACGTTTATTGAATGCAGCGGAAATTATTCTAGAGACATAGACATACAAAGACAATCTGCTGAGAAATACAATGATAACAATCAATATCACATATTTCCAATCGTTAATATTGTAGAAGGCCTTGATGAACCTAGTGGAGAATCTTCGATTAAAAGTGCTTATTCTCAAGGCGAAGTTTATAGATTGCCTCTTAGGCAACATTGTGGCAATAAAATCAGCAACATCAGAAGTTCTAGCAATACAAATAGTCATACACCAAATGGAGATTCAGCAAATACTGAAAAAGGCTCATCATTTGAAGGCTTTAATTTTAGTGCAGACACCTCAGTTTATGAAGCAGACACTTTAGTGATAGAAGGAACAGATGATGAAATAGGGGTCCATGGGGAAAACATTTCAAGGATAAGTGGATTGGGAAGCCCACATTCGAGGCATATTGAGACAAATATTGTAAAAATTATTAACTATGCCGTTGATTACAAAGAAAATGACGATACGACAATTATAAACGGTATGTATCACTAGATATGTTACATAATACGTAGGAAATTAGTGTATTATTTTGTTATGTTACTATATTTTTTAGACAGAAATATCAGAAGCCTATCAGAAGTTTCGCGGAAAAGGAATTTAGACGGTCAAGTTTCTGCCGCAGACACAATGTTTAAAAATGGTGTTGTCGCCGAAACGCCAAAACATATTCAGAGAACGCAACAAACTTTTTCAAGCCTTAACACTACAGAAAGTTCTCCTTTCGGTAAGAGTACATTTTTAACCAGAGTTTAGCTGGAAGTATTGAAGATATTTATATTTCAATTAATTTTTTTATGAATATTTTTTTTAAATATCATATAAATCATACAAACAGTTATTGAAGTATTGTGATCATCATCAAAGTACACTAGCATGTCTCGTCCATTACATGACAAATCCCTCATAATAGTTTCTATAAGGCTTAGGCTACATTACTTTTTCTTCCAACGAGTAGTTAATCGCGGGAGACGCCCACACTGCAATTAAAAACCACGAAACTGTCCGCGATCTTCACTATTTGAAGATGGATTTTAAGAGAGCAGTATGTATTGTTGCTAATACTAAAAAATAATCGCCAGTGCGTGCGCGCTAAGTTCTATTGGTTACAAATTGTGCGCGGTTTTTACCCGTGAGCCATTTTGCAACATTTCACGGTTTTAAAATCAGTCGCGGGAAAAAAGTGCGGCCGCTTGTATTAGTTTTCTTGGCTCACAAAATCACGCGGTTAAAAACCACGGCGGTTTAGCCGTAGTGCCTGTCTACTTGATCGTACTAATTCTCAGTATATAATAATTAACTGTATTTATAAATACAGGTAGTACGACTAGACGAACACGTCCCATTCGATTACTAAGAGCAAAAATTCATCCTCATCTTAACACCGGTTTCGTTCTTTAAAAACTCATCAGTAAGGCTTGGATGGATGCTTTTCGCTCGAACTGATCGAGGCAAACCCAGTCGTCTTTAATACCGAAATTCGGTCAGTATAGATGAACGTTATTCTGGGTCTGATTTGATTACTTCGAGAGAAAAGCATCCGAGCTTAACTGATGAGTTCTTAAAGAACGAAACCGGTCTTAAGATGTGGATGAATTGTCCCTCCTAGTAGTCGAACGAGACTAAGTACGCCTAGTCGTACTAGCTGTATTTATAAATACAGTTAATTATTATATATTAATAGTTGCTACTTATTTCCGTTTCTCGTATCTGTAAACTGTCTATCGCATTTTCAAACTTAATGTTACTAGGTAAAAATCAGGATCTTCGAAATAATGTGGAAAGTGTATTAACAAACCATTCAAATATTCAGTAAATAGATTTTTGTTTGCTTCAGTCTTAACTCTGACGTGAAAATCATTTAAAAGCGGAAACATTTTTTTAATGCATTCACTTTGCCCTTTTGAATCAGTGAATGCATTAGTGTTCTTGTATTGATTTATTCAAAATATTCAATTTTTAAAAAATGTCTACCAAATAGGCAAGCTTAACAATAAAATTATCATTCCTAAACAATTTTTCCTCTTCATTATGATTTTCATCAAGAAAAATTGCAATTTCTTATTTGAGTTCAAACACCCTTGCTATCACTTTTGAATGGGATAACCAGTATACTTCACATCAGTATATTAATGAGGTATAATCAGTTTCTATATATTCAACAGTTTTTCAAAGAACCTAATTTGTTATGGGCTGTTTTTATGTAGTTTATAGTTTTCCTAACTTTTGTACAAACGTTAAATTTTTCCGTTATATTTTTTGAAGCACACAGTGCTTCAAGTTAATTTTGGATGCTTTTTTTAAATGTTATGAATGTTCACTGCCTTAGACCCTACTTTGTATTGTCTATCCATTCGAGTTCCATTCATTACTTGTATTGCATCTATAATCTCAGTTTTTTGCAGTATTTATTCATTTGATATTTCATCTTTTATTGTGATTTCCAACACAAAACATTCTGTGGCTCTTTGAACAACTTTATTCTATTTATTGATAGTTGTCTCAACGTTAAAGTCTCGAACTGTAGAACTAGAACCGGCCAGATACATTGATGAAAAGTTCTGCGCTTAAGGCATACAGGGATCTTCTATTTAAAAACTTGTTTGAGTTTAGAATATTCAACTCAGGTCAACCTTATTCTTCGTTTAATCTTACATGTATGCTCATCGTTGCCAAATTTAAGCCCATGTACATGTACAAGATGTATGTAACTTTAAGAACATCTGAGCAGAATGCTTCGGTTAGGGAGCAGATATTAATTTTGAAGATAACTCTATGGGAAACAACTATCAATTTTAGTAATATTTCTTTTGCTGTATCCAAGTATTCCGAGAACAACACAATATTACAGCGAACCTGAGATAATTAAGATTCTCATCGTTAATTTTTGTCCAGAGGTTTTAATTTGATATACTCTTCATATGTTGACGATGTATCATCAAGCCCACGCCTCCATCTTTTTTTCTTCTTTTCTTTTAATTTCTTTTTTTTTGTACAACGCATTGCCGGATTTCAAACTGTACTGTTGTTCTTCCTTTGTTTAAAAGCGTTCTCTTGTTATAAGAGAATATGCATTTTTTCTCTTCCCCGGTGGCCTAGCCTGTGATTATTAAAAATGTATGTACAAGAGAGTAATTAACACTTGGTGGAATTAAAAACACAACGTCCAGGGTTTTTAGGCTATTCCATTACACTTAATTGACTCTGCTAGTGAAATCTGTAAGAAGTTTGAATAATTTTGTGTTTTGTGTTTTGAGTGTTTCATTTTTATATAAAATATTCCATATTAATTAGATGATAGTTAAAAGGAGGATTGCTTTAACCAATTTCATTATTTCAAAACGAACACTCATATTTAGAGAGCATTATTACTTACATTTTCACTTCACATTATTCTGTTCTTTCTCCAGTTCTTTCTCTCCCCTTAAATGTCTCTGAAAACATGTTATACTTCAACTAGAATATATAGTTTTTTAGGGAATATAAATGTATAGAAAGTAGAGATAATTTTTAATTATATATATATATATATATATATATATATATATATATATATATATATATATATATATATATATATATATATATTATGTGTTTTCGGGACCGTTTAATATTATTTTTTTGTTTTGGATTTTCGGTCAACTATTAATAAATGATTTTTTTATGAACGGTTTATTTTAAAACCATCCTCAGATCAATTCTACAATATGTATTATTTTTATAAACAATACAAATTTATATTTAAGAACATACCAGCTATACTTTAAAAATTAATTATTCAACAATGTATAGCTGGTATGTTTTTAAATATAAATTTGTATTGTTTATAAAAATAATATATATTGTAAAATTGTTCTCAAGATGGTTTTAAAATAAACCGAAATACCAGATAATATCAGGCACATTATCGGGAAACCAGATAGACCACATAATGGCGAAGAAGAATAGAAAGAAAATAATCCAAGATGTGAGTTTACCGCGAATGTCCATTCTAATTATTACCTGGCCATCGTCAAACTAAAACTGAAAATAACGAACAACAGAATGACAGGCAACACAGAGAAAACTAGATAAAAACTCAGACAATCGAACAGGAATGGAAGAATTTATAACAAATGATTATAACAACTGCAGACAAGATACTAGGGCGAAAAAGAAACAAGAAAATTAACGTATGGTTTGATGGGGACTGTAAAAAGTTGGTGAAAGAGAAATGTGAAGCCAGAAGGATATGGATCAGAACGGGAGAAGCAGAAGATCAAAGAATTTACAGAGAAAAAAGAGCCGAATGTACGAAAACTTTATAACTCGAAGAAGAAATATAGAACACAACAACAAAGCTAACAGAGATCTATTTAACCTGGTGAAGAAATAAACGACAGACAAGCAAACAACGCCAAGCATTGAGAAGATACGATGAGAACAACACTTCTAAGAACTACTTACCAGAATAAATACAATGGAAGAAAACGCTACAAGTAAACAAGGTACAGAAGAACACTCATAAAGCGATACATAATACCAAGAATACAAGGAATGAATAAAAAAGACAAATAAAACTCCAGGATTACGTGAAATAAGTAATAAGTTTACCAAGTACGGAGAAGAAAATTACAAGGTATAGTGTATGAATTAATTACATAAATATGGAAAATGGAAATGATGCTAGATCAATGGAAAGAGGGGCTTCTGGTACCGATACTGAGAAGTGAAAACCGCTGGGAATGTAACAACTATAGAGTAATATTTCTGTTAAATTCAGGTTATATAATACCAACCATACTGATAAATAACCATTTAAAAAATCCGTAAACGAATATATGGGGGATTCAGGTACAATAAGGTATTCAAAACAGGACGATCACTATTCACGCAATACGCAATATAACAAAAACTATAGAAAAGTGTCACGAAATACGACAACAATATACACATCCTATTCGTAAACTTTAAACAAGTATTTGACATACTGAGATGGTACAATACTGAAGGATACAGAAAACATGAAAGTACTAGCAAAAATCATAAGACTAATAAAGATGACGATGGAAAACTCACAAGCACCAGTCATTACCAAAGAAGGGAAATCGCAAAACATCAGAATCAATAGCGGTATAAGACAAAGAGATGTACTTTCAACAACACTTTAATATAGCATCAAATGGAATTATCAATAGAGTAACCATAATGGGAACAATAAAGAACAGATAATAGGGGCTAAGCAGACGACCTCACCATCATAGCGAAAGATGAGAAGTCTACAAGAAACAGTTATTAGAAGCTTAGAGGATTACTTATAAATTAGAGGATTACATAAAAATTACAAACAAAGAAAATTAGAGGATTACATATAAACAAAGAAAAGGCAAAATACATGAAATATTGCAGAACGATGACAGACATAAAACAACAGAATTCCAGTTCGAGGAGGTCGTTTAACTTTAAATATCTGGGTGTAATTGAATCTAAATAGCCAACAAACCCTACTACAAATACAACAAGTTATTAAAAAACAGACACATTGGATATGACAAAAAGATGATAATCTATAAAGTAATCATAATACCTAATGATTTACGTAATTAGCAAAAATGATAACCCTCACCACCAGAGAGGAAGAAAAACTGAAAGTCTTTGGGAGAAAAATAATATGAATAATATATAGACCCAAGAAAGACGGAGAAGACTAATGAATCACGAAATCAGACAGTTAGGCAATGAAGAAGATATAGAATGTTACATAAAGACACAGAGAATTAGATGGTATGGATACAACAGGAAGCAGAAGAAAAGTACTGTATTGGCCGTTACGAAATGGAATCTGGTTGGTAACAGGCTAAGGGGAAGATCAAGAGCAAAGTGGAAGTATCAGGGTGTAACAGGCATAGACGAATTGAGTTACCAGGGTAGGTTTTGAAAATGAAGGACAGAAAGGAATGGAGAAGAATTGTTGATAAGGCCAAGACATGTGTGTCTTGGTGCGTCTATAGTGAACTGTGGTAGAGTGTAGTAGTGTAGGAAGTAGATGCAGAGTGATCTGATGAGAAAAGGCACTTACTGCACTTTCAATGGTGGCTCCTTACTATTGGCAATATGGCCAATTGTTAGGAAAAATCAATTTTTTTAATGTCCGCATGATTTGATTTGAAAATTTCATCTGTCAAAAAATAGAATTAGCTCGTGAGAATTTTCGTACGATGATTTACTACGATATTCGACTTGGATTATATCAACAACTCTGCAGCGATCAACTCACTTCGACTACTGGCGATGAAGCACCATCTAAAACCACCGTACCACTGATTTAGTGAATTTAAAGTCCAAAATCGGTTATTGTGCCAGAAAAGATTGAGATTGAGGCATCCCGGGATATTACTATGACAAGCATACACAAGATTTTACTTCCATATTTAGCTATGAAAAAGATTTGTGCGCGTTGGATTCTATAGACATGTCTATAACATCTACACAGATGACGTATCTTGTATTTATGCGTATGAGTCTGAAAGTAAATAGCAACCGACTGTATAGGTATTTACTTTCAGCCGACGGTATGGGTTTTTTTTTCATAAATGGGCATGTGGCTGCAGTTCCACTAGAGAATCGTAGAACAGTCAATTCTGAATGGTACACAACCATTTGATTGCCAGAAGTCTTTGAAGAAACAAGAAAAAATAACCACCGACGCAGGATCATTCTTCACCATGACAACGCGAACGCTCACACAT
Source organism: Cosmopolites sordidus (assembly GCA_031761425.1). NCBI lineage: Eukaryota > Metazoa > Arthropoda > Insecta > Coleoptera > Curculionidae > Cosmopolites > Cosmopolites sordidus. Next base: position 66,071 of record JARFXV010001808.1, on the reverse strand, counting down.
CGGATCGAACAACTCAATATTTGATTGAATGGAAAAAAGTGGTATGAATTTTCAGATAAAATATTTCAAAAATGGTTCAGATAACTGGTTCAGTTTGTGTTTATTTAGTACACATATATAGCAACGCTCGTATATATATATATATATATATATATATATATATATATATATATATATATATATATATATATATATATATATATATATATATATAGAATGCTGTGATTTTTCTTCCTAAGAAAGGAGCAGAGGAAGATTTAAAAAACTACCGCCCAATTAGCCTTCTATCGGTATTGTACAAAGTTTTCACCAAAATAATAACTAAAAGAATATTAAGAATACTGAATGACGCACAACCAAAAGAGCAAGCAGGATTCAGAAGTGGATTCAGTACAATGGATCAGACCATAGAAAGGCACAATGAATACACGATATCACTGTGCTTGGCTTTTATTGACTATGAAAAGGCTTTTGACTCAATATCAAAGCAGATCATAATGAATGCATTGCTTAACCAAGGGATAGACAAAGCCTACGTTAATCTACTGAGATCCATATATGATGAAGCTACAGCGACAGTGCAGATGGATGATCGTGAAGTTAAAATCAATATACAACGGGGTGTACGGTAAGGTGACTTAATATCGCCTGTTCTTTTCTCAGCCTGCCTTGAATAAGTATTCCGTAATCTTGATTGGGAACAGGATGGAATAAAAGTGAATGGTACATACTTAAGCCACGTTAGATTTGCGGATGATGTCGTTCTCCTGTCACAAGACCCAGATGAACTACAAAAACACATACAAGAGCTGCAGAGGGCGGGAGAACAACAACAAATTTGCTGAAAACAGAAGAATAAATATTTTAGGAAGCGATTTAGAGGTGGTGGACCACTACATATATCTCTGGCAAAGGATTTCAATGGAGGGTGTACTGCCCGGGAAGGGGAACGGCGTGTTAAGTGTGGCTGGTAGGCATTTGTCAGGCTTAATACAGTATTTAAGAGCAAACTTCCGCTTTGTGTAAAGAGAAAAGTTTTTGATCAGTGCGTGGTACCTGTTCTGTCATACGGAAATGAAACATGGACACTCACATCACAATCAGTTCAAAAGCTTCAGGTTGCACAGAGGGGAATGGAAAGGTGTATGCTTGGCATTACAAAGCAGGACAGAAGGACCTGTGTATGCATCAGAGAACAGACGAAAGTATGTGGCATTATTGGAAAGGTAAAGGAATTGAAATGGAAGTGGGCAGGCCATATGCCCACAACATTTGGTATATAAAATATTTTTTTTAAATAAAAATATATAAGAAAAATTTATATTAATTGCTACTATGATGATAATTAAACCAGATATAAAAACTATATGTATAGGTCAAGCTTGTTCTATGGCATCATTGATATTATCAGCTGGAACTAAGGGGAAAAGATTTGGATTACCTATTTCTGAATCTAAACCTTGGGAAATTATTAATAATAAATTGCATAATATATGTACAATGGTTATAAATTTATTCAATAAAATAAAATTATATTTTTTAATTATATTATTAATATCAAAAATTAAATTGTTTAAATATATAAAATTGTATTTTTTATTTTTTATTTTATTTAAAAAAAATAATTTAATGTTATTAAATAATATATTCTTTTTTTTATTCCATCTGTTTCTGATATTATAGGAATATTATAAGAATCCCATAAAGATATAATTTCATTTTTTTTTAACAAAATCATTATTTTTTTTTTAAATTGTACTTCCATATGGAACTTTAATATCCTATGGCCAAATCATACATTCATATATTTAGGTATAATATAATTTTTTTTACCTATATAAGAATTTGTATATTCTAAATCTGGTAATAAAACCCCAAGAACCAAATGTATTAACATCTACATTTTGTGAACATAGTGTAATATTTTTATTATTATTAATAATATTAATATAATCTATATATAAAATTGGAGGTGCTATTATTATTTTAATTCTTTTCCTATTAATTTCTGTTAATTGACTTATAAATTCATTTATTTTATTAATAAAAATATCTATCATATTTTTATTTCCATTTAATTTCCAATTTAATATAAATGTAATTTCTTTTTTATAATTTTTTTTTAACTAAAAAAACATTTTTTTTATGTGTATTAAATTTTATATGTGTATTAAAAAATATATTAATTCGAGGCGATGTGACGACAGATGGACTAAAACAATTCTGGGATGGATACCGCTTGATTATAAGCGTTCAAGAAGAAGACCTAAAACAGCGAGAGCTCAGGACCGCGAGAGTTGGAAGCATACTGGGAAGGTCATTATGCAGTAGATCGACAATGGCTTAATGATAATGATGGTGATATAAAATGAGTGCAGTTGAAAGAGATTTTCTGACTTATTTTAGGAACGATTAAGTTGACTATAATCTAGTTAATTGGTGGTTTCAGAAATTTGTTAATTTCAATCATGTCGATCATGAACGATATTGGGAATTACTATCAATAATACATCATAAATCATTTTATTAAAGTAATATTTTTTTTACCACAGAAAAAGCAAACTGGAAACGCTCATCGGCAGTAAAATTAACTCCGAAGCAAATTCTAACTGAATTTCTCGAACCAAACAACAGAATAATAGAAAGCAGTGTTAGTTCTTCAGTTATTGAATCAAAGCTTAGTGATAAAACAAATTATGTAGAAAATTGGATTTACAAAAAAACTTGTGATAATAATGATACTTCAAACGCCGGAAATGGTATGCATGAAATTAAACAGATATTACTTACTGTGGTATTCAATGTAGCATTTCATTTCTTATTTTCTATTTAAGGCAAGACTATATCAAGTTTGTCGGAAGTTTCACGTAAAAGGAATTTAGAATGCGATGAAGAAATTCTACCTTCAAGCCCTGATATATTCTTAGAAACAGCAGTTGGTTCTAATCATCAAAAACAGGCTCAAGAATTAAAACAATCCTCTTGTAAATCTACTTCCACTGAAACTACATCAAGTAAGAATACATTGTTAGATATAGGGAGCTAAATGCTCAGAAAATGCATTAAAAATATGTACTAAAAGTTGAATATTCTTCATTTCATTTCACAACTGTACGAAGGACTCTCTCAGGAAAAATAAACTGGAGGCGTTTATCTGCAACTCCATTAGTTTTAAATTATGTTATTTACATATCCAATAATAATGTTTATACCATTACAGAGAAATTAAAACGAAATAATTCATCGCCATCAAAGTTAACATTGAAGCAAATTCGCGATGAATTTTATGAACAAGATAGGAGACTATTCGAAAGCAGTAGTACTTCATCGGATATTACAAAAATGTGGAAACAGAGAATGAATAGACCGACACCAAGACAGATTCGACAGAGTACATGTCTGGCTACCATTAGAAAAACCAGTCATGGAATTGAAGTAAATATAAATTAGTAGTATAGTATATCATTATGGTAAGAATCGAGAGCAAAATCAGTTTAAACAAAACATTAAATATACGACAGTCCGAAAGCATTGAGATAAATATGTGATATATACTTTCCAGCCAAGGCTGGAAACATTTTTTCTGCGTCGTGGGACATGCTGTCTGGTATTATTACACTGGAATGTGACCCGTTTATAATATGATTTTTTTTTGTCTGACCGATTCCTGCAATATATACAGTAATATCCTTAAAAATTATACATTTTTTGTCATCTATTATATTTGTTTACAATCTTGAGACTCAGTACACATTCTGTCTGTAGTTATTTCCTTTTTTTGGGAAATATAAAAGTCAAATACAGCAGTTCATTCAGCAAAATAATGGTTGCACGTCATCAAAATCTGTGACGCACTCACGTTACAATGTTGCCATATCAACACCAAAATACCCAGACTTTGGCATTTGTTTGTTCGAAAAAAACTGTAAATGCAAAAGTAACACGAAAAATATTTTCTTTAAAAGTTTTAATCAAAAATCTGTTTCGAAACTTCTGCTTGTCAACATAGGGGCTTTTCATTTAGTTCACACAAAGTTGAATTATTCAGTGTCACTAAAACAACTTTCAGCATCCGAATCGCTGTTCAAGTAAATTATTACAGGATTAACTTCTAGTCTCTCAAATACTCTTTCGCGATTTGACCATCTTTGAATCTCTTCTTCTGTATGTCTGATGCTGTTCATCAAGATCTGTGGTGTAACTGCTGATAAAGCTTCTTTCCGCGTATCCAAACAGTTATTAATCCTTCTTCCATCTCGACCTATATGATGATTGTAATAATCTTTAGCCACCACGCAAATCAATTCTATAGGATTGAATATGTAATGATAAGGGGGAAGCCGTAATTCTTTGTGGCCATACTCTTCAGCCATATGATCTGCCACATATTCTTTTTTAGACATGTTCCTGAAAAGAACATTATGAAACACAAACCTGTCCCTTTAATTACTGCTTAATGAACGAGGATTTGCAACAGTTCACCTTTCAACATAGTGTTTTCAAAAGGAAGATTATGTTCCGCCAGCCTTCTACAATTTTTGGTTTTGTCCTTGCACTAGTTGGAGGTTTATCCATCAGTGTATTGTGATATAGTGTGATCTGATAACTGATGGCTTCTCCAAGATTTTCAACAGCTGGTTTTCAAACCAAAACAGAAAATTATCTTTATTCATTTCTCTATTATTGACACGTCTTAAAAGAATTATTTATGACAACGTGACTTTAATGACTCCTAAGTATTACGTATAACACTCACCTTTTTCCATCAACTTTTGTAGTCTTTACACTCCTCTTGTTATCAGCTTACCATAAGCGACTGAAGGTACAATTTTGAAATATCCATGTTTCATCCAAATAAACAAAATCAAACAGAAATTCGTCTTTGATATTTTGATACGTCTTTAAAAATTGGATTCGTTTAAAGGCAATATCTGGAAGGAAACGAATTTCTTTTAGAAGTGTATGAAGCGAAGTTTTACATCCATCAAAGAGCTGAATGTTCTTTAGTTTTTCATGAATACTGTCAAGATTAACCGTTTGTTCTGAAATAGTTCAATAAAATTTGATAAAAATACAATATTACCATGTAAATCTACTCACTTTTTTCATACATTTCATAGATTTGATTGCGAAGTGTGCCCACATTAAGATGATCTAGATTAGTTACTCGTATTGGATGTAGACGCGTTTTCTTCGGTGATTTTAACATTTCGTTATGGTTCAACTTTTTCGAAATTGCACCAACTGTACCAATACTAATATTTAGTGCAGCTGAAACTCGCTAAAAAACTCTAATTAACCATGATACTTACTAAGTTATTATTAAATACCTCTCTCACAGCGTTTAATGACAAAAGAGGAACAACATTATCCCATTTCTGTTCAAAATAACTGATAAATGACGAGAGAAGCTGCTTATACTGACTGCTTAACGGTTTTGGCATTTTTTTGCAATTATAATCGCAGATTTTTTATTACAGAACTCACAAAAACAGAAACTAAACCAGAAAATAGCTAAAACAGTAAAGAATACAGTAAAAATAATTCAGAAACGCTTGAAGGCACTTGAAGGCACAACTCAAAAAGAAGGCACAACCTTTTGTCTCACTCCCGTTTTAATTTCGAAGGGCTCCGAGATCTCACCCATAAATTTAACTTTTGACCTTGTGTTAGTTAACGTTGCTTTAATAATTGCCAGCGTTTTCAGATCTAGTCCTTGTTCTTTCAAGATTCGGAATAAAGATTCGCGGTCAATAGAATCATATGCTTTTTTGAAATCCACAGATGTACAAACGAGATTTTTGTTGTACAGTTTTTGATGTCTTAAAATCAACTTCAGATTCAGGATCTGTTCAGGGCAGGATCTGCCCGGTGGAAAACCTGCTTGATATTCACCAATGTTGGGTTCTAACTGTCCCTGTGCTCTGTCTAGTAGACATTGAGATAGAATCTTGTAACAAACTGGGAGAAGAGATATCCCTCTATAGTTGTTTACATCCGTTCTATCTCCTTTCTTATGTAGTGGATGGATTAGAGCATCTTTCCAATCTTCCGGAATCCGTTCGGTTTGCCAAACTTCTTGTAGAATTTTGGTTATTTCCCTGATTGTACCTGGACCAGCGGATTTCAAAAGTTCCGCAGTGATTCCATCTTCACCAGAAGCTTTGTTATTTTTAAGCCGCTTGATTTGCCTAATTATTTTATCTTCATTCGGTGGTAATGAATCTGGGTTTGTTTAACGGTTTTGGCATTTTTTTGCAATTATAATCGCAGATTTTTGACTACAGAACTCACAAAAACAGAAACTAAACCAGAAAATAGCTAAAACAGTAAAGAATACAGTAAAAATAATTCAGAAACGCTTGAAGGCACAACTCAAAAAGAAGGCACAACCTTTTGTCTCACTCCCGTTTTAATTTCGAAGGGCTCCGAGATCTCACCCATAAATTTAACTTTTGACCTTGTGTTAGTTAACGTTGCTTTAATAATTGCCAGCGTTTTCAGATCTAGTCCTTGTTCTTTCAAGATTCGGAATAAAGATTCGCGGTCAATAGAATCATATGCTTTTTTGAAATCCACAAATGTACAAACGAGATTTTTATTGTACAGTTTTTGATGTCTTAAAATCAACTTCAGATTCAGGATCTGTTCAGGGCAGGATCTGCCCGGTGGAAAACCTGCTTGATATTCACCAATGTTGGGTTCTAACTGTCCCTGTGCTCTGTCTAGTAGACATTGAGATAGAATCTTGTAACAAACTGGGAGAAGAGATATCCCTCTATAGTTGTTTACATCCGTTCTATCTCCTTTCTTATGTAGTGGATGGATTAGAGCATCTTTCCAATCTTCCGGAATCCGTTCGGTTTGCCAAACTTCTTGTAGAATTTTGGTTATTTCCCTGATTGTACCTGGACCAGCGGATTTCAAAAGTTCCGCAGTGATTCCATCTTCACCAGAAGCTTTGTTATTTTTAAGCCGCTTGATTTGCCTAATTATTTTATCTTCATTCGGTGGTAATGAATCTGGGTTTGTTTAACGGTTTTGGCATTTTTTTGCAATTATAATCGCAGATTTTTGACTACAGAACTCACAAAAACAGAAACTAAACCAGAAAATAGCTAAAACAGTAAAGAATACAGTAAAAATAATTCAGAAACGCTTGAAGGCACAACTCAAAAAGAAGGCACAACCTTTTGTCTCACTCCCGTTTTAATTTCGAAGGGCTCCGAGATCTCACCCATAAATTTAACTTTTGACCTTGTGTTAGTTAACGTTGCTTTAATAATTGCCAGCGTTTTCAGATCTAGTCCTTGTTCTTTCAAGATTCGGAATAAAGATTCGCGGTCAATAGAATCATATGCTTTTTTGAAATCCACAAATGTACAAACGAGATTTTTATTGTACAGTTTTTGATGTCTTAAAATCAACTTCAGATTCAGGATCTGTTCAGGGCAGGATCTGCCCGGTGGAAAACCTGCTTGATATTCACCAATGTTGGGTTCTAACTGTCCCTGTGCTCTGTCTAGTAGACATTGAGATAGAATCTTGTAACAAACTGGGAGAAGAGATATCCCTCTATAGTTGTTTACATCCGTTCTATCTCCTTTCTTATGTAGTGGATGGATTAGAGCATCTTTCCAATCTTCCGGAATCCGTTCGGTTCGCCAAACTTCTTGTAGAATTTTGGTTATTTCCCTGATTGTACCTGGACCAGCGGATTTCAAAAGTTCCGCAGTGATTCCATCTTCACCAGAAGCTTTGTTATTTTTAAGCCGCTTGATTTGCCTAATTATTTTATCTTCATTCGGTGGTAATGAATCTGGGTTTGTTTAACGGTTTTGGCATTTTTTTGCAATTATAATCGCAGATTTTTTACTACAGAACTCACAAAAACAGAAACTAAACCAGAAAATAGCTAAAACAGTAAAGAATACAGTAAAAATAATTCAGAAACTCTTGAAGGCACAACTCAAAAATGATCAGAACATGAAAAAGACAGATTCTATGAAAAAGTTGTGTATGGTCGGCAACACTGTCCAGAACCACAAATCTAAATGTTATCTTGACAGCGAATTCACAGAATGTAATCCGCCGGCTCACCGTATATTTATCCTATTCTAACAGAATTAGAGGAAGGAAGGAGAGTGTTTTGAACTTTAAATGGTTTTTTCTTTGTTATGGATTTAAATTGGCAATAGATTTGTCTAGATTGATGACGTGCAACTGTGATTTCCCTGATTGAGCCATATGTCTCATGTCGCCCTTTAAACATTCCATATTTCAAAGAATGCCCGATCCCAACTCCTTGTATGTTAACAATTTGAAATTTAGCAAATTTTTCTATTCAATTCTTCAAGTGAAACCTATAGTATGATACCCTAAACTCAAAGAGATTTACTATTAAACACCAAATTACGTATTTTCAATTTAATGACGTGCGTTTCGCTAACCATGTTAGCATCATCAGGAGATGATTCAATTTATGGTTAACGATGATTTCTTTCTATGGTTTTGTTAGCATGGTTAACAAAATGCGGAAATCTCTTGGGTTAATTTTATATTTTTAAATATTTTTGTGGTGGACGACTATTCGTTTTACTTCCTTGATGTTTGGGATTTTTGTTGCGTAAAGATTGAATTACTATGTTATGATGGCTCCGTTTTGATCCAATTCATATTATTATTTGGGGAAACCTTTATGGAGAAAACTTTGTGGATAGGTTGTAAGCTATATCCATTTTCTTGACTCCTGCAATTCTTTATCATGTTTGTATCATATCTTCACTTATATATTTCTCTGCTTATTTCTTGATTTTTTTTATGAGATAATTTATATTCTGGCACTGATACATTGCTGGTTAAGAGGGCTGTTTTCTCAGAAGACAACTGATCTATGAATCGGAGGGCTTTGATTCGTATTGTTGTTCTTTTCAGAGACTACGACAAATATTATATCAGTCTCAAAGGCAATCCTCTTTACAACAATACATTTTATATAATAACAAATATACATATTCTAAGAACTACAAAAAAAAAACAAAAAATTAGTTGATTCGTCAGATCAATATTTACCACTTCCTTTGCCTTTTTCTTCATTTTCGTATAATGGATTAGATGAAATTGAATGAAATATATGATTATCTTAAATATTAAATTATATTGCATATTAAATTAACCAAAAGATCAAAATACACAAAAACAAAGAAAAACTTACACATTAATGTCAAATCAAATCTTCTATTAGAACCTTTGGTGTAATGCACTAAACTTGAAGAGATTTACCACTAAACACCAAAAAACTTTTTTTGAACTGCTCGACGCACGTTTGGCTAACCATGTTAGCATCATCAGGAGATGATTTAATCTCTCTCAGATTAAATCATCTCCTGATGATGCTAACATGGTTAGCGAAACGTGCGTCGAGCAGTTCAAAAAAGTGTTTTGGTATTTAGTGATAAATCTCTTCAAGTTTATTAATGTCAAAGTTGAAACTACTTAATTTTCCCCACCAGAATACCAATAACAGCATAACACCTTTTAAACTATTAATATCGAATTAAGAAATACATGATTATTGTTTTATTAAATTAAATGTTTAAAATGCTCACTTTTTAAGTTCTATGCAAACCTCGCACCGTTCTAACTTATTTTTCGGATACGTTGAAAAAGGTCTGTTTATTTTCAATCTGGTTGCTGCTTCTTCGTAAATAGGAAGCATTCGCGTGACGAATAAATTTTGATTTTCAATGGAATTCAAATATACACATTGAAATAATTTGTGCCCGCAACTCGAGGGGATCATCCCAATTAGTTTATATGCCGTTGATACTTTTATTTTTGACTGACATATGGTTGATTTTTGATTTAAACAAAATTGTTTTAACAATGTTCAATTATGTACTTGTAATTTATTTTTAAATAATAACCAATTATCATTTGCTAATAAGTGGTTATTATGTAACGAATAAACTGTATATATATATATATATATATATATATATATATATATATATATATATATATATATATATATATATATATATATATATATATATATATCATCATTCTCGGATTATCTACGGCTGTCGCCGCCTCTCCGTCCCCAGTTTCCAGTTCGTTCTGTCGTGACACATCTCCTCTTGCAAATCTCTTGCTTCCATGGCTTCGTCAACGCCGTCTCTCCAACTTCTTCTTGGTCGTCCTCTCTTTCTTCTTTCTGGAGGTATCCATTCCAACACTTTTCGTGGCCATCTTGTCTCATTTATTCTTTTTGCATGTCCGAACCAAGTCAATTGTTTTCTCTCTATGTCGTCCACAATATCTCTCTCGATGTTCATGTCCCTTTTAATGTTTATATTTCTTATTCTCTCAAGTCTCGATCTCCGACAGCTCCTTCTCAAAAAATCCATCTCCGTGGCCAGTAGTTTTCTTCTATTAGTATTATTTAAATCCCACACTTCTGAACCATAAGTCAAAACACTCTTTACGATTGAGCTATATATGCGAAGTTTTGTTTCTCGCCTAATTTTTCTTTCCCACAGGACAGAGTTGAGTGCTCCAATGATTTGTCTACCTCTTATTATTCTTGTTTGAATTTCATCATTACTATTACCTTGCCTGTTGAAGATCACCCCTAAGTATTTAGCCTTGTCAACGTTTTTTATTGTTCCGTTTTCCAAGGGTAAATCGTCGTTGTCATTACTACTCACCGCTAAGTATTCACATTTATTTAAGTTAATTGTGAGACCAGCTAGTGTGTACTCTTCATTTAGTTTCCTCACCATATAGCTCAAATCCTGTTGGTCTTCTGCAACCACTATCTGATCGTCAGCGAAATAAAGAGTATATAGGGTGTCATCCCCCACCCGAAGGCCCATGTTCCAACACTTCCGTGCCCAGCCTTTCATGGATGGGTCTACGTATAGTTTGAATAAGGTGGGAGATAGACAACATCCTTGTCTTAGCCCCTTTGTTGTATTGAATGATTCAGATAGTGATGTTCCAATTTTAATAACCGCAGAATTCTGTTCATAGTAAAGTTGGACGGCCCGAATCAATGCTGGTCTAATCTTGAGAGTTTCCATTGCTTCCCATAATTTCGATACTGGTACACTGTCATAAGCTTTTTCTAGGTCTATGAAAGCTATATGCGTCTCCCTGTTTCGCTGGGTTCGTTTTTCTAGGGCTATTTTTAGAGTGAAAAGGTTGTCTGTGGTGGATCTCCCTGCCCGGAAACCGGCTTGTTCTTCCGCTTGTTTATCCTTGATGTCTTCTTCTATTTCATTTCTAAGGATTCGGGAATATATTCTTCCTATTGTTGGGATTACCGCTATACCTCGGTAATTCTTAGGATCATTTTTTGAGCCTTTTTTGTGAATGGTTGATATATATGATGTTCTCCATTCGATCGGCGTTTCTTCCCCATTCAGGCATCGTTGAAACATATTCTTCAACATTCTTAAAAGTTTTTCGGGTCCATACCTTATGAATTCCGGGTGGATCCCTCCAGGTCCAGGGGATTTTTTTATTTTTGTGTCTTTCACAGCTTGTTGCACTTCTTTTAGTTGGAGATCTATAGGAGTTAGATTATTTATTTGGTGTTGTTTTCCTAGAAAATTTTCACGTCTCTCTTCCAAAAGGTCTTTAAAGTGGTGTACCCAGTCTTCATTTGTTATGCCCCCTAAGTTAGGTATTTGTTTTTTTGATGTTTTTACCGACTTTATGGTCTTCCAGGCTTCTGAGCTTCGGGTTCCTCCTAATTGTTGTTCTATGTACTCACATTTTTTCTCCCAAGACTGATTCTTTCTCTTTAGGACTTCGTTTTTAACCTCCCTATTTGCTCTTTTGTATTTTTGTCTCGTCGCATCATCGTTCTTTTGAAGGAGTTTCTGGTAGAGTTGTTTCTTTTCTTTAATTTGTTGTTCTATTTTATCATTCCACCAGTCAAGTTTGTTATTCATCCGTATTTTTCCGACAGATTCGTCCGCAGCCTCAAGAATACAAGCTTTTATATGTTCGTACTCTTCTTCTATTGTTCGTTGAGTTTCGATTAGTTTTTGATCCAGTCTTCTAAGATATAAATATTTAGTACTTTCATGTTCAAAACTTTGTAAGTTATATTTTGTCGTTGTCAATCTATTCTCAGTGAGACTGCTGGTGGTCGATTGAAAAGATGTTAAAAAGGGAATGTGTATCTTTGCCACCAGTAAGCGGTGATCAGATCCACACTCGGCATCTCTCTTTACCCTAACGTCTTGTATCTTAATTTGGGAGTTTTGTCGGGCAATGAGATAGTCAATAATCGATTTTAGTCCTCTTGTCTGTTGGTACCAAGTGTATTTATGTATATCTTTGTGAGCGTAAAAGGTGTTAGTTATTCTCAAATCGAACTGCTCACAAAGATTCACTAATCTTTCACCATTGTCATTTATGGTTTCTTCCCCGTGTCTGCCTACTACTCTACTATGTCTCTGTTTTCCGACCCGACCATTTAGGTCTCCTCCTATGATGACTTCATGACTGCGTGGAATTTGATCGATTATATCTCTGAGGGTATCTTCAAACATATCTTTAACGTGAGCTGTAGCATCGTTATTAGGAGCATACACACCGAGAATTGTCATAGTTCTTCCCCTTATTTGGATCGTCAGTTTAATTATGCGTTCGTTCATTGGTTCCCAAGATTTAATGTATTTTTTCAATTTTTTGTGGATTAGAATAGATACTCCAGCACGTGCTCTTTCGTGTTTTTCCACTCCAGTGTATAAATGTATAAAATCGTTGATGTTTTCGATTCCGCTTCCCTTCTTCTTTGTTTCCGAGAGGATTGCTATATCAATGTGACGTTGGATGAATTCCATGATAACCTCCTTCTGTTTATTTCTTATACCTTGTATATTCCATATAGCTAAATTCACTGTCCATTTCCGTTGCTGTTTTCGTTTACTGTTATATCCGTCCGACATCCGAGGCGTATTTCTACTGGGTGTTTTAGCGTATTCTCTGTGTTTTCCGAATGTAAGGTTGCTGGCCTTACGACTCAACCCCCATGCTTAGAGGGCCGTCCAGTTTTTGTTTCACGGTGGGTATTTTATTTCCCCACTACCCTCCGATACTGCTGGTTTGCAGAACCGGCGAGCTTCCCCCAATTCCCATGGAGACGCACCCGATGGAGGTAACTGGCAAATCCCCACACGGGATATATATATATATATATATATATATATATATATATATATATATATATATATATATATATATATATTATTATTATTATTATTATTATTATTATTATTATTATTCACGTATGGGCCCTGGTGGACCACTCGAAGTACAATTAGAGGCGCTTGTTGCTGCTAGCCCTCCTCTGTGCCCATACTGATTTCATTCTTTCGCTATGAGCTTGTTTCCTTTCGTCAGACCAAGCTGTTCCAGTCTTCCTACATCCCTCTCTCTGGCCAACCTTCCAAACGTTAACCTTGTGTCTGAAACAGCCTCTATCCTGAATTTCACTTTGTGTAATATTTGCTGATCTTAGGTCCTCTTTAATTGCAGCAATCCATTTAATTATTTCTACTTTAGCTTTACTTCTATTTTCATAAAATTCAACTATTTGCCTAGTTAACCTACTCGGATTCATCCGTTTTATGTGTCCGTAATACTTAAGTCTTCTTTTTCTCATATCGCTATGTATATCCGTGTATTGTTTGATTTCTTGGTTTTCTCGAAGTCGGTATGTTGTACTATTTATTTGTTTGGGCCCTAGGATTTTTCTTATGATTTTTCTTTCCTTCTTTTCAATGTCCTCGATGTCCCTCTTTCTATTCAAAATGAGCGTTTCCGCAGCATATAGACATTCTGGCTTAATAACTGTGTTGTAATGTCTCAGTTTTGTGTTTTTAGATAGGCATTTTTTGTTGTAAATGTTTTGTGTAAATCTCAATGCCGTTTCCATTTTTTGACATCTACCCTTATTGGCCGCTTTTTCCAACCCATTTTCCATGATTATTTCACCCAAATATTTAAATTGAGCGACTTGTCTGATGTTACCATATTTTGTTTTTAGAAATGGAGTTCTTTAAAAATGGCGTCTGTTGCAGGTAATGTATTGTGTCTTTTCAAAGGAAATTTGGAGTCCTACATTTTCTGCTGTTTCTTTTAGGATTTCAATCTGTTTCTGTGCCGTTAATACATCTTGAGCTAATATTGCTAGATCATCAGCAAATGCCAGACAATCAATTTTGATGTTGGTTCTCCCCAGTTTAATGGGCTGGTCAATATTCAGGGCCGACTTTTTTTCACGCCACTCCTGTATTACTTTTTCTAGAACACAGTTAAATAAAAGTGGCGAGAGTCCATCCCCTTGTCTCACTCCAGTTTTAATTTCGAAGGGCTCCGAGATCTCACCCACGAATTTAACTTTTGACCTTGTGTTAGTTAACGTTGCTTTAATAATTGTCAGCGTTTTCAGATCTAGTCCTTGTTCTTTCAAGATTCGGAATAAAGATTCGCAGTCAATAGAATCATATGCTTTTTTGAAATCCACAAATGTACAGACGAGATTTTTATTGTACAGTTTTTGATGTCTTAGAATCAACTTCAGATTCAGGATCTGTTCAGGGCAGGATCTGCCCGGTCGAAAACCTGCTTGATATTCACCAATGTTAGGTTCTAACTGTCCCTGCGCTCTGTCTAGTAGACATTGAGATAGAATCTTGTAACAAACTGGGAGAAGAGATATCCCTCTATAGTTGTTTACATCCGTTCTATCTCCTTTCTTATGTAGTGGATGGATTAGAGCATCTTTCCAATCTTCCGGAATCCGTTCGGTTCGCCAAACTTCTTGTAGAATTTTGGTTATTTCCCTGATTGTACCTGGACCAGCGGATTTCAAAAGTTCCGCAGTGATTCCATCTTCACCAGAAGCTTTGTTATTTTTAAGCCGCTTGATTTGCCTAGTTATTTCATCTTCATTCGGTGGTAATGAATCTGGGTTTGTTTGTTTAGGCTTTAGTGTTGCTAATTTGTTTAAGGGCTCAGGACAGTTTAGTATTTGTTCAAAATATTTCGCAAGTTCTTTGCAATTATCTTGGTTATTTTGAGCCAATTGTCCGTTTTCCTTTTGGAAGCAAAGACTTTGCGGTTGATAGCCTGTTAATTTAGTTTTAAATGTTTTGTAAAAGTTTCGAGTGTTATGTTTTTGGAAATCTTTTTCTATTTCATTAAGTTGATTGTTTTCATATTTTCTTTTAGTTTGTCTAATTAGCTTCGATGTTTCTTTTCTTACTTCCAAAAATATGTTATAGTTTATTGCTGTTTTTTGACTGTTCCAATCTTTGAATGCTTCACTTCGGCTTAATACTGCTTGCTCGCAAACTTCATCCTACCACGGATGTTTTTGACGTTTTTGTAAAGGGACCAACTTTAAGGCTGTTTTAATAATTTTTTGTTTCAATTCTTGCCAGTTCTGTGCTGGTTGTTTATCAAGTTCTTCTGTTAGGGCTGGTTTTATTTTCGTTGGGTCAAACTTTGGTATTAGCAGCCGCTTTTGAATAAGTTTTCGAGGTTTTAAGCTAAGTTTGATTCTAGTCAAGTAGTGATCCGTGTCTATATTTGCTCCTTTCCTGACTTGAACATTCAAAATCTCTTTATAATTGGGGTACGAAATGGCAACATGGTCAATTTGAAATTCACCCATGTACGTGTTTGGGCACCTCCAGGTCTTTTGTTTTGATATTTTCTTCTTAAAATGGGTTGACATTATTTTTAGATTAAACTGCGAACATAGTTCAACCAATCTTCTACCATTATGGTTAGTCCATTTATGGGCGGGAAAACTGCCGACTGTTTTCCTGTACTTTTTTCTTTCCCTAGCTGGGCGTTGAAATCACCCAATAGGATTTTTACATGGTTAAAGGGAATTTTAGAGATAGTCTTTTCTAGAATTTCCCAGGACTTATTTACTTTTTCAGGATTAGATTTATTTTCTTCGTTAACTGGGAGGTGTGCATTGATTAATGTATAGTTTTTGTTAGCACACTTGAGGGATAGTGTCATAAGTCGATTATTTACTGGCTGGACATTTCTTATAGAACCAAGGATGTATCTTGAGACAGCGAAAGCAACACCGAGATGTGGTGTATTTTTGAGTATTTTTTTGTCCGTTTTACTTTTAAAAAGTCTGTAGTTGCCGAATTCCAAGGTGTTATCATCTGTCAATCTAGTTTCTTGCAAAGCTAAAATTTGGATTTTTTGCTGATTTAATGTTCGCCCCAATTCGTGTAGTTTTCCTGGACGCAGGAGAGAATTGATATTTACCGTTCCAAAGAAAGTTTTTGTTTTCGGTTTCAGACGTTGGCCAGAGATCTCCGACTCCCTCTGAAAGATTTTGCTTTTAAGCCCGGACGCCCCAGAATCCGAAAGTCCGGTTGTACCAGCAAAGCTGGCAGAGGATTGTCTACCTCCTGGGGTAATTTTGTAATTACTAGAACGCTTCATCTTGTACTTTGAATTAAAGGTTTGAACCATGACGGTTCAGAGGTTAAGACTGGAGGGGTTAGTTCCAGAATTTAAATATCAGCCGCACCACTGGTGAACAGACGCTGACCACTCAGCCGCTTGATACAAGTCAGACGCTAAGTGGATTTAGTTTTTTTTTTGCCTTGGTTCGGGGCTGCTTATTTTGAGATATTCGCAGCTGTCCATTAATATCTAATGGAACTTTCACTATCCACCACCCGTGACCCGTCCAGTACCTTAGGCGAGGTATACTGGATATATATATATATATATATATATATATATATATATATATATATATATATATATATATATATATATATACATTTCACACCCGTGAAAACATGGATCACGCAAAGCATTGTGGCTCATTTTCGAGTATTCCTTGTGATCTTCCACACCTCTCTCATCCTTTCTCCGTGGATTCTCTTTTTCTCCTCCGTCCACGTTGTTCCCGATCTCCTCGAAGCTTCGCTCTCTGATGCAACGTTCCACATATGTATTTTGTTTCTGTACGGTTCTTCTATCCTCAATCTCTGTCGGGCCTATTTGTGCCCTTCCCAGATCAGCTCTGACTTGTACGATACTCGTACTGTTGACTTGACTCCTTGTATGTGTGTAAGATTTCTGTTGGGAGTCTTGTCGGTGGGAGTCTACTGATATGTCCATAGAATTTCAACCTTCTTTTTCTTATGTCCGCCATTCGGTTGGACATTCTCTCTGTGCTCTTTCTAGAATGTAGTCTCTGTCCTTCCTCTGTCAGTTTTAGGCCGAGAATTTTCCTCATAATTTTACGTTCTTCTTTTAGTATGTTTTCTATGCTGCTTTTTGTGTGGAGTGTAAGTATCTCGCTTGCATATAGTATCTCTGGTTTGATTAGTGTGTTGTACTGGCTTATTTTTGCGTGTGCGGATATGCATTTCTTATTGTACTTATTGTGTGTCTTGCCGTATGCCCTCTTCATCTTCTGTAATCGAACTCTTCTGTGCTATCTTCTCTCCTTCTGTGGGTTCGAGGATCTCGCCCAGGTGATTATCTTGCCGTATTTGGTGTTCAAATTTTGGACATATAATTTTGAGCAGAAGAATTCGGTTTTTTGAAAGCAGATTTGTAGGTCGACTTTCTCTGTACATTCCTTGAGGACTTCTATCTGTTTAGTTGCCCCTGTTTTATTGTCTGCGAGTATGGTTCAGTCATCTGCGAGGGCTAGGCATGCTATTTCTGTGTTGTTTTTGGGTCGTGCGAGTCGAATTGGTTTCCAGTGCTCTTGATTTTTTAGTTATTTTTCCCATTCCCTTATGACTTTATTCAGGACCAGGTCGAATAGGAGTGGGGCTAACCCATCTCCTTAGCGTATTCCGGTTAGGAATGGTTCGGAAATTTCTCCCATACATGTCACTATAGAGGTTGTGTTGGTTAGTGTCTCTTTGACCAATCGTAGTGTTTTAGAGTCAAGTCCTTGTTCTTACAATTTTCTTTTGGGAATCTTGTGTCGCATTCGGGGCAATTGAGGAGGTCATAGAAATAGTGTGCCAGCTCCTGACAATTCTCCTGATTGGTTTGCGCTAATCTCCCATTCTGCTTCCGGAAGCAAATATTTTTGTGGTGTGTCTCCACGAATTTCTCTTGCGAAAGTCCTATAAAAGTCTGTCGTATTATAATTGCGGCAATTCTCCTCAATAGAATCTAGTTATTTTTTCATGTACTTTCTCTTAGTTTGCCTGATAACCTTGGCGGTCTGTTTTCTAGTCACGTCAGAAAGCTGTTGACTTTCTGGGGATTTTTTAGTGTTGTACTTCTAAAATGCTCGTTTGCGTCGCTGCAATGCACTTTCGCATTCCGAGTCCCACCAAGGGTGTAATAAGTTCTTTTTCACGTTTTTCTTCGATTGTTCGTATATAGTGTCCATGGAGTTGGTTTTCTGTCTAGGCGTTTATCAGCTTGTCCAGCTGACCTCTTCTGTATTCCGCTTTTGCTCTTTCCACTTGTAGGGTGCCTTTCTAGTTGACTGCTTGCAGCAGTCTGTCTGTATTCATATTAATGTAATCATTCAGACTCCATTTTTCTTTAACATTGGATTGCAGTAAACCACGCCCACCGAGTCTTTTCGACAAGCAAGTTTATTTATGTCATTTTTAGGATAGCGACAGTGGTACATTGTTAAAACTTTGACTGTAGTAACGCAGACTGTGTTCGATTTTGCCCGCTGGGTATTGTAGTAGTGGCACAACCCATGTGTTGATTGCTCTAATTGAATTTCCAGTGTTTAGGTTCGATTTGAGGATTTTTTGAACTCTCTTGGTATATTGTCTTCTCACTGCCTCTTTTACTTTGAATTGAGGACAGTGTTGGCCTCGATGATTCCGAGGTGTTTATACATCTCATCTTGTGCTAGCGCTTTTACTATCACACCACTGTTCATTTCTACTCCTTCCCTTTCCTATATTTTTTCTCTTTTTCCAGTGAGTAAGGCACATTTTTCCGTCGAATAATAGTGCGTGGTTTATTTTTGGGTACTTTCTTGCGACTAAAATGCCACGTTTATGGTAACAATGAACTAGCGAACATATTATTAACTTACGTGGAATGCTAACAAAATGCAGCCGCAGCATCGTCGTTTGTACGTCGTTTGTACGCGGAAAGGATTCCTTTAAGAAATCATCCAGCTCCGCGGATGTTTGTAAAATTAGTTACAAGACTTCGCGACACAGGGTACTTAACGAGGAGGTCACGCTAGAAGACCTCCTCCATGCGAAATGGTAGAGATTGAGGAAGAAATTTTAGAAATCGTCGAAAACGACCCAACAACAAGCACTAGGTCTATAGCTGGTCATAGTAAAGTGTGGAAGGCAATAGGACAAGAACACTTTTATCCCTATCATTGTCAACGGGTATAAACGTTACAACCAGAAGAGTATTCTAGAAGAGTAGAATTTTGTCGGTGGCTTTTACATCAGTACAACAGAAATGAAAATGTTACCAAATTTATTTTGACTACCGACGAGGTCACATTTATAAGAAGTGACATGTACAAGGGAGTAAATAATTTCCACAATAACCATGTTTGAACAGTAGAAAATTCGCATGCTGTGAAAAGAACCCATTTTCAGCTCAAATTTTCAGTAAATGTTTGAAAAATTATTCGTGAAAATTATTTAGACATTCTTTAAAACAATTTGCCACAATTATTACAAGATGTTCCTTGAAATGTTAGACAGAATATGTGGATTCTATATGATGGAGCTCCGCCACATTTTAGATGAGAAGTTCACGAACATTTAAATAATGAATTTCCCAACAGGAAATTCCATAGGGCGCAATAAACTCCTTTCTTTGCCTGCAGCTCGCCGGATTTTGACGCCCTGCGATTTTTTTTCTGCGGTGCTATTTAAAAAAGTTAGTTTATAATAATGGAAAACTAGATACTGTGGAAGAACTACAACAGTGCACCGAAAACGCTTGTGATGTTATTCGTGGACACTGGGTTTTTATTTTAGATGCGTATAGTGACGCTCGGGTACGTCGAGCAAGATTTTGTGCTAACCGAACAAATTGGGATAATTTTGATCATTTTTTGTAACATGTAACATTTTTGTTTTTGTTATTCTGCAATTTTTATATAAATAATATTTGTTAAATTAACTTTAATTTAATTTTTTAATGAACTTTAATTTAATTTAACTTTTTTAATAATTATTTAACTGTTAATTCACGGTCCTGGGCTTTCGTCTGCCGCTCGAGTCCAATATACTTAACGATGTCATCAATCCATCGTATCCACTCCAGGATTGCCTTGGTCCATCTGTCATCCCATCGCCTCGCTATATGGCCTGCCCATCTCCATTTCAATTGCTTTACTATTCCAATGATGTCACAGACTTTTGTTTGTTCCCTGATCCATGCGCAGGACTTTCTGTCGCGTCTTGTAATACCAAGCATACATCTTTCCATTCCCCTCTGTGCCACCCGAAGTTTTTGAATTGATTGCGATGTGAGTGTCCAGGTTTCATTTCCGTATATCATAACGGGTAGAACGCACTGATCGAAGACTTTTCTTTTCAGGCACAGTAGGAGTCTGCTCTTAAACACTGTGTTGAGCCTACCAAATGCCTGCCAGCCACGTTTAACACGCCGTTTCACCTCCCGGGCGGTATTCCCCTCCATTGAAATCTTCTGCCCAAGATATATAAAGCTGTCTACAATCTCGAAATCCCTTCCTAAAACTGAAATTCTTCTGTCCTGAGCGAAGTTATTGAACATAACCTGACTCTTTTTCAGGTTTATTTTCAAGCCAAATGGTTCGCCAGCCCTTTGCAGTTCTTGTACGCGTCTTTGCAGCTCCTCTTGGTCTTGTGAAATGACAATAATATCATCTGCAAATCTAAGATTAATTCCCACTTCAAGATCATCAAGGTGAATTGTGGCTGTAGCTCCATCATATATCGATTCTAATAGGTTTACATAGGCTCTCTCTACAGCTTGGCTAAGCAGTGCATCTATTATCGCATGTTTGAGATGAAATCAAATGCTTTTTCGTAGTCGATAAAAGCCAAGCACAGTGGCATAGTGTATTCGTTGTGCCTTTCTATGACCTGCTGTACAACCTGGATGTGATCCATTGTACTGAATCTACTTCTGAATCTTGCTTTTTCTCTTGGTTGTGCGTCATTCAGTTTTTTTTAATATTCTTTTAGAAATTATCTTAGTGAAAACTTTGTACATTACTGATAGGAGGCTTATTGGACGGTAGTTCTTTAAATCTTCCTGTGCTCCTTTTTTATGTAAAATGATCACTTCTGCATTTTTCCATAAGTCAGGTACTTTTTGTTCTTTGAGGCATTTTGAGTATAATTTTGCCAGTGTTGACAATCTGACAATCTCAAACATTTGTGTACGCGCCCTGCACACTGTGCTATCCTCACCCTTTAAAGTATATATTTGCGTTCTTTTGTTTCTCAGCTTCTGTTTAGCTTTGTTAATTCCTTTGTTTTCTTCCAGGGTTTTTTGCACTAGCTGCATATTGAATCGGTGCGTATCCTCTTTGATACGTTTTCTTGTAGTTTTGCAGAGCTCAGTGTACTCGCCCCTGCCAAAAGGACTACCTGCATTTCTCATTTCTCGCCGTTTCTTCATTAAATCAATGGTCTCACTGGAGATTTTTGTTTGTTTGAGACATTTTTCTTCTGGTGCTATTGAAGCAGCCGTTTGAAGTACATTGTTGGCGATTTCTTCATATTGAACTGATATTTTCACCTCCTCTAGATCTTGTAACGCAGCAAACCGATTTGACAAAGCAATCTCAAAATCGCTTCCTCTCTCCAGCAGTTTTCCGGAATAAACCTTACCCTTCTTTGATCTTACCATTCTTTCGCGCTCTTTCCGACCGTCAATCGGAACCCTTGCTCGTACCATTCGGTGGTCACTTCCAATATTAAAATTGTTAAGGACAGTACAATTGGTAAATATTGTTTTATCGCTGGTCATGATGTAGTCAATTTCGCTTGTGAGCCCAGATGGACTTTTTCATGTCCATTTTCCGCTGATATTTTTCTTATAGAATGAGTTCATAATATATAGTTCTTGTCCTTTAGCAAAATCAACCAATCTGTCACCTCTATTGTCTCGCTCACCAGTTCCATATGGGCCAGTTGCATTTTCGTCAGTTCTTGTTCCAATTCTGGCATTAAAATCACCCATCAGGATTTTGTACCTACATTTCTCCTTGTATAAAAGCTGGACCACATCATCATAAAATTCCTCAATTTCCTCATCCCTATGGCTTATAGTTGGTGCATAAGCTTGGACGATCTGAAGCGTAAACTTTTTATTCAGCTGAATGACGCATTGGGCTAGTCGGTCGGATGTACTTTCAAATTTTACCACACTGTCCTTCAGCTTTCGATTGATGAGGAATCCAATTCCGCCACATCGGCCATTTTCCGTACCTCGAGTGTAGAGTACGTGTCCAGTTGGTTCCAGTTTGATTAACTCTTCACCCTTTCTTCGCGTTTTACAAAGCCCAATAATATGCCAATGTATGTTGTCAAGTTCGATTAACAGTTCTTGCAATCGGGCCTCTGTTTTCATAGTCCGTATATTTAGCGTTGCAATGTCAAAAATCCAATATATATATATATATATATATATATATATATATATATATATATATATATATATATATATATATATATATATATATATATATATATATATATATATATATATATATATATATATATATATATATATATATATATATATATATATAATACTGTATTTACATTAATGTCGTAGTTTGTGAATGGAAGTTCTATATTTCTTATTCTTATTGTTTATATCTTATTGTTTTAGGTTATTTCTTCCGATGAGAGTGATGCAAAAAAATCAAAAACAAAACGCCCAAGCACTATACCTACGTATCCATTTCAGGGCAATATTAATATGAATATTTTTAGTGATGCCAATGCTTCCACATTTGAAAAATTTCTGAAATCTGACAAAACTGATTATAGGCTCTTCGATTTTAAACTTGATCACGAGCAGCAGGCTTATGAAAATAGTGGAAAGATGTTTGACTTTAAACAGGTATTTTCGAGTTATTTTAGCTCAAATGGTTTTTGCTTAATGTGATTTTTGATGCAATAAATATCAGGTCCAGTAACAGTGAAGGTCTTCTTTTTCATAATGTTCGTTATGAACATAAAACGCATAAATTGAGAATATTTTAATCTTTAATGACAGAATTCTGCTTCGTAATTTAAGCAGGAAAGGAATCCACGCTGTAAGGAAATGAATATATCTAATAATTTTAAATATAGGATAAGTTTGTATAATATGATATGAATAATTATTAGTTACACATAGTATATATCCATTCCACTAGTACTATTCTGAACTTCTTTGTTGGAAAAACATTTTATAGTGAGAATCCTCTCAGATATGTCAGGGAATATTTTGTCTATCAAACCACATACATATTTTCATTCTAGATCAATTAAATACACTTTAGATCGACATATTCTTCAGCATATTTTTATTCAGTTCACAACATAAACGAAAATAACTTCTGAAAATTGTGGTAAATTTTTTGGTATATCTACAAAACAAAACGCTGTAGGTCATTTTCCACAATAATTTTTCCATCTTGAAACTTTTATTGATGTTTTTAATATTCTGACTAAAAATGTATTAATAGAAAAACTAGACGAAAACAAAGTCGCAAAATTAATAAATTAATTTATTAGGTATCGTTGAGTTTGAAACACGTAACTAATGCTGAAACTTTCACAAACTTAAGATTAACAAAATTTGAAGCCTACAGCATTGATTATATAAACATCACAATGCTGCATATAATCGCTTCTATCTAAATATATTTTATTTCAAATATACACAGTATGTCGGACAAAAAAAAATTAAGTTTTTTGCCAACATTATTTCTTTTTTTTCAAAATTCCGCATCAATACAACGCTGGGCACGTTTAACCAATACTGGCATAGAATTTTTTATGTCGTTTTTCGAAATTACCTCAATGATCCCCGTCACGGCTTCTTGGACTTATAACACTGTCATAAAACGTTCCTTGCATGGCCAGTTTGAGTTTCGGCAACAGGAAATAGTCAGTCGGATATAGGCGAATACGGAGGATGTTGAAGCACACAGACTTGTTTTTTCATCAAAAATTGACGACCAGCGACAATTATTACTCTACGGTTATGAGAACATGGGTTACATGGCTGGAAAATCAAAGTTATACACAAATACGAGATTGTGATCGTCCTTGAACTATCCAAGGACGTAACGACCAGCATTGTATATATCACTGGGGACCAATTTGAAAAATAATTTCTGTTGAGTTCGATATTTAAGCTGTTTTATGCGTAAATTGACATGCTAACTCCAAAACTTTATTTAGTTTTTTCTATCACGTCAAGTTTTTTCTCTGCAGTTGTTGCGCATTCGACTAAGCTTGGCGAATCACAGAAGTCACTACTGCTCTCCTACCGGCGAACCTTCTTCGACCTAGGAGTGGGGGCGTGAGTGACGTTGCGTCATCCCAAGCTAGTTCAGTCAGTTACGCATGAGATGCTAAAGTACGCGGGTCTGTGTTGCTCTGATATAGTGAAGTCAAAGTATACATACACATCTACAGATTTTCGTTATGTCTGCCTCTGCTAGTTCTCATCGTAAGTACTTAAACAGCCCTGATTCATTTTGTTATATATGTGGCAGTTTTACCATCCCCATTTAACGGACTAATATTAGTACATTTGTCAGGCAAGCCTATTTTGCATATTTTAACGTGAAAATAGGTGACCAAGATAAATCATGGGCCCCTCATAAAGTCTGCAAGCAGTGTGTAGAGAGTTTACGAATGTGGACGAAGAGAACACGTAATAAACTTTCGTTTGATATATCAATGATTTGGCGAGAGCCCTTAAGATTACTTAAGGGATTGCTACTTTTGCATGGTGAAAACATCAGGATTCAACAAGAAAAACAAACATAAAATTGAATACCCGAGTTTACCGTCAGCTATACGCCCTGTGCCTCATTCAGCTGAAATTCCAGTGCCAGTTTTTCAAGAATTACCTTCTTTAGAAATACAAGAATGTGAATTAAGTGAAGATCGAAGTGACTCCACCGACGAAGAATTCAAAGTTTCCAATGATTCTGTTCGTAAAGGATTCAATCAAGATGACTTAAATGAATTAGGACGAGATTTGGGACTATCCAAAAAAGCATCGGAATTATTAGCATCAAGACTGCAGGAAAAAAATTTGCTTGACAAAGGAGCTAAAGTCACTTACTATCGATCCAGAGAAAGTGAATTTAGGCAGTACTTCAGAAATAATGACGGATTTGTATATTGCCAGAACGTAGAAGGTTTAATGAAAGAATTGGCCATTTCTAACTATAACGCAACTGAATGGCGATTGTGTATAGATAGGTCAAAGCGTAGCTTAAAGTATGTTCTCCTAGATAATGGAAATTTATACGGTTTAGTCCCAATAGGTCATTCAGTTTATTTGCGTGAAGAATATGGCGACATAAAGAAAGTCATTGACTTGTTGCAATATAACATGCACCAATGGATTATCTGTGTTGACCTGAAAATGGTCTGTTTCCTTCTTGGCCAGCAACGCGGGTATACCAAGTATCCCTGTTTTGATACCAGAGCTCGTGAGAAGCATTGGGTGCCATCGAACTGGCCGCCAAGATCTGACCTAAGATCTGGTGATCCAAACATTTTAAATCAGCCACTTGTCGACAGGAAAAACATTGTATTTCCGCCTTTGCATATAAAACTAGGTCTCATGAAGCAATTTGTTAAGGCTTTATCAATTGAAGGAGACTGCTTTAAGTATATCATTTCGGCATTCCCTAGCCTGTCATATGAAAAGATAAAGGCTGGTGTGTTTGAAGGTTCATAGATTCGGCAACTCGTTAAAGATGAAAATTTCACTGAAACAATGACCGAACTTGAAAGGAATGGCTGGTTGGCTTTTAAAAATATTGTTAAAGACTTTCTTGGAAATAGACGAGCGCCTAATTACATCGAAATTGTTCAACAACTCTTGGAGAGCTTTAAAAACCTTGGCTGCAACATGAGCATCAAACTGCATTTCTTACATAGTCATCTTGCTAACTTCCCAGAAAATCTTGGTGTTAGCTGAAAAAATCTTGGCTGTTAGTGATGAACAGGGCGAGCCATTCCACCAAGATCTAAAGGTTATGGAAGCGCGGCATCAAGGTAGATGGGATGTCAGTATGATGGCTGACTACTGTTGGTGCATCAAGCGAGAATGTCCACAAACTGAACACTCCAGGAAAAGCTATAAGAAGAAATTTTTACCATAATATCTTTTATTTATTTTTTGTATAAACACAATTTAACTTTTAATAATATGTTAACCTCTGTATAAATTAAATATTCTAATCTATCTGATCAGATCTCACCTTATTTCCTTTCGTATGTACACTTTTAAGGTAAAATGAGGGGTATGCTGTAGCTTAAGAACTTGACGTGATAGGGAAAAACTGTGAATATTTTTGAATTCAGAGATGAAAAATTAGTCAACAACAAGTCACAGGTCTAAGTCAACAAAATTGCTGTTCCCCAGTGTATTTTTTGCTGTAGGAAATAGACTTCGGCACGTGCATTGCAAGTGTGTTGCAGCTACAGGTAGGATTATTTGGAGGATTACTGTTAACAGGCCATTACTTGCGATGGCGATGAGTGATTGTTATCTTCATTAGATATTATTTTCTATTAAAACATATCATAAAGTGTATATCTAAGTACATATTGCTTTTTGAATTATTTTAGATTAAATTATATTAAAATGGCACAAAATAATACTTTCACTTTTACTAGCCTTGATAATTTAAAATGAAGGATTGAATTATTTCATGCTGGTGCTAACGTATTAAATGACTTTTCATTGATTTTGATTTTGCTTGTGGCAGGTCAGTGAAGTCTCAAGTGAATACACTGCCAGTAGCCTTTCCTTTAATTTTGTAAGGAAAAAAGCCAATATGTCACTGACCCCTCAAGGATTTTATAAAACCAATAAGGAGGATATTAATGAAATACTTAAGAAATATCGTTGAGTTACTGTTAAGTTAAAATTTGTCACGAAACACTTAGTTTGTCTTTAGTTTTAAAGTTATTTACGAAAAGAAAAACATTATATTAATTTCATATAATAAACATAGATTCTTATAATAAATATAGTTTTTTTAATATATAATTGTTAAAACTGTGGGTATGTTGGTATTATAATTGTTAAACCACATTACTTCATGATGTTTTAGTTTGCCTAATATGCCTTCGATGGCAATATTGACAAATGATTTCGTAAATCCCCGATTTTTTATGTTGGTCTCCTGTATGCTTTGGATTACCCAGGCCATATCTTATTAATGTCTGACTGATTGTGACGTATTCATATATTTTTGACTTTTTTTTTGGGGTTTTTCGCTACGATCTAAAACTCAAAAAATATCAAAAATATCTGTTCCTATGTAAATAATCACTGGGTAAAAAAAAAACCAAAAACCAAACGGAGACAAATTTCTCAATGATTCTTTTCTGTAATAAATTTACCATACGAACAAAATTTTAAAAATATAAAAATGTTCTAAAATAAATACAAACTTTTGAACGTTAACGTTTCGGGAGGTCTTCTCCCCCCGTTTTCAAAACGAATCTAAAAAATGAATTATTTTAATTTCTATATATATATATATATATATATATATATATATATATATATATATATATATATATATATATATATATATATATATATATAATGCAAAGATAGGAAGTAAATATATTTTTTTTGTTTATGTCAATAATACTTTGACAATATAAAATTACAGTATATAATATACAATATATAATTAACATATTATACAATTTCTTAAGACTTGTTAAAATTGTAAATAATAGTAATTCTTTGGATGCATATGAAAGCATTCAAATAACAAAACATAAGAAAACCATGAACCGGAAAAAAAGACCTTCCATTCAGTCAACTCTTTGAAGTATTATAATAATATTACGCTTGGTTAACTTTACGGTTCATGATTTTTTCACTCTCCACCGAAGGTTCCAATAGAATAATTGAATTATTGATTGATTTGTCCGTTACTTTGTGATAGTTCATTTTTTTAAATTGAATAAAACAATTTTATATTTTGTTATCTATCACTTTTATAAAATTGAAATTCTATAAAACTTATATTGTCTAATATTTCCGATAGCATTGTACTATTTTTTCATTTGGATGGAACAAAATATTTAATTTTTGTTATAATGGATATTTTCTAATTTCGATTTTATTTACCAAATTATAGAGCAACTGGAAGATGTAGATGCAATATCGATCACTGTCTAATGTTATCTCAATACGTCAATCGATCATAGCTTTGATTTAAATATATAGTGTTTCTTTCCAACCGAATCTGAAAAATCAGTCTTTTTATATTTCAAATTCAGTAAAAATCTTAACAAATGTAAATCCTTATATATTAATAATAGTTTTTCTATATAATCGATATACTATATACCGGGTTTCTAGACGCTAGACGTTCATGGTTAGAAAAAACTTCTTCGTTAACAGTTTCGGCGTTATTTAAGATTCTCTTTCATTTTAAAATATTATAAAAATATATAAGATCATTGCACGTCCGATTATCCCGGAAGTCACCAGTAACTTCTTTATTTTAAATGGTTAATAAAACACCCGATGTATCATTTGATTTTTGGATTTCTGAGAAAATTTCATGCTGAGTTACACCAGGTTCCCCTATACCCATTTGAAACTGTTTCTTAAATATCTCGATTCCTTGCAAATTTTGAAAGATGTAACATTATTTTCAACACTGTGCTTTTTACCAATTTTCGACTGGTGCTAAACGCTTCTAGGGTAGACGGAAGGACAAGAATGATACTTTCGAAATCCACATTAACAATTAATTTATTGCATACAGGGTGGCCAAAATTTGATGACCAATTACATTATTTTCAAAGTTGGACAAGTTTGTTCTTTCAAATGTGACCTCTGTATACTATTGGATGGTCGGATGCAGAATTTGATTCTGCATCGATTCGTTATAACATTCCCTATACCTATTTCCAACAGTTTTTTTGTTATCCATATTTTCTATTTTATTCAGAAATTCACTTTAATTAGAATATGAAAACAAAACAGGAACATAAAATTTAGAACGTAATAACAAATGAAAAAATTGGAACAAAATTACAAGAAATAATAAATTAATGTAAAATTACAATTATTGTTCTATATGACCGCCATGTTGGTTCAAACACTGGATAACTCTGTCATATACTCCTCGCGAAACAGACCTCTGAATTTCGCCTGGACTTAGATTAGTGAACGCATCATGAACACGGTGCAATAAGTCCTCTCTAGTTTGTACAGGCTTAGAGTAGTTCTAGTTCACTAGTTCCATACGGCTCCAGAGGTGAAAATTCAATGACGTCAAATCGGGTGATCTGGGTGGCCAGTTCCAGGGTTCCTATGGGCCAATCCACCTATCCTCGAACATCAAGGTCAACTGCTGGTCTACAGCTATAGCGGAATGTGCTGGAGCATCATCCAGCTGATACCAACTGTTTGCTCTGTCACGTGAAGGTAGAATATTCAGGAAATCACTAACAAACCCTCTGAGTATCTCCAGATATCTAGCCACATTCAAATTTTCATGGTACGCTTAATATATCACTCTATTATTCATAATTAACCAAAAAACATTAAATCTAAAATGGTCCTGGTGATTATGTTCCCTTATGACATGTGGATTGACTTGTGCCCAATAGTGATTATTTCGACCATTTAAAATTCCTTGCCTGCTTAATTTTGGTTCATCAGTCCACATAACCTTATGAAGAAATTTCGGATCTTCGGTCCTTTTTATGCACATGAACTCGCAAAAGTTGACTCGTCTTGCCTCATCACCAAGACGTAATCCGTGCACAATTATCTCAGAAAAGGGATGCATTTTATGTTTTCTTAATATTCTGTGGATTGGTGCTCTTGCAATACCCAAATCCAGCGCTGCTGCTGGAGTGAACTCCGTGGATAAGCTTGAAAATAAGCCAACGCATTCACCTCGTTATCTTCATTATCTATTACGGATATTATGTGATTTCGTGTTGCACTTACACACTCAGTTAACAAAAACCGAGCTTCGATTCTTGCGAATTTTCAGGGCGTTATTGTTGGTAGGTCCGGATATCATTCGTTAAATTATCTGCATGTTCATCTGGCAATTCATCTATATTCACCATGCGTATAAAACAAATTTAACAAATCAGTATTGGAATATTCTTCATAATTCTCCATTATAAACTGTACTTGAAATATTAACAAAATCACTAAAACTGTAAGTAGATACCACACGAATTTGTGAGCTGATACTGCTTTGACATGATATCAACATTGTTTCAATTCCTGTCAAAATCAAGGCTTACTAGGTAGTACTTTTGAAGTTTCGTTGGCTTTTGATAAAAAATACATATAGATAAAGAAGAAAACCGTTGAAAATGGGTATAGGGAAAGTTATAGCGAATCGATGCAGAATCAAATTCTGCATCCGACCATTCAATAATATACAGAGTGTCACATTTGAAAGAATGACCTTTTCTAGCTATGAAGATAATGTAATTAGTCATCAAATTTTGGACCCCCTGTATGCGATAAATTAATTATCAATGTGGATGTCGAAAATACAATTCTTGTGCTTCCGTCTACCCCAGAAGCGCTTAACACCAGTCGAAAGTGGGTAAAAGGCGCAGTGTTGAAAATAAAGTTACATCTTTCAAAATTTTCAAAAGAATCAAGATATTTAATAAACATTTCAAAATAGATATAGGGAAACCTGATAGAACTCATCATAAAATTTTCTCAGAAATCCAAAAATGAAATAATATACCGGGTGTTCCATTTAAAACATGGAAGTTACTGGCGACTTCCGGAATAACCGGAAGTACTATGACCTTGAAAATATTTATAAATGAAAGAGAATCTTATATCAGGCTCATCAAAATCAACAATTTTTTTCCTCTACACTAAATCCACACTAGATCGAATTTATATTATTCCATGATGATCCCAACTTGGTTATCCACACACCCAACACTGCCAAAATACAAAAAATAAGACAAATTTTTATAATTATAAACTGGAAAACAGTAATAATTTCAACGAATGTTTCGCCTCTAGATGTTCAGGCTCGTCAGGGTACCGACATATGCTCTCCCGTCAAGAAGAGGGAGACCCTAGCCAGTCAACAACCTATACTCTCGCCGCCTTCCCGTCGCATGGCGTATATACGCAATATTAGATTTCTTTGGACAGCGTCCAATGAGACAACAAAAGCTGATTGTCACGTACACCCAACCGCTGGGTTCCACAATCTCATGTGGAACACACAGTAACTTGGGTCTATTGCGTCTGTTATATATATATATATATATATATATATATATATATATATATATATATATATATATATATACAAGGTAGCGTAACGGGACCGTGGAGGGAAATATTACAGAAATCTTTTACCCTTTCTCCACGTGGTGCCACCGATCGCCTTCGCCCAACCGTCACCATGCGGCGTCATGTATCCCTCGGGACCGATTTTTAGCCTTTCAGTCGTCATCAGCCGAGTTCCAGATGAACGCAGGAAACGAGAAACACAGGAAAGCAGTTGGGAGAGACGAACGGGACTAGGCCATGTCTACTGGCCATTTTGATGACGGGTCGTAATAGCACACAACACGCCATCATACGACGAATGCTCGTAGCAGTCAGGACTGCTTGTAACATTTTGCATTAGAATAGGGCAGTTTCGTCTGTGTGCAGGTGTGCAGGTGCAGCTTTTCCAACAATTTTGATGTTATGCAGTCTTCAATCCAAAATGTTAATACAGCTTCCATTCTTTAATTATTGGATCACGAATAATTTTTGTTGATAGTGAGGTTGAAGCTGTAGAATTTCTTTTTTGTATTCTGATTTCTTAATAGATTGGACAGTTGATTCACTGACATAAAATAAATCTGATATAGATGCTAACGACTCGCCATGGTGTAAACGATCAAGCATTTTTATTTTTACCTTAAGCGGCAACACTTGTTTGTTTATAAATACTCTGATTGTTTGTTCTGAAAGCTATCTGGTTAATCAGTACATATTATTCTAAAAATATAATATGTATCATTAGTTTTGGATCCACGAATAAAGACATTTTCAGCCGTGAATACAAGAAAAGGTTTTATTTTTTAATCCGCGAAAATTGAAAACGCAAATAACGGAACCGTGAATAAGGAGCTTTGACTGTATACTCTAGCTTGCTTACCTTTTTGTTTCGGTATGCGAATTTGGTAAACGATTGAAAATATTTTGTTTTTTTTTATATTGTGAGGTATTTTTCGTAAGCTAATTAATGTTTTTGTGGTACTATTAAACTGAAATTCAAGGAATTTCTGCACCACGTCATTTCAGGCAATTATAAGAATCTGAGAAGGAATAAACTCTTGATAGAAAAGAAGTAGATTCAAGTTTTTGTGAAATAGCGAGGTGATTTTATGAGAACATAGATTAAGGCGGTTTGAGGATCAGGGTTATTCGGGTAGAGACGGCGGTTTGAGGATCAGGGTTATTCGGGTAGAGACTCTGATCGTCTAAAAATTATACAAGATGTGACGAACGGTCAGAGACATGTCGCTATGCCAACCGACATGAAATAATGCAATATACTCGCAAAAAATAATTGAAATATTAAAATAAATAATTTTCATAAATTAAAGTAACAGTAAAAAAATAATATATACATATATATATATATATATATATATATATATATATATATATATATATATATATATATATACATATTTATTTATATATATATATATATATATATATATATATATATATATATATATATATATATATATATATATATATATATATATATATATATAGTGAAATAGCATAGCACTGGCCACCAGCCACCTTAAGCAAAACTCCAAGAATGGCACAGTGTTTATAATATTTCATAATATTTCATGCGGTGCCATGTTACGAACACAAACGTATGCTTTAATTTAAATATGTTTTTAATTATTATTACAGTACAAGTTGGTTATGCATCAAAACCATTATGTTATTTGATTCTACAGTGGGGTTTAGTTCTATTTCAAATTATTACTTTAATAATGCCAAGCAATACTTTAATTGTGATACTGCATGTAATACTTTAACTTGTTTCTTAAAGACATGGTCTATTAGTAGAATAAAAAACAAGTTTACAGAAAAATTAAAATTTATTTATTGATGCCTCTATACTAATTACACTATATTTACGGTCTATTTTGATATTGTCATTTCCTTCCCAGTCTTGACGTTTGCCAGTGGTAAATATGGCGAAAAGTATTGCTGCGACAATAGCAATACCTGCTGCAATAGAAAATGCTAATCTCCATTGTTTTACATCCTCCTGAAACATATTACATTAAAATATTTCTCTTTCATTTCATTTAAATGTCTACATTCAATGTAATGTCTAATTCAATCGTACATCAATACGAGAGGTATATATGATAAATAATTGACCTAACTCAAAAAAAACTCCGTTTTGAAACTAAAATTATCATGTTCCATATGATCACCTTTGAACTATTTATATTTAATCTGTCGATTAAAATTTTACTTTTTAGAAAATTAATCTTTTAGTTAATAATCTTTTAGTTAATAATCTTTTAGTTAATATTCTTTTGGTTAATAATCTTTTAGATAAATAGATATTCGGCTAACTAGGATTCCAGACCCTCAATTATTATTTATATCAATTGTCTTCAATTTCTCCTAGCTCTTTAAGTCATCTTCGATTCGCAGATGATATCGTTTTCCTTTCACAAGACTTGAAGGAGCTACAAAAACACGTTCAATAATTGCAATGGACTGGAAAAACGCTTGGCTTGAAAAAAAAACCAAAAAAGAGTCGTGTCATGTTCAATAAATTTATTTTGGGGAGGAATTTGGATGGTGTGGATCATATATATACATATATATATATATATATATATATATATATATATATATATATATATATATATATATATATATATATATATACACTTTTGTTGGTAGCTTGACCGAGAAGGAGCCCACCTATCCCTTCAACTGGATGACATATGTTTCGTCTCTCGAGGTTCAGACTCTTGAGGGCGCCGACATATACCATACCATCAAGAATAGGGAGTCCCTATCCACATTCAACCACCCATGTATTCGCCGACCTCCCGTCGAATGGCGTATATATGTAGTGGTAGATTTTCTTAGACCCCGTCCAATGAGACAGCAGTAGCTGAGTGTCATCAGACACCCAACCGTTGGGTTCCACAATCTCATGTGGAACACACAACAACCTGCGTCTCCGCCTAAATAAACACTTTTGTTGGTTGCTTGACCGGGAAGGAGGCCACCTATCCCTTCAACAAAGTGTTTATTTAGGCGGAGACGCAGGTTGTTGTGTGTTCCACATGAGATTGTGGAACCCAACGGTTGGGTGTCTGACGACACTCAGCTACTGCTGTCTCATTGGACGGAGTCCAAGAAAATCTACCACTACATATATACGCCATCCGACGGGAGGTCGGCGAAGACATGGGTTGTTGGCTGTGGATAGGGACTCCCTATTCTTGATGGTATGGTATATGTCGGCGCCCTGAAGAGTCTGAACCTCGAGAGACGAAACATATGTCATCCATTTGAAGGGATAGGTGAGCTGCTTCCCGGTCAAGCAACCAACAAATGTGTTTATTTAGGCGGAGACGCAGGTTGTTGTGTGTTCCACATGAGATTGTGGAACCCAACGGCTGGGTGTCTGATGACACTCAGCTACTGCTGTCTCATTGGACGGAGTCCAAGAAAATCTACCACTACATATATACGCCATCCGACGGGAGGTCAGCGAAGACATGGGTTGTTGGCTGTTGATAGGGACTCCCAATTCTTGATGGTATGGTATATGTCGGCGCCCTGAAGAGTCTGAACCTCGAGAGACGAAACATATGTCATCCAGTTGAAGGGATAGGTGGGCTCCTTCCCGGTCAAGCAACCAACAAAAGTGTTTATTTAGGCGGAGACGCAGGTTGTTGTGTGTTCCACATGAGATTGTGGAACCCAACGGTTGGGTGTCTGATGACACTCAGCTACTGCTGTCTCATTGGACAATCTACCACTACCTATATATATATATATATATATATATATATATATATATATATATATATATATATATATATATATATATATATATATATATATAGGTATGTCCGCAGAACAGAGCTGCTTAATATTCAAGAACGCTTAAATGTTAATTTAATAACTCATTTAATAAAGATTATATAACTTAAACTTCATCTACTATAGCTTATAAGAAGGGATTTCAATTACAAACAATTATGAATTTAAATTATGATGTTAAACTTGATTTTTGACTTTTCTATAAATAGTTTTTTCGAATAAAGACTCAAAATAATTATAGGTGTATCAGCGTTTATTTCGAAAATACATATATTTAATTTTATCCATTGCATGGTTATGCCAATGATTAAAAATTATAGTTTTAAATTATTTAGTGTATATTCCACTACACAGTATGTATTGTGTAGTAAATACATAACATGTTCTAATTTTAGAGAACAAACATGTCTGTTATTTTTTCTTTTGGCAAATACTGTTTAAAGGTTTTGAAAAGATGTGTTGACATTTTTACTAACCTGATCAGTGACGCACCACTGAGCTAGCAATGGTGCAAATAGTCCAATAGCATCGGCACATGTGTTACCGACACCAAAAATAATACCAGCAAACTTTGGTGATATGTCATAAACGTTGATCATGCTTCCGCCCGTTATACATCCCATCATAAACATGTTGTCTAAACAAAGAATAATAACTGCCAAAACACGTTGATCAGCGGAAATGTATGTTAGCCAGACTAAACATAAGGCGTTACAAATACCACCTGAAAAGAATATGTGCGACGGTTAATCCATGTTTTTCATTTTATAATTAATATAACAGTTTTGAGCATGTTTCTTTTTTCAATACTTCTCAAGTTTTTCATCTAATTGATATATATATATATATATATATATATATATATATATATATATATATATATATATATATATATATATATATAATATATATCTAGAAAATAACGGACTTTTTTTAAATTTAAAGAAAACTACTAGCCTCATTTATTGAAACAATAATTAATCTGAAACCTGCATATATGTCCTCTGTAAAACGACACCGTGATCATTAAAATCGGTGAAGTGTATGTGATGAATGAATATGAATATAGTGGATAGAGATCCGACAAACTATCTAGAAGGAAAAATCAAACCATGGAAACTGGAACTGGACATCGAACGAAGAATAATTCCAAGGGAAAAATCAAGTGGATGTTCTAAACTTTACGGTCTACCGAAAATACACAAACCAGAAATCTCATTAAGGCGCATAGTAAGTGACGTAAGTGTATCCAACTAGAGGATACAGACATACTAGCAAGCCTGAGCATTGCCTCAATATATCCAAGTATCCCTATAGACGAAGCTCTGGACCTAATTTCGACGAACGAAGACTTTCCACAATATGTAGGTGAAATATCCAAACACTACCTGCAGAACACATATCTTTCCTTCAACCAGCAGATCTGCAGACAGACCGACGGTGGCATCATCACTATCATCCGTTATAACCAAATTTTGAAAACGCTACGTAGTAGCTTGCATAGTAGTATCTTTGTAGTAGTATCTTTGTAATATGGCCTCACCGAAAGGAACTTCTGAATAACTTCCTAATCCAATTGAACGAAATCAACCCTATACAGTTCACCCTGGAGGTCGAACAGGTTAGGAAACTACCATTTTTGAAACTCTTCATCACAAGACAACCTTCTAGAATCCTCAAACACACAGTGCATACAAAGCCAACTCACACCGGTTGATCCTGCAACGCCAAAACTCAGCATCCCCCTTCTCAAATCCAAGCAATAGCGAACATCTTGATTTCCAGATCCTTTCGACTAACACTACCAGATACATGAAGTATGGAGCTACTAAAAATATCTACAGGCCTTAGACAAAATGGATATTCAGAAAGTTGCATCAGGAAGGTCACTATCACTATCAGAAAACTCAAACACGAAGAACAATAGAGGATTTAGAACCAAATGCACAAAAGATTCTGCTATCATACATAAAAGGAATCACTGATAGGATAGCACAAAACTGTGAACAAAAGTCAAAACAAAATCTGACAAAGTCAGACTGGAAAATCATAGGGTATATAGCATATCTTGTTCCGACTGCAACAGACCGTACATAGAACAAACAAACAGATGGTTCTCGTCCAGAATACAGGAACATCAAAACAACTTAAAAACAAACAAACCACGTCCATCTCTTCCAGCACCATCTGCAAACAGGACATAAAATCAATTTTGAAGCGGCCAAAGGAATAGCGGATATTGAAAACTACAAGGCCCGAACAATCAGAGCAGCTCTTGAAATAGAAGAAAGGGGTAAACTAAATACCCGAAACGACGCTCGCAACATTCCAAAAGTATGGAAATCGCTTCTCAAAAAAAGAACAAATACTGCATCGTGGCGACAAGGGAAAATCAATTAACGGACGCCGGGTACCCCGATACTATCTGTGTAGTCGCCGGCCGCCTATAAGAGCGAGCGCAACGATCCGTGCACGTCAATTGGACTCGTCGTGACTCTTCACAGAACGAACGAATGGGCACCCGGAATGAATTAGGAACATTATCATCCGTGAAAATATTAGATGTAACAAAATATGTGTGGCCGGAAAAATTCATAGAGCTATAAATCGAAAATAAAACTATTGGGTCCTCACTCTCGACTTTTTTGACTTATTGCATTTAATTTGTTTTAGGAAAAAAGATATGCAAATGCCTCTATTAACTATAAAAAGTAAAACATATTGTTCCAATTTTCTATACATAGCGCATATTTAGAATTAAGTTTTAAATTCAGCTGATTTACGCAAATATATTTTGTTTATTATTCGTTTTATTATTCATTCATATAAAGAAGCTCTTTCTGTACTTACCAACTAAATGGAAAACTCTTCTAGAATTTACAGTAGATAAAAATTTCGTTTTAATACTATAGTCAGATAAGAAAGCCACTCCAAATCCACTGAGGCTACCAAATAATGTCGGTATGGATCCAACTACACCATTCTAGAATATATAATAATATTCAATAATACGGTAATGTATTGCCTTGATATGAAATGGATTTTTGTATAAATAGATCTTGAATTGCAATTGAAAGCAGCAATAAATAGTTCAATTAGTGGATTTAAAGTTGATTTTTCGAGTCTAAATTTATATTGATGATTGGTTTGGCAAGAGTTGATTAGGGTAATTTTTGAACGACCATTCCCTTCATTAATTTTATAAGTGATTGATTAGGGAGATTGGGCGGTAACTGGATGATAAGCATATTGACTTGCCATTTTTCTATATGGGGACTACAATGAAGCTTGAAGCGTTATTGAAGCTGAAATCAGGTTTAAGAAGGGATATTTGAGAATGGAAGGAGCAATTGTAGCTGCAATTATACGATATTTTAGAAATGTAAGTGCCAACGGAGAGATAAATGTCTTCAGTTGAATATAATCAATTTCCATTGTTAAAAAGTTCCGATATTTCTGATGAAGGAATGCCTTTTAATCGATGGATACCCCTTCAAAAAGAGGAAGAGGTAGTGCCATATTTCAATCATTTATGAAGATAGACTAGGAAGAGTGTTTAGATCAGTTTATATTTCTCCTAGTCAAAGCCTTGCTAATGGAAGGGATGGAAGATTTAGTAGCTCTTTTAATGAATTTTGGAAGAGATTGAATGCTGCTATTTGGGTCATGTTTGACAAATATCGGAGTGATAAGATTATTTTTGATTGAAGCCTAATTTACTTTTGATAGGTGAGGGATTCGATCGTAGAAGGACTTTGAAGAAAGAGAGGAAAATTGTATAAGGATAGGATAGTGGCCGCTTCAACAACTGTCTTTTAACGTGGACAACTGTAAAACAGGAAATATAGACGAGGAACAAAAATAAAATATGACGAGCGAAAGCTCTTAAGTTAGTATACTTTCGGGGGATAGTTATAGAGTGAACTGGTGATTTTTTTTACTGATTTTGTTGTTCCAAAGCTGTTCGAAATTGCTTTTTAAATAGCGAAAGGACCTCTCCTTTTGCCGAAACTTTCTTCTTCCAAAACTTTATTTGCGCTTGAACACAAAAATGTACTAAACGATGTACATTTTGAGGTAATGAGTGGTGATTCCACCCTGGGTTGCTTAAACCCAGAAAGAGACGGAAAAAATGTCAAATTTGAATTAAACATTAAATGTAGTGCACCGTACCTCGGCGACCCTATTTATTCCAAGGTACGGGAGGTATTTTAGAGGCCTCGTTCTTGATAACTGACGTCCTCACCTGCCATTCAGCCCTAAGCACAGGTCGTTCTACTATTTGACTTAAGGTAAATTAGACATAGACAGACTCTTAACAGGACAAACAGAAACGTGACTGGGGTACCTCGGGTTTGACATTACCCATGTCTGAGAGAGAGAATCCTCTCAGATTCCCTGAAGAGTAGAAGCGGAAGATATAATTTTTCGAATTGTTAAAAAAATTAATTCTGGGCAACCTCGATATTTACTGTGACGTTCTGAATTTATATTTCTGAAATGTTTAATTTCTGAAAAAAGGATTCAGAACAAAATGCCAAAACAGTAACTAGAGAGTAACTCCAGGGTAACTTTCTCCATTAATCGTTTGAAATGTTTTATTATCAAAACATTAAAAACAATTTATAATTAGTTTTCCAGGCACACTAAAGTGAATTAAAATTACTCTACGCGTTTTTCATCTTTTGATCACCAGTTTTAATCATCTCCTGAGACTGCTGACTTGGTTAACGAAACTCGAGTTGTGTAATTTCAATGTGCTTTTGGTACGAGTAGAAAACTTAAAATTAAGTTTGTATTTAAAATCAAAGGTTCCAAAATACAAAAAAATCAAATATGAAAAATTGCTGCAGAGACAACTTATTTCGAAGAAATAAACGTGTCACTTCTTAACGTTGTTTTTAGACAATCAGTATAGAATCAGATATGTTATTTTTGTTTTCTAGTAATTGGCTCTCCTAGAAGCGCAAATTGTGCATGTAAATACAAACATAATTATTATTTTTTAATTATTGTATTAAATTAAATAAGTGTCTCGTTCTATCTGTGAATGTGTTTACACTATAATATGTATTTCTTTAATGCATATTATTTAATTGTTCTGGCATAGAAATTGCAACGCCTAGAAGGGATGTTTCGATTTTAATAATTTTTTGGAAAACTAGAGGTACTATGGCTAAAAATAAATAATAATTAGAATGTGGTAATAAAAATATGCAGTGAATTAAGAATTGTATTCTCTTACCCAAGAATGGAGCAAATATACAGGAACTAAATTTTTACTTAACTGTTACTATAATTTATTACTTTAACAACTAATAATATTTGTTAATTCTTCATCTCGCCTCTGTCGTAGTTAAGCTAGTGTAACCATAGGTCAAATTACAGAAATTCCTTTTGTATATTCCTTTTTTTCTTTACTGGGTTTCAGGGCATTCTTCATATTGTATTATTCTTTCCCGCACTCCATCTTATCGTGTAAACAACACTTTTTATCCGAAGTAAAGAAATTGTTTTAGGCGGTTTTTACAGTTTAGTTTTTATTGACATACTAGAGCAGCAGAATACAAAATTTATCGCTAAGTGAATAAAAAATAGGCTGAATGAATGGTTTATTTATTTCAAAAATCAGATGGCAGCCGTAATAGAAATCAAATTACTGTAATGAGATATTGTATTTACTCAATAATGTCCAAGTTTAATAATGATCGAATATGAATAGTTATTAGATGTCGAAGGCGCAAAAGCTATGTTTAAGATCGACGTCTATGGTTTTCGACAATTTGATCTGATGAATTGTTGAGCAGAGAACGCCAACTTGTATGTGTCCGAGAGAATTATCGCTGTTTAAGGCCATTTTGGACTGCAACAATTTCGGCCTTATCTTCTGCTCTGACAGCTGAAAATTAATTATGAGTGGTATAGAAACACACATAGGAACTTTGAATAATATCAAATCGTTTCCAATGATAAATTCGAATTCTATTTAGATGGAGATAATGTCCACAGAATAGTTGCGAAGTGGAAACAGGTGTTAACCTCAGTTTGATATAAATCAGCATGTACACCGAACAGTAAGTATATGTAGTACTATTTCTTATTGGAATAAGTCATGTCTAGTCTTTATTAGAGACAACCGACCAGCACAAACTTATCTTTGTGCTGGCCGGTCAAGGTTCAAGGCCGGTTCAAGACATAGTATACTCTTAATTTTTTTGTCTACTCTGAAGAGCTATTATATCTAATATTTCAACTGGATAATGCATAATGCATAATGCAATATGTTGCCATAGTTCTGTTCAATTGTTTGGAGAAATCCATGTCCAGCCAAATCTTGCACCTTTTTGTCCACCCATAGAGTATGTTTGGGGCATGATGTAGAACAGGTTAGCAAATTATGTCAGTCAATTGGAGTATCGTATTCCAATAAGATATAGATGGTCTCATTTAATCGATGTCAAGAAGTATAGGGCATGTATCGATAATCGGATGAGTAAACATATTCATAAAATCAATACAAAAATTGAAAAATCTTTGATATTGTTTTCTATTTCAAATCATTTGTTTAACCCGTAGTACCTTTTCACTGAAAAAAATATCATCCAGTACCTTCTACTAGGTTCTGCAATTTCTGTATCAATTAGTATATTTACCGACTGAATATCAAACTTCATTATCTTGTCCAGAAAAATTGATTTTTCTGACTGCACAAAAATTAAAATAAAATCGGCTCCTATTAATGCAATTATAATAGCCCAAACATGAATGTTTAAAAATATCTTCATCCAAGGGGTTGGAGTATTCTGAAAATAAAAATCGGGTTGATCTCTTTACTGTTTCTTACGAGATTAATCTTACCACTCCTGGTTGTTGTCTGAGTGAAATTTGAATGTAGTTCTTTTCTTCGAGTGTAATTGATGGGTGAGTTTCGGGACATTGATGAGAGAAGAATATCCAAATAAAGATGTATATTAGATTGAGGATGCCGAAAATATAAAATCCCCAGGGCCATCCTAGAGATGATTTGGATACAGTTCCGGCAACAATAGATGAAATCATGAGTGAAAACGTAACACCTATAAAACAACAAAGGTTACGTTACGTTGAAAAGATTAACGGTTACGTGATAACTTAAACTCTTAAAATTAAGAAACAAATTTCCATGGGGTGATTTTTCTATTCTGTAAAATATCGCTTGGCAATTAATAAGACTGAACGATGTCGGTTGACGATTAGTTTATTTTATTGATAAATACTATAGACAACACCCAATACACAGACATTAGAGTATGTACAAGTATATAGAAGTATATTCAACACATCAGCGGGCATGTTGGCAGTTGGCAGTTGGCAAATACTTTGTTTCAACAATATTATTATTAATTATCTCTCTAATGAAATTGTATCACACATCAATATGTTTAGAACGTTTGTGAGACTGATGATTATTTGCCAGCTTCAATAAACTCTGAGTATCATTGTATAGTAAAATCTTATTAGAAAAACTTATTATTTCTAGTTCTGCAAATAAATAGTTTCGCGGCAAGCATCTGACAAAGCCATATAGTCAGCTTCACAACTACTTAGAGCTACGGTTTTTTGTTTTTTACTTTTTCAATAAATAGCAGAGCCAGATTTCATAAAGCAAAATCTTATATATGACCGTCTGTCAATGGCATCACTTACCCAATCAGCACCTAGAAATTATACTACTTCTGCTCTTCTTTTGAACTATTTCAACCATTAGTCTTTTGTTTTCAACAAAAACTTCAAAATTATTTTTTAACTTCAAAATTCTTTTAACATAATTCCAGTGAATGTGTGAGTAAAAATTGTTAAATTGACTTAAATAACTGACCGACTAAGCAATATCTGGTCGGATCAGTACACCTAAATACATAAAGCTACCTATTAATTTTTGATATGGTAATTTCTCTTGACAAATATTTTATTTTTCAATATTTAATTTACACTCACAATAGGAGTTTCAGCTGTATTATTATCAGATATATCAATTTGTTTTAACAATTGCTTAATATAATGTTCCCAATCA
This sequence comes from Cosmopolites sordidus, assembly GCA_031761425.1. Lineage (NCBI taxonomy): Eukaryota > Metazoa > Arthropoda > Insecta > Coleoptera > Curculionidae > Cosmopolites > Cosmopolites sordidus. Next base: position 22,651 of record JARFXV010001808.1, on the reverse strand, counting down.
ACAGTAATTACATTTTAATTTTTGTCAATATTGACCCTCATACTTAAATATTACTTGACTTAATCCAGATTCTTTATTTATTTTTTACTCAAAGCTTCCATTGGACAATCACTTTCAGACTTATTACTTAAAAATATCAAAAAATCATCTACGTAAATTCCAACAATAATTTTTTATAAAACATACGGCTCTAGTTTACTCTTACTAAAATCTAAATTACATAATGCTTTCTCCACTTTTTGGTACCAAGCAAATGAAAACTCGTTCAAGTCATAAACAGCCTTTATCATTTTAAAACGTTATTCGAATCATAGTCATAGGCAAACCTTCTGGCAAATGCATAAAGATGCTCTCTTTTAGGTGGCCATTAAGAAAGGCTGTTGTAACATCTAAATGAGTAACGCCCATATCTAGCTGTATCTCAAAGTAAATAGTAACCGCAAAGTCGAATGTCAAATAACCGGAGAAAAAGTTTCTTGATAGTCCACACCGGCTTTTTGTGTAAAACCTTTAGCTACTAATCGCGCACGATATCTCACTCTATTGTCACTATCGTATTTCTTGTTTAACACCACTTTACACTGCACTATACTCTCGTTATCTGGTGTACCAACGACTTCCCATACTTCATTGTCTTCAAATGGCTGCAGTTCCTCTGCCATCGCCAACAACCGCTGTTGTTTATTAGGACCATTGACAGCCATTGTATATGGCATTCTATCTTCCCCTACCCTGATCCAATCATCCATGCAACTGGAATACGCCTCGGCCCGAAAAGTCTTCAGTTCCTTTAGTGAATTATTTTTAATGTCCTCAATCGAGTCAAAAGGCAGTGTCCCACGGGTATTTGAGTTTGGAGAAGAGAGAAAAGTTGCACGGTTGCATCATATGTTTGGTCAAAAAACCACGCACTGTTAGAGCCGTATGAGATGATGCCCTTCATGCCCAGAATATCAACGAAAATGTATTGAGATGATCCATAAGAGATACCAAGATCTTCTTCTGTCTCTCTAATACCAACATGGCGATATTAAAGCACGATGTTTAAAATTTTCCCGTTGGCCGCTTGCGATAGCATAATCCTGATAGGCTATCTGCAACATTTTTAATGCATCCGTTGCAGAAATTGCATTGGAAACAAAAAATTTTCACATTTTCATATATTTTCCATTGGAAACACAAATTTTTGTTCAACTTTTTTATCCTTAGTAAAAAATCACCAGAGTAACTTTTCGTGATACAATCAAACATCTGCTAAAGACACACTAATTGACTTGTCGCGCTCAAATTTCACATGGTTGTCACTCATAATAAAATGGTTACTTTAAATTTATGGTAAATAGATTGATTAATTTTCCTTTAAAGAAAGATAGTTATAAAAAAGTATTAAAATTAATTAGTGGCTGACGTCAATAGTTACAGTAAGAACATTATAGATAAATTAATTAGAAAACATTTTATAACATTATAATATATATATTAAGTTTAAAGATTATTGAAAGAATCTTCGACTTTTCAAAAGGCACACAACAGAAGCAAATTTACGGTAATACCATTTGATATCCAATTAATACAAGGACTGGATAAGATTTTGAAAAAAATGGGAGATCTATGAAATTGTGTTGTAAGGTTTATCATCGAAAGTATGTTGAGCAAACTAAGAGATCCATGTTAACCTAATATAGTAACTTATGCAAGATAAACATGAACCGGGATATAGGATCTATTTCATTCAATGGACTGTTTCAATTATTAATGTAACGCTTGCTTAACTTCACAGTTCGTGAATTTTACACGCTGCATTAGGTACGCTTATCATATAAATAGGACTTAGTTTAGTTCAAAAAACGGATTGAATCTGTCAATCATCTGATAATCTGATCCTAACATAGTTTGTAAAGTTAGTTGTAAATCCTTTCAAGTTTAGTAGTTCACACCGAATGTACCAATAGAATAACTGATATGATCTTTGTTTTTGCATTAAAATTTATTAGTTCGGCTATCTCAGACATCATTCACTCTTTTTATGATATTTTTCTTCTTCGACAAGAATTTCTTTTCCACCGTCCATTATGACATTATTCATGATATTTCACCTAGTGCCTATATCGTTCTGAGATATTTCATTGAATCGTTTGCTTAATTTTATGTATAAACATTGTGTGGGGTTATCGGTTTAACATTCATTCGTGAGAATTTGTATTCAATATATATATATATATATATATATATATATATATATATATATATATATATATATATATATATATATATATGAACATTTTTGTTGGTTGCTTGACCGGTAAGGAGCCCCACCTACCTCTTCAACTGGATGACATATGTTTCGTCTCTCAAGGTTCAGACTCGTCATCCACTTGATTGACTTTGTCATCCAGTTGAAGGGATAGGTGGGGCTCCTTCCCGGTCAAGCAACCAACAAAAATGTTTATTTAGGCGGAGACGCAGGTTGTTGTGTGTTGCACATGAGATTGTGGGACCCAACGGTTGGGTGTGTGATGACACTCAGCTACTGCTGTCTCATTGGACGCAGTCCAAGAAAATCTAACACTGTAATATATATATATATATATATATATATATATATATATATATATATATATATATATATATATATATATATTAATTTATTAAAAAATCATTGATTTATATATATAGTAGGCATGGTTTGGTAAATAATTTTTGAAGTAAGATATTAAATAAAACCTAATGAGAGTATTTGTTTTTGTGATAATTTATCGATATATAAATTGTTTAACATAGTTTTGCTAGTGTATATAAATAATGTTAATCGTCCTTAACTTACCACAGGTTCCAACAAATCCAAGTCGAGCTCGTTCCTCTGAAGGGATCCATGTGCCAGAAACGCATACAGCTAATGGCATATAAAGTCCTTGAGATATTCCTTGGGCCAGTCTACAAATTATAACGCCAGTAGAACCTGCAATTTCCGCGGCAAGAGGTATCATCGAGAAACTAACACAGTTTAAACAAAGTGCGCCAGTTATAAACCATTTAGGTCCATATTCTTTTCCTAAATGACCAGCAAATAATTGGGTGAACAATCCACTCCACAAAACGGAAGAAATAATAACATTTATATTGGTCCAGTCATAATACTAAAAGTAGAATTAATCGATAAAACATTATTACAAAATAGAAAAAAAATATAGGCTAATTTTATAAAATTTGCAGTTTTGAGTATTCGAACCAATACTTACAGGAACATCAGGATTTATTGAGGAATTTTTTTCAACCATGGCCACTATAAGTACTGCAAACATGGATTTTGTTGACAGCATTATTCCCATTGCAAGGGCACTAAGAATTATTTGTACATGTCGCACACCAAATAAAGGTCCTACAAATATTTTAGATTGCAATGCCAAAACATTTACTACTAAATTATTTTGAATTTTTATAAAAATAATTTATATCTAATACCTTTTAAACAGTGTAAACAAGTAAAAACAGTGCATGTTTTTAAATAAGTGTAACTACATTGATTTTCAATATAAAAATAGTTAACATTAAAATAGCAGTTGCAGTTGTGATAAGTATACATTGACTATTTAATTAGGGAATATTATATCGGAAAAATAACGCCCTTCTATTTGTACACACATCAGGAATGTCTAGAAAATTCAGCATCGCACTTACCTATATTACTTTTGGCATAGTTGCAATTTTTTTGCGATTGTCAAATTGCAGCTCGTCTACAGTACGAAGATTTTGATCATATACTATAAATATTTTTACTTTAGAGATTATGTGTTGGACAAACATTTGTCAAACAACTGTAGATGGATGTTGTTGGAACCACATTTTTTTCTATATTGACCCGTAAATGTCGAAGTTGTGGACACAAAAAATTGCTAAGTATGTCGGCATAGTGCTCTGAAGTCACTAATACTGTTGCCCCTTTTTCTTCAAAAAAGTAAGGTTCAATCATCCATAGTTTTTTGACAGAAATAAACCTTTTCTCATTTTATGGGTTTATTTTTATCTTTAATAATTCTGAAGAACTGTGTGGCACCACCCATTATCGTGCCTGAGCAACCCATCCGTGACCTAATACCCAAATGCCTCCAACGAACGGCTGTCGTTGCTGTACACAACAGTCACATATTAATATTAAAGATAGAAAAAACACGTTACAGAATGTTTATTTATTTATCCAAATTTATTTTATCTTCTCCAAAGTAATCTCCTCTTATGGCAATACACGTATTCCAATGTTTTTCTGTTCGTTGAACCATTTGTTGTCTAGACTTAGCTTAGCTATCTATAATGTGAAAGAGGTTTAAAAGGAGTAGTGTGATCTTTTTGCCTCCAATTTTAAGGTCTCTTGGGATCAACGTCTTGCTGATAGGTTACCTCTATGCACAGTATGTTGGAAAAATAACGGGACACTTCAAATATAAAAAGGCAATTAATTATTTTGCCAAAATTATTTATTTTTATTCAAAATGCATCCCTTTCGAATTAATACATCACTGGGCACGTTCAACCAATGCTAGCATACATTTATTTATGTTTTTTTTCGGAATTGCCTCAATGAGCCTCGTTACGGCTTGTGGACTTGTGCAACGCAGTCATAAAACGTTTCTTTAATGGCGGCTAGTTTGAGTTTCGGGGACAGGAAATAGTCACACTGAAATAAATCAGGCGAATACGGAGAATATTGAAGCACTTGGCTTGGTTATGAGTTGGCTATGGCTATGGGTTGTCATCCAAAGCATTACGATCATCCTGGAATCGCTTATACCACTCGAACATACGTGTACGGGATAAGGAATCATCACCATACACTTTTTTCATCAATTCAACTGTTTCTGTAAAAGGTTTACCGAGTTTGAAACAAAATTTAATATTAGCCATCGTGTTTTTGTGACGAGATGACAAAATGTACTGTCAGTTTAAGCTCTAAAACTAGATATATAGCTTTCAGATTATATATTGTTTCAATAGAGGTAGTTTTTTCTTTAAATTTAAAAAGCTGCGGGATTTTTCCGACATACTGTGCAGTTTTTATTTTGAAAACTTTTTTTTACTATTATATTTCCGTTAGATTGATCCATGATTCACTCTAATATAAGTTGTATTTTTATTGTTTCATTTTATTTTCCACAAAAGATTTCATAATTTAGTTCTGCTAGTTTTATATTATACGTTATGATATAATTTATGTTATAATTATGTAATGATAAATTGAGTTTTGCTTCATATTGTCTTAGTTTGCGTTTCCTTTACTTCCGATTTTTTACGGTAAATTAAACCACGGGACAATTGAACAAGTCGACTTAAAAATTCGATAAAAATTTAAAACATTGAAGGTCCTTTTGGAATTATATACTAGTTTATTATATTCATAGTGTTTATGGACATGTAAACTTTTTTTAACTCTCGACAAAATTTTTAATAATATTTCAATTTTTAAATATAATCATAAAATTAAAGAAAGAAAAGAACAAGGACTAGATCTGAAAACGCTGGCAATTATTAAAGCAACGTTAACTAACACAAGGTCAAAAGTTAAATTCATGGGTGAGATCTCAGAGCCCTTCGAAATTAAAACTGGAGTGAGACAAGGGGATGGACTCTCGCCACTCTTATTTAACTGTGTTCTAGAAAAAGTAATACAGTAGTGGCGTGAAAAAAAGTCGGCCCTGAATATTGACCAGCCCATTAAACTGGGGAGAACCAACATCAAAATTGATTGTCTGGCATTTGCTGATGATCTAGCAATTTTAGCTCAAGATGTATTAACGGCACAGAAACACATTGAAATCCTAAAAGAAACAGCAGAAAATGTAGGACTCCAAATTTCCTTTGAAAAGACACAATACATTACCTGCAACAGACTAAGAACGCCATTTCTAAAAACAAAATATGGTAACATCAGACGAGTCTCTCAATTCAAATATTTGGGTGAAATAATCATGGAAAATGGGTTGGAAAAATCGGCCAATAAGGGTAGATGTCAAAAAATGGAAACGGCATTGAGACTTACACAAAATATTTACAACAAAAAATGTCTATCTAAAAACACAAAACTGAGACATTACAACACGGTTATTAAGCCAGAATGTCTATATGCTGCAGAAACGCTCATTTTGAATAGAAAGAGGGACATCGAGGGCATTGAAAAGAAGGAAAGAAAAATCGTAAGAAAAATCCTAGGCCCCAAACAAATAAATAGCACAACATACCGACTTCGAGAAAACCAAGAAATCAAACAATACACAGATATACATAGCGATATGAGAAAAAGAAGACTTAAGTTTTACGGACACATAAAACGGATGAATCCGAGTAGGTTAACTAGACAAATAGTAGAATTTTATGAAAATAGGAGTAGAGCTAAAGTAGAAATAATTAAATGGATTGCTGCAATTAAAGAGGACCTAAGATCAGCAAATATTTCACAAAGTGAAATTCAGGATAGAGGCTGTTTCAGACACAAGGTGAACGTTTGGAAGGTTGGCCAGAGAGAAAAATGTAGGAAGACTGGAACAACTTGGTCTGAGGAAAGGAAAAAAGCTCATAGCGAAAGAATGAAATTAGTATGGGCGCAAAGGAAGGCTAACAACAACAAACGCCTCTAATTGTACTTCGCGTGGTCCACTAGGGCCCATACGTGAATAATATTAATAATAATAACATAAAATTTTAGTTGTAATGTTTCCATATATCGATATTTTATAATTCCTAACTTGATTTATAGCAAAATAATTTTAATTGTTTCTTTATTTACTTTATTTTCTTTATTTACTAATTACCGCAATAAAATCAGATGGGATCAATTGAATCATCAATCGTTGAACCATCGAAAGCATCACACTTACGCGCGTATCTCGACCTTACACGATATATACTTATAAAGCTAAATAATGTAGCTTCTAAACTAAACTTGAAGATAGTTACCAATAAACACCAAATATCTTTTTTTGAACTTCTCAACACACGTTTTGCTTACCAATGTATAACAGATGTTTTTACAAATTTTTTGATATCTGCTAATGCCAGTAGATATTAAAAGTTAGTTTTTAGTTTTATAGATATTAAAATGCTCCGTAAACGCGTGACGTAAACTAGTCGTAGTGAAGTATCCATTGAAATCTACGAAACGGAATGTAATATAATTATGAAATTTAAAGAAACAATACAATAAGAAGTGTTGCTAAATTATTTCATTTTTCTTACACGATATTACGGCGATATATTATTTTATAAAATTTAAGAAAGGTGAAAATTTGAATTCTGAGTACCATCCTCACAACAAGGTCTTCACGGCAGAACAAGAACTTTTATTAGTCGACTAATGTTTAACATTTGCTAAATTATGTTATAGTATAGCAACGATTCATTTAAAAAAGTTGGCATATCAATTTGCTTTTGAAAATAATATAACGTATCCCTCTTTATAGGGACTAGACAATCCGGGACCACCAGACATCCGGGAACACCAGCAATTATAAGTGCTGGTTCTAAATGAACTGATATTTACCCGTTTAATCCAAATATTTTTTCTGATGAAGAATTCTCACCTGCTACTGACATGTTACAACCAACTTCTTTAAATGAAATATCTGCTCAACTACTTGAGTCATGAACTAACAATTCAATTAACGATGAGAATAACAATCTTTAATTACAATTAATTTCTCAAAATGATAATAACCACCGTATATTACTTTACAAAACTAATCATACACAAGTAAATATTCTTACTTCATCACAAATATGCCCGTTACCGAAAGCTACACTAGCTAGGAAAATTAGAAAGGATCGTGTACGTGGCAAAACTGCAAGTATCACTGTAAAATTATAAATAGAAGCGAAAAACAATGATAAAAAAAACAAAGAAATTAAATTTAACTGAAAAATCATACAAAGAAGAGTAGTGAAAAAAAAGAAATATTTTTTTGATAAAAGTTTAAGAAAATTAATAATACAATAATATATGTTCGTTACAAGTGTGTAATAATAGCATTAAGATATAATATATAATAAATTATTTATTAAAAGTGTTTGTTTTTGTTTCTAATACTTTGGGTTCAATTGACCCAACTAGTGGTTCAATTGCCACTGCGCTGGGTCGGTTGAACCACTTGACGCGATTGCACAATTATATATATTTTTTTAATTATAATCATTTGTTGACTAATTTACCTAGGAAATGATAAAGCGAATAACAAACTACTACATTATCTAAAGAAAATTATTATTTTTTTTAATTCAATTCAAAAAATATATTTTTTTTTGTTTAATTGACCCCCTCACCCTTACACCAATTTTATAGTTCATTGGTTGAATTATTAGACTATCTTAATGAACCAATTGAGGCCAGATTTATTTGAGCTTCAGAGAAATCATTCAGAATCCTTAGACAACAAAGTTCTTTAACAGCCAAATATTCGTGCAGTTGTATGCGTTGGTCAAACACCGATATACATCTCTCCATTCTGATATAACATTGATGTTTCTTGCAACAATAGATTTTGATGGACGATCTTCATGAAATACGCTATTGAAATCTACAAATCCATGTTTACTTTTAAATCGATTTCCGGATAAATTCAGTATTTCATTTCAAATCGTCACTTCACGGCGATTGCCTTGAATTTATAGATACAATAAAAGATAACTTAATACTAGTTCCTTTCAAAAATAATATCTAAAATCGATTAGATATAACTTTACAATATATTTCATGCTTATTATAAAATTAACGCTCTTTCACTGATATTCTACTGCATTAGGATTTAAAACAGATTGCAGCTTTCTTATTGTAGATGTACGAAATCTTTCATTAACTCCCTTGAATATATTCAATATATTGCCTGTTAAATATCGGTTTGCTCTCACGATGAAATAATGTATGAATCATAATATTTGTACGAAGATATTTTACAGTATTCTTTAACTATTCTGCGGCAGAGACAATATCAACAGTTCAATTCTTCTATCTGAATCTTCGGTGTGAGATACTAAACTAAAAGATCCCAAACTCAAAATCCTAAACACCAAGTCACTTTATTTAACATCTTGATACACGTTTTGCTAACCATGTTTTATCATCAAGAGATGATTCAATCTAATTGATTACTAACCATGTTAGTATCATCTTAAACAAAATTTATCACTGTTTATATTAAACTCGAAGAGATTTACCACTAAACATTAAATCACTTTATTTCACTTTTCGATGCGCGTTTCGCCAATCATGTCAACATCATCAATAGTTGATTGAATTTTATTGAGATTCCATCTGAATATTGAGTTACCTCTTGATGATAATAATATGGTTGGCGAAACGAGCGTCGATAAGTTTAGTTGTACATTTCTTCAGGTTTAATTTCAACAGTGAAAATTTTTTTTTGACGATAGAAAACAATGCTTTAATATAACAATATATTTTATATATTTTACATTCATAATCTATACTCTAGTATCAATTCACTCAATATTGATACTAGAATAAATGTCTATTTCTTCTTTTGATATATTTCTCCACTGAAATTATACCTTTAACCATTTTTTCAATTTCCCTCCCTTTCATAAGCCTGCCTCTTGTATTCTTTGATTGTTAGTTAGCCTTTTAGTTAGCAAAATAGCTGGCCTTATAGCTGGCATTCTCCACATGTAACCAAATCATCCTAAAGTACTTGCATTTTTTTCAACCAATCTCACCCATAGTCTTTCCCTTCATTCTGTATTTGGTAGCTTGTCAATCAGTCGCATCCCTACAATTCTTCTAAGTGACTCCGCTTGCTTGTACCCTTGTTCCATGTTGTTTACTTAATATACATAGTTCAGAGCCATATGTTAGCGTTGTTATAAATAGGGAATTTAGCTCCCTTAAGCACCGATCTTGCTAGTTCTTTTTTATTAAGTGCTATTTTGTTTTATACAAAGTATAGTCTTGTAGTAGCTTTTACTATTTTATCTATTTTCCCATTTTCTCCTATAATTTTTCCTACCTATTTGAACTGTTTAACGTGCTCTATTAACTCGTGTTCTAATGTTATCTGTATTTTTTTCAAAATTTCTAGCTATTGCCACTACTTTTGTTTTGTGTATCCAGGATGTTTTTTTGTTACTTCGTTATTACAACCTTTTATTATATCATGCATTACAACCTATATAACTTACCTATACGATATACTTTACGAAAACGAAATTAATCGTCTTGGTATTATAGTCGAAGAAAAAAAATTAATCCATTGAATTGCGAAGTATAGATTTGAATTAGTTTAATGACTCAATAACATTAACATAAAGTTGTTTATGTTATTTTGTTTAAATTGCATAATGTGACTGATAAATGTTATCTTGAGTTAACGCAATTTACTTAAAAATTTGATACAAAAACAATAGAAACCAGATATCGCTATCGATATTTCGAGCTGATTTATTGTGTAGTAGTTTTTTTTTTATTTTATAATTGATATCGGACAATAAGTTCATGATAATCAACTTTTGGTGTTCTTCGTATATGATGTCTTGCTGCTAGGAATTTTGATGATATTTACTTTAAAGTTTAACTAGTGTATGTACTAACTTCTTAGATGTTCTGGAAGGTGTATCTGCTAAAAAACATGTTTGGAAAAAAAGTAGACAACGCTACTAATTGGGTTAAATCAAAATTGATTTTTTCCATTAAGAAGTATAACCCGAGATTCTTAATGCTGACGAACTTAGTGATGAGAAATGTGTTGGTGGAAAATTTTCCAAGAAAAGAATAACTGTTTTTGAGTGTGTAAATATGTCCAAAAATGATAAACGCAATCTTCTCAATACTGGTAAATTTCATATTCGTAAATTTTATTGATATTGGCAAATCCATCTTTCTTGACCATCTAAAAAAAATGGGTAGTTATGTCCGCCAGTACAATGTGAGGATCCCGCATGAACTTAGTGGATTGTATACAGCAACGTGCAAAAAAAAATGAGGGTTGCCAGGATTAACGACTTTACGTATGGCGAAAGATGGCTTGCTTCCGAAAAAAAAATGTACTTGGGGTTGGAAGGGAAACTTACTATTTGAGCTTCTTCTATGCAATTAAACCGTTAATCCCGACCGCTATTGTTTACAATTAGATCGGTTGAAGGTAGCAATTGAAGAAACACGGTCAGAATTAGCAAACAGGAAACGCGTCGTGTTTCATCATGACAATGCACGATTAAATTTTTCATCAAGTCGCGGCAAAAATTGTTGAGCTTCAATTGGAAATATTTTAAAACGGAAGAAGAGGTGAAAAGCTTTTTGATATTTTTGGTCAATAAAGATGCCAATTTTTGGCAAAGAGGTATTATGCATCTACCACTACGTTGGTAAAAAGTTGCAAATGATAATGGTAATTATATAATAGACTAAATAAACATAAACTATTTGCGTTTCTTTTTCTCTTAAGAATATCCCTACCAACTTTCCTGACAACCCGATACTTAAACAGGAAATACATAGGCATTTATAACCTCACACATTTTCAAAAGGGAATGAAGATATTGGGATAAGCAATTAGCAATAGAAAATAGAGATGATTTATTGGTTGTTGGTAATTGTCATTCTCATTCCCGCCTTCTAAATTGAAACAACCGGCAAATTTTACGTCTGTTCTACAACCAAAGGCCTAATATGTTATTCACAGTCTGAAATCTCTCGATGATTGCTTGTGGTTAGTCATCTTAAGGGTTTTGATCGTCTTAGTAGCAACAGGTTTTACAAAAAAGAACAATAAAAATTTTCTTTAAGCATGCCTTCTTTATCTAAATTTGATAATGACGATGCCAAAATTTTTAACCAAATGGCTTATTAAAGCTTAATAAGACTTATTAAGACTTCTGATGAGAAGGTTAATGACAATTTACCTCAGAGTGTGTGGTCAACTGAAACCAATGATGATCTAAAATTACTCAGTTACACTCCATACATAATTTTGCTGAAGTCGATAATATATTACAACCGAAATGCCTACCAGCTATTACACAGATTGACGATACTGAACAAGTTGAGAAAGAAGTGAAATAGAAGATCAAGAAACTTTTGAAGGAACACCCCCTAGTTTTGATGACGCCATTAAGGGAATTAAAAATATTAAGCGATTATTAGAAAAGCAGAAACAATAAACAAATATAGTATTTTAAGCGCATAGTTAGAAATAACAGTGTACTTACATAAAACTTGTTTTGTGAATCGCTATAAACAAATTCGTATTACATAATATTATATCAAGTATTTTTTGATCTTAATACATTTCCGTATATATACGTATGTTTTTATATTGTAGAAACAAAATTAACTTAAAATTAATTAAATCTGTTAAGAATAATGATTTATAATGTTTAGGGCCTCGCGACCAAAAATATCGGTTTCATCTCGGTTCGCATTTTTAAAACAACCACATAAGATATGATCTTTTTGTTGTCTAGTTTTAGTTGACATCTAATCAAGTACACATTCCAAAGTTATCTTTTTCGTCTTGAGATTTGACTAACTGTATATTTACCACTTATGTAAATGACGTCATACAATACGAACAATGTGTACAATTTGAACAACTGTACTATGGAAATGGTTTTTCTGTGAAAATTTATTTCATCCTAAGACAGAGTGTTCATTTTCTATGCGGGGCGAAGAAAGAGAAATTGAAGAAAGATAAGGGAACTACCATTATTCATTAAAAAAATTATCGAATGTTGCAGATATAGAAAAACCATCGCATAACTAAACAAAAGGTGAAAAAGTATTATGAGGACTCTACTCATGGCTCATAACTGAATTTTTATATGGTTGAAGCAACACGAGTGACGTTCCGCGCTAAGTATATGATAATAAATAGCTTGAATGCGTAATAAACATCCTCATGAATCTGCGGCCATGAGAAAGCAATCAGCGCGATGGATGTCAGGTTTGCTTATTACCGACCCTAAAATATAATTGAGTTACCACTTCACAGCGGTGTTTAGACATATGGAAATGCTGTTTTTTTTTTGTTTAGTCCATACTCATATTACCCTATCAAATAAAACTTCAGTCCGAAAATTCACACGTCTTGTTAATCGTATTTGAATGATTTTTAATTATTTATTTAAAAACATGTCCTACTGTTTAATTGATTAAGGATACTAATCTTTAAGGACCTTTTTAAAAATCATAATTTCCTTTGTTATTTTGAACAACATAATGACAATAATTATTTTTAATCGATTCTTGATAAAAGATAAGGAAAATAAATTTCGTAAACTGAACTTGATTTTTTTGGGCGAATGGGATATAAACCTAATTATATGCATTTTGGGAAGGAATACGTATCTGAAACAAACAGTAAAAATATTCGAAAACAAGGATATTATATTCGCGCTCCGCGTAAAAATTGCCCATTCAGCTGCCACCTCAAAGTCCGTAAGCGACCGACTCCGATTTCTAGCCTTAAACCGTCATCAGCTGGGTACGAGCTGAACGTTCGAAAGAAGCTGATTGAATTACCAAAGGTACAGCCTTATACAGCGGCCATGTCGGATGTTGGCTGTAATTCACTAATACTATACAACACTTTACGTATCCTATTTAATGTTATGGCGTAGCAGTTTTTCAGTTCAGTTGTTATTGTGCAGGTTATGATGCGCATATATGCAAGATGCGTCTTACGGAAAACAGGACTTTTAAAAATAGCTATTTCAAGTGGCGCCATCTTTTGCCGCCATTATTAGCGTTGGAAACGTGCATCCTTCACTGATGTTCTGATACAATTTTATGACATTCGGATCGTTAGAAGCCAAGTTATCGCACTTAAAGTATCAGTGTGTTTATACCGTCGGTCGAAAAATTAATATCGAATAAAGAGAAACATAAACATTATGTTTTGTTTTAAACTTGGTAAAACATTCACCGAAACGATGTTACAATTTTCAGGTAAAATTAAAATAAAACTACTTGAGCTCTAACTCACAACCTAATAACGTGCCATTCTATTTTTTAGGTTATGTCATAATATATATGACATGACAACCGACATTATTAAAAAGACGGATCATTGATAATGTTGGCATTTCCATTCTTTGAGATACTACCAACACCCCCACTATCTCAAAGAATTAAGACACCATTCCTAACTTCTGAACAAAATATGTATGCTTAATTCTTGGTAAACCATTCGTCAAAATATCAGCTACCATTTCGTTAGTCTGCTGATACTTAATATTAATGACATTATTTGAAACACATTCTCTAACAAAATGGTACTTCACATCAATGTGTTTAGACCTCTTGTGAAATACTGGATTTGTGGCCAATTTATGTGCACTCTAGTTATCACTGAAAAACGTGACAGAATTATTAAAACCTACTACATTTCATTTAAAAGGTTTTTCAAATAAACTGCTTCTTTTGAAGCTTCACAGAGACCTATGTACTCTGCCTCACTGCTGCTTAATGCAACAGATTTTTGTTTAAAACCAAGACGATACTCTTGTCACCAAATATCCTAATCTGACTCACATCTGGTTTCGTGTTGTGCCATTTCTCATACGGAGTAGTTTTCAGAGTCCAAAGTCCAGAGATTGTGATACACTGCAGTAGCCACAGCTTCAGATCAAAAAAGCTTTCCAAGCTTTGCATCATACAATAAACAGCAACCCTTTTCTACTAAGGTACGGTTCATTCGTTCACTCATACCATTTTCTTGTGGAGTATACACATTTGTTTCCTGAGGAAAAATGTCATCATTTTTATAGAAGTCCTTGAATTTGTTGCTGTTAAATTCGCTACCTTGGTCAGTGCAAAAAATCTTGATTTTAGTACCCCTTTGATTTTTTACAAAGTTCTTGAACTCCTGAAAGTTTTGAAAAGCCTCGTTTTTGCTCCTTAAGAAATATGCAAACACTATTCTTGTGTAGTCATCTTCTAAAACCATGAAACATCTGGAGTCCCCAAGAGATATCACGTCCATTGAGCCACATAAGTCTCCATGTATTATCTCCAACGGAAAAGTCACTCTATTTTCTTTATGACTGAAGGGCAGGCGACTTACATTCAGACCAAACTTTACATAGTTTATCACTATAGTGATTATTTATCATACTTTAAATTCAAACTCTGTTACGAACTCATTATATATATATATATATATATATATATATATATATATATATATATATATATATATATATATATATATATATATATATATATATACTAGCTGCCCGGACAGACTTCGTTCTGTCAAAAGTTAATAGTAAAAATTAAATAAGTTAAATAAACAGTGGGTTAATATTTCGTAACATTATGACTACCGATCCTACTTTCAAGTGAAGATTATGGGGTGACAATCCTGGCAAATCCAATGAGTTTAAAAATTCTGGTGGATAGTTGACGACATCATCTTGATTAGTTGCGCAATCAACTGATTTGTATATCTTTAATTCACCGGCAATTTCATTTTGAATTTTGAAGTTTATTTCATTTACATCCCTGATTTGGCAGCTAATATAGCACGTTCGCTCAACCAAAAATGACCTTTATAATTTTGAGCGACGTTTGGAAACACCTTTTGTATGAACTCGGTTGGTGTTTCAGTAAACTGACAAAAATCGACAGGAAATGTAATGCAGCTAGTCGAATCATCAATAGGGATTTTGGTTAATGAAGTTGTTTAGAGGTAAGGTTAATGAGTTGTATAGAAAATATTTCTCCAGATCGATCATTTTTTAAATTAGTATCTTGACGTATTTCCACAAAATGGAGGACTTTAAACATGCATTGAGTTCATCCGCTGGCGTTGACCGTGGAATCACTGGTAATGTTTGACGGAAATCTCCTGCTAATAAAATTATCGCTCCACCAAATCGTTTTTCGTTTTGATTGTGTTGCAGATCTTTCAGAGTTCTGTCTAATGCCTCCAAAGACTTTTTATGTGCCATCGTGCATTCATCCCACACTATCAACTTACATTGCTGCAAAACATTTGCCCTTGCTGAGTTCTTCGAAATATTGCAAGTCGGAGTTTCATTGCTTTGAATATTCAATGGTAATTTTCGACCGCCTTACAATAATGTGGCTGCAATACCAGATGAAGCAAGTGCGAGTGCAATTTCATTTTGTGAGCGAATTGTTGCTAAAATCAATGAAATCAAAAAAGCTAATCTGTTATTTGCACAACGCTGGTCAATTTCCTCTGTTGAATTTCCCATGAAATAAATTTGCAAGAATTTGTAGTCGCCATCTGACACCGGCAACAGCGATCCTGCTTTGTGATATATTTGTCCTTGTATCTTTAAATTAAACCAAAAAGTTATAGCTTGTAATCAAAAACATAAATTAAAAGAAAGTTATAGTTTGTAGACAAAAACCAAAAAAAAAGTTGTGTTACCTTAAAAGTTGACATGAAAATGTTACAAATTATATTTGTTACCCCAAAGGAAGACATTTGAATACAGTTGTTATATTTTTGTATGTTTGTAAGGAAATGTATGGAATCAGTTCCAGTTCCTGAAACCAATGAGTACAATGGCTCTAGTGAACCAATGGCACTAATTTTACTTTTCCATTTACTTTTCCATAATTGAAACATCGTAACTGAAAGCTGGTCGTGAAACATTGAAAGCAGTTCGAAGACGGTGCGTTGCACGTAACCTAATCCTTTCAATTTCATTTCGCTCTTCACGTTGTTCTGTAGTCTGATTAGATTGAAAGTTTGCATGGTTTATAGCATTTCGAGTTCTTCGACCCAAATTAATGCTCCCACGTTTTGGCGGAATGGGTCTAAACGTAACCATACGGTACACACAATTGGTTTTCAAGAGAAGTGAAAGTATAAAAAAAACCAAGAACCGCCACGCACAGAAGAATTAATTTTAAATTACACTATCACTATAATATTATTATAATATACTATATTACAACATTACTATAATATTGTCTTTGATTATTTTTTTCCCATGCATATATTGATATTCATACAGTCTAATCAACTTGAATATATATCATAAATAATTCAAACCTGCATTTGTTTTGTTTAGATTGACATTGACAATTTACGTCAATTGTTTGACAGCTAGTTTTTATGTGAAAAGAAAAGTGTGGTTTTTACTATTGTCCACGCAATTTTTTTTGATATATATATATATATATATATATATATATATATATATATATATATATATATATATATATATATATATATATATATATATATATATATATATATATAGTGATCTTTCTTAGAGTTACATGGTGCTATATTTGGCGCTTGGGAAATGGTATTTTTTTGATTTTTGACAAAAAATGAGCGAATAATTTTTGCAGTGTGCGATTGTGCGTTATCGTGATCGTAAAGATGAATTGTTGCATGAATTGTTTTGCCACAAATATTCCAGTAATATCTACAGCATTTCTATTACTACTCGGTGACTACTCAATACAAAATACTTAAATTTGGTAATGTTTTCTTCATTCATTAACGTGGAAACTTCCTGAACAAGGTATAACTTCAACTACTTCTCTACCATCACTAAACTCCTCGTAGTACATATAAATGTATACTTTTTTCTGGACATAACTTTATCTCCGCGCCACTTTCTTAATAGTTTTATGTAGCAACACAAGAAATTTCTTTTTTTTAGACAAAATTGAACGTAAGTCAATTATAAAAAATTTTTGATAGGATTTACAACAAAATTAAAATTTGTAAAAGACGCTGTACAATAGTTACAAAAGACACTATAATTTGAAATCAAGCCTCAGAAGTCAAAGACAGCCATATCAAAACAAATGTTTTATAAACACGTAAGGCGAGCGAGTTTTTAAAACAAGTTTACCTTACTTTGTGATCTTAGTAGAATACCTGCGATTTGCTGTCAACACGCCAAGAAAAAGATGATTGGGCACACTAAAAATCCGCGCGTAAAAACAGGATATCAGAATAATAATAAAATAATATTCTCCTTATGGGTGGCTTTCATACGCGTTATCCAATACGAAGTGTAATCATCAAGCATACTAAGCAAGACAATTGAGTTGCATACTCTTTCAATTGCAGTTGATTAAATTGAATACAATTTGACTATTACGCAGTTTGTCAAAATCGTCCATTATTTCCAAATCTGTAAAAAGTCGTCTAAGATGAGATGTTATACCCCTCCCTACATATTCACCGAGTTTTGCATTCATCAATAATAACGTTCAGATCTCTTCAGAATTCTCTGAATTAAGAACCGTTTGCTATGACGCGAATATTTGTAAGGAGACTGAATTAAGCCTTTTACGAAAGCAACTGTATAAAGTTGATAGATAATTACAACATATGGTGACAGAAAACAATGGTTAACATATTAATTGGCTGCAATTTATTTTATATAAAAAAAATGTGCTTACATCAACTTTTTCGATTCGATATTAAAATTATATTCATAATATATAATTTTTTTAGTATTAAATATTATTTTAATGTATTAAATATAAATAGATGTCAAATTAGATATATAGCAATTAAATATTTCATTATCACGACTTTTAAAATAAATACATTTAATTGGTATAAATACCTTTGTCACCAGTATAATGAATTTCATCCAGTTCGGGTTTTATATTTACTTCCTCTGCTTTAGTCGACATTTTGTTCACGCAGTTTTATCTGAATATATCTTGCTTTCAGTACCCCATTAACATCCACCACATACTCGCTACCACTTTCTGAATAATCCTACGCCAAATCTTATCTATAATAACAATGACATACTTGATGAAGATGGTAGCTTCTGATATATTTCGACAAAACACTGTCCTGTTTTACTTATCATCACTGAATAATTATTAATAGTTAGAGTTGATTATGACGTGTTAAGTATACATTGTATTTTGATAATAATAAAAGCCAAAACCACTTAAAATAGCACTTTAACTTAAATCATCAGTTTCTCTAAAACAATTACTCAAAGTAGATGTTGCTTCTGTATTCCTTAACATAAAAAGAAGATTACCAATATCATCTCTGAATATGAGTACATGCCGAATTTGACAATTTCCAACAAGTTGAAGTTTGATGAATCTTCTACCGTAGATTACTGCAAAAGTTTTTACTAACAATAAGGAGAAACAAAATCAAATAGGTACAAAAGACCTTATTCTTAAATAAATGAACTTAGACTTATGTCTAAATTTCTACTATATCATAAAATTATATGCTGTACCCGCCTGCCTGGCTGAGCATTTAAAATTAACATTATTATTTATTGTCATTATTGCAGTTTCTTTTTTAAGAAAATTTTAACTTCCCCTCCCCGTCTTAAATCAAGCTTACATATAGTGCCCTCAAATATAGTATTTAATCTTCCTAACATTTAATCTTTGTCGTCTTTCTCATCTTCTTCGATGATAGTTTCGATTGGCCACAAATCGTTCATAAGCCCCATGTACTTTTTTAGTTAAAACGACATCTTCTTCATTGTACCGAATGATGTCATTTGGAAAGCATTGTTGTATAGATAGATTTTAAAAATGCATTTGATTTTACATGTGTTCCATGGATTAGCGATTTTAATAGCTCTGGAAGTTGTCGCAAAGGTTCTAGTTTTATTTTGCCAGCTGAACAGCATAAACCTTCACATTTACCAATCTACTTTAATGCTTTACAATAACTACAAATTTTTGTCATTGAACTTAATTTTGATTCCTGTTTATAATCAACTGTAGGATCATATGAAAAACCAAAATTTTATTTTTACTTTCCAACGAATTAATTTCATGCGTCGTAAATCTTCTTTCCTTTTTTGTTCTTTTTGTAATCTATTTTCCGTTTCATCTTGACTTTCACATGCACGCTTAGCTTTCATAGACTTTGAATTAGAGGTTACTAAATTTAATTTTAGACTTTCCTTTTTTAGGTATTTATGATTACAACAAATAATTGGAAATAATTAAAAACTATCTTGGGATTGACAACCGAAAATTCTGTATAAAAAGTTGAAATAAATATCTTACTAATTTATTGCTGGGAAACTAATTTTTCGTTTTAATCTAATTATTCCACGCTTTTTTCTTTTCTTCTTTTTCTTGTCTAATTCATAAATATAAACATATACATATAGATATATATATATATATATATATATATATATATATATATATATATATGTTTTTAATATCTTTTTAAATCAGTCAATTGACATTTGGTAAATATTTGTTTAGGTTAGAAAAAAAACAAAGTTTAAATGCTACAGAAAAAATATCAATTTAATAGTTTAATTAATAATTAATTTATTAAAATTAATAATAATAGTAGTTAATGTACATGATAATAATAATAATCAATAATAAGTTGATAAAGGCTTAAATTTTAAATTTAGCGTTTTTGATCATAGCGCCCTCACAACCGCTTTAGGAGTTTGAACTCCGTTGCAGACGTTCTTAATTAGTCTTAATATAGCCCAAGAAAGAAAAAAATCATTTAAATTTTTCATTTTAATAATAAGTTTATAAAAGCTATAAAATGAGATAATTAGCGATTCTCATCATTAGCGCCCCCGCAACTGGTGTAGGGATAACACTCATATAAATATTAGCCTATCCATTAAGTACACGTATTTTTCTACATAGATACCAAGTTAAAGTCAATCGGATGCATGGTTCGGTAGTTATAACGGAACATCGGTAAAAACCACTGTAGATTTATATATTAGTATAGATTGTTTCGACACACAGCCCCCTTTTTCAATTACGAAAATACAATGTAAACATTTTTGTTATTATTGTTTTTTTTTTGTTATTAAATGTGCTATTAGGTTGAATAATTTTTAAGGTAGTAAATATCGGATTCAAATAATGGATTGATTCGCCCATTACTCTTAGACCGCACATTTTAACTATGTGAAAAAAAGCACTTCAACTTTGTTTTATATCACTATATTTAACAGAATAAAATTTACCGTATTTATTAAAATATGGGCAAAATTTATATTAAAGGGTTTTTTTCTCCAAAAGTATGGTGACGGTATATCTAATTAAGTATTGGTTGGGTTTTTCCTTTTTTTTTAATTTTTATAATAGATTTAACAATGTGAACTTTCTTATATCTATTTGTGTGATGACATGGTTTACATTTTGGTCTTTATTATGTTTATATATTTCTATATTTTCTAGTATGTTTAATTTTGTTGCCTTTCTGTTTTTGTATGTAGTATTAGTATATTTTTTATATTATGAAGCATTGTTGGCGAAAGTTGATGAGTTTTTTTTTAGATTAAAAGCACCTTTATGTTCTTTGAACCTAGTTTCAAAATGTTCGCCTGCCTTTCCTATGTAACAACTATTACATTAGTTATACTCAAGCTTATAAACACCTGAAGTTTTATATTTGTTCTATTTTTCATTGGCGTTAAAAATCAAGTTTGATAATTTATTTGACGATTTAAATGTAATTGTCTTATCATCTTTGGTTAGAATATTTCCAATCTCATAGGAGATTTCCTCAAAATATATGATGATTTAATTTTCTTTAAGATTTTGTTTCGTTGTTTTAGGGTATATTTGATTAGAAATATTACTTTTCTGTTTTTTATATATAATTGTGTTTATTTTGGTCTCCGTATATCCATTATTCGCAATGATTCGCCTTACATAGGCTATGTGTTATATATGAGTCATATGTGACTCATTACATCACGTTTTTTACGTAAGATGCTGATGTAACAAAGAAGATGTATTCATGACGTTACTCAATATAACATCATGTCAAGGATATAATATATTGATATAATGGAGTAAGAACGCCATTTCTAAAAACAAAATATGGTAACATCAGACGAGTCTCTCAATTCAAATATTTGGGTGAAATAATCATGGAAAATGGGTTGGAAAAAGCGGCCAATAAGGGTAGATGTCAAAAAATGGAAACGGCATTGAAACTTACACAAAATATTTACAACAAAAAATGCCTATCTAAAAACACAAAACTGAGACATTACAACACAGTTATTAAGCCAGAATGTCTATATGCTGCAGAAACGCTCATTTTGAATAGAAAGAGGGACATCGAGGACATTGAAAAGAAGGAAAGAAAAATCGTAAGAAAAATCCTAGGCCCCAAACAAATAAATGGCACAACATACCGACTTCGAGAAAACCAAGAAATCAAACAATACACAGATATACATAGCGATATGAGAAAAAGAAGACTTAAGTTTTACGGGACACATAAACGGATGAATCCGAGTAGGTTAAATAGACAAATAGTCGAATTTTATGAAAATAGGAGTAAAGCTAAAGTAGAAATAATTAAATGGATTGCTGCAATAAAGAGCACCTAAGATCAGCAAATATTACACAAAGTGAAATTCAGGATAGAGGCTGTTTCAGACACAAGGTTAACGTTTGGAAGGTTGGCCAGAGAGAAAAATGTAGGAAGACTGGAACAACTTGGTCTGACGAAAGGAAAAAAGCTCATAGCGAAAGAATGAAATTAGTATGGGCACAAAGGAAGGCTAACAACAACAAACGCCTCTAATTGTACTTCGCGTGGTGCACTAGGGCCCATACGTGAATAATAATAATAATGAAGTTTACGTCACTGATATATATCATATCAAATTATTTTTTAGATCACTATACTTCTTCATATAAATATATCTTATA